>OZ012651.1:12691789-13021994 GCA_963942575.1 Priocnemis perturbator
TGATCCTTCAACTTTGTTTTTTTACTTTCCATCACTTTCCCGACTTTACAATCTTCTATTTTGATTCTTATAGTACTCCTGAAGAAACAGAGACTATTATTTTGCAAAATGTGAAAGTTAGTGTTAAGCGTGTAAATGTCGAGCGAGATTCTCGTAACGTTGGCGACGGTTGTATATCTCTTGAAACGGAAATAAACGTACTTGTACGTAAAAAAAACAAAACGACTCCGATATTGCGATCCTTTTCTCCGTACCCCCTCCTTTTTAACGTAGACATGTCATGAGAACTTGCCAAAACAAACAGGAACGTTGCTGGGACGAAAAGATGGCTAATAAAGCTGCTGTGAACTGGTACCGAAAAAACTTCCAGGGGGAGACCATCCGACTAAATCTTGTACCCAATTGCACAGATTGCGGGACAGATTTTCCGGCAAGAAATCGTCGTCATCCCCTCCAACGGCCGTTTACGGCCCCCGTTAGGGTCGTGTCACTAGTCGAGGGCAGTCACGCGATATCGTCGGTAGTCGGGGGTGGTGGCAGTGAACGCGCACCACGCAGTCGTCCCTGGCAACCGGCATGAATTCCATAAACACAAGCACACCGATGTGTCAAAGGTTGGCCGAAAAAACTGCTTGACACGATCCTCCTTCCTGATGTGTAAAGATGTGAATGCTACGAGCGTCGCGCCGTCGTCCTCCTCCTCCGCTTAAAGAGGCACCGACTCCTGAGGGGATCGTGGTACCAGAGTGCGTTCTCCGAGCTGTGAGACGACCGGAACCCCGGTGCCGGTGACCTTCGACCTCGCGGCCGAAGTTCAGCACACACGATGTCAGGGAAGAACGGCTCCGAAAAAGTCTCCGAGATCGACGGGCACGTCAGTAAACAGTACGAAATTGTCAAACGACTCGGCAAGGGGGTAAGTACGAGAATTTTATGGACGACAACGGCGCACTTTTCCTTTGTTGGCGGTGTGTTTACGGGCGTTGTGCGTCGAGTAATTTGATGTCCCGCTAAAGATGCTGATTTCAGAGTTCATTGTAACAGGCGGCTATATAAATTTGGGTTCTTTTTGGTAGAAATTTCATGAGCCAGTTCTCTGATTATTGAATTTAATCGAATGCGTGGTACAGAACGTCACTGTCGTGCCAGGTGCAACACACCTGCCGATGGCGTTGACAAATTGATATGCTTGACAGTATTTTATTATTTTCCAAGAATATATTAATCCGTGTCGTGATCCGCCTACTATCCCTACAAATTTATTGGGATATAAAGATCCACCAAATTTTCTTTTTTAAATTGCGAAGTGTCTCGACTTTCGGTAATCGTCATTTTGCATGTTAGAATGCACTTTATATCACTTTGCATCGCGCAGTGCAGTGCAATGCTATAGCAATGTAAAGTACAACGGATCGTCAATAATCGTGAGACGATCCACAGCAACGTACAGAAGCGTAAAGTTGGAGACAATCGATATAAATGTGGTTAGAGGCCGTCGTCGTCGCAACGACGCACGATCATCGTTACACGCGACGATCGTCGTTATAATAACGTTGCCGGTACATGTACACGTCTGTAATTTGACTCTGACTCATGGCTAGCTCGCTTAAAAATAAATCGAAATGCGTTACTCCTTCCATGCCAGAATCGACAAAACATCCTTAACTTCCGCCTTCACATCCAAGCAGATGTGACGGCATGGAATAATAACGATACTTATATAAGATATGATCCCGTTTGCAATCTAAAGAAGCATAATTATTTGTAACCCTGAACAAGAAATATATGAAAAGCTACATCGATACCTGTGCCGGCAGGCGTACGGTATAGTATGGAAGGCGATCGAGAAGAAAACGAAGGAGACTGTCGCCGTGAAGAAGATCTTCGATGCATTTAGAAACCAGACCGACGCCCAGCGGACCTTCCGCGAGATAATATTCTTAATGTCATTTGCTAATCACGAGAACATCATACGGTTGCTCGGCCTCCACAAAGCGAACAACGATCGGGACATATATCTCGTGTTCGAGTACATGGGTGAGTTTATCAGCGGTCTTCCGGAGAAAGGGAATAATTCGAGACGCGAGCACTTTTGGCCTGACAACAAAGCCTTCGGCCCGTTTCCCCAGAGACCGATCTGCACAACGTCATTAAGCGGGGCAACATCCTTAAGGACATCCACAAGGTCTTCATCATGTACCAACTCTTTAAGGCGATCAAGTACATACACTCAGGGAACGTCATTCACAGGGACTTGAAGGTGGGTATACATCGACATACTCGTAGCTGCGAAAATTCAACTTCAATTCTATCGCACTTGTATTTATCTCAGATCGAAGGATAAAAATTGGCTTATGAAAAGTGCTGCATATGCATATTCTATTGTATAACCAGTAAATATAAGTTAAGGCGAATGTTCGTAAGCGAGTGTATTTGCGGGTTGAAGCTAGCATGAAAGTGAATCTAACGACTCTGCTTCCGGGTTCAGCCGTCAAACGTTCTACTAAACGCCCAATGCCACTGCAAGATCGCTGACTTTGGACTTGCACGCTCGGTCACGCAGATTGGCGAGGGCGATGGTGAAACCGGAACAGACCCGACCCTGACCGACTACGTTGCCACCAGGTGGTATCGTGCACCCGAGATTCTCATCGCCTCCAAGAGGTATCCCTTGACACATACAAATTTTTCGCCAATCGATTTTCGCGGTCGTGTGCAGCGTGTGTGGCTTTTCAGGTACACGAAAGGCATCGATATGTGGTCCCTCGGATGTATTCTCGGTGAAATGCTGCTGGGAAAGCCTTTGTTCCCTGGATCGTCGACGATCAATCAAGTCGAAAGAATAATGGCGACCCTTCCGCCACCCACAGAGAGCGGTAAGGCGATTCATTAAGGACTATTGCTATCGTAATGATCTGCGTTATTACGTCATGCACCCTGTGATCACTGCGTTAAACTTACAACTCCTATTAATTACAGTTCATTCCGGCGAATTTCTAACCCGCTAATGTTCGAGATCCTCTGTTGCAGATCTTCTCTCGGTCAGCGCTGGGTACGGAACGAATTTGCTGGAGAAGACGCCGGCGGGACCAAGACGCTCACTGAAGGATCTGCTGCCGGAAGTGTCGCCGAAGGCATTGGACCTTATCGGTTGTCTGATAGTCTTCAACCCCACCCAAAGGTTGACGGCCGTTGAGGCACTCGAGCATCTCTACGTCGCCGAGTGAGTATTCATTTCTCAAGGCGATCCCCGGCAATTTGTTCGCAACAGTTTATACAGCGTTTACGACGCGATGCCGGCCCGTTATTTCTCATACTCACGCCGCAGGCTTGCACAGATTTGCAGCCATATTTTCTTCCACCCCTTCCATGTACCGGCCGAATGTTTTCCTTTGAATTTTTTATTTCGCCTCCGACGTTCATTCATCCAAATGTTCCGGACTCTCTGCTTAGCGGGGGTGGAAGGGACAACTTATAATTTGATGCGCATTGATTTTATAAGCAGGGTACATTTGTCACGCTGATCGTCGTATTTTTGTTCCCCGACGGTATTCGACAAAAATGAGGACCTCTCGTTTCTCATACCCCTGTTAGCATGTGATGGATCTTCCGTACAATCGTGCCCCTCTTTTTCTTCTGACAGCGATCCTATTCGCTTTAAGGTTAAAGAGTATCTCCTGTTTATCTACATGAAATTGTATGACGACGTTTTGGGGATATACGATTGACTGTTGCTTTCAACGTAATGTTAAATGCGACTGGGTTTTTGAGCGATTTTATATTATTGCAGCTTTCACCGAAGGGGCAACGAACCCGAACGGGGGTCGAGCGTGATCCCATTGCTTAGGGACGACGTGCAGCTCTCCGTGGAGGAGTACAGAAACAAGCTTTACGCGATGATGGACGAGAGACACCGAAAGCATAAAAATACGTGAGTACTTAACGGTCGGACAATTTTGTTTTCATCAGCGTTTTACAACGTTCGGAAACAACCCTTTCCGTCTGTGTAGACCAAAGTCGAGGGTGAGAAGATTCTCCGAGCACATCAGGAAGGAAACGATCGCCGAAATTGCGAATGGCAGCAATCTGGTTGCTGGCCAGGGCGATGCCATTGTTAATAAAAATCTTCGTTCGTCCTGTGGCGATCTACGGAAGGACAAAAGCCGGAACGATCTTTACGAGCTATTTCGCGTGGACGGTAAGTAAAGACAGTGGCATTAAACTTGGCCATTAAGTAGAGCAAGAGGTCACTACATTTTTAAGATCGTTTTGACTTTATTGTGCGAAGACCGAACGGCAATAGCTAATAGGAAGACGGGACCATCACACGGCGACCTAACTGGGCGAATCGTCAAAGCAAAGATGCCAAATTCTAGTGTCGACGTGACGCAAGACGAATTGAAAAATTCACGACAGAACGGTGGGTACATCGAAATCGTTGCATACGATTCTAATCCCCGACTAACAAATATTTTTCATACGCTTGCAGGCAGAAACGCGGCCATGCAGTATGCTTACAATTTGTCAAGCGGGAATCTAGGAAATCTCTCAGGGGCTGTGAAGAGTTGCTTGTACTTGGGTCAACAGCAGCAGCAACAGCATCAGCAACATCTATCCAAGTCCCAGAGGTCTATACAATCCGATCAAGTGACGGCGGTAAGTTTCTCGACGAACTCGCACCTTGTACGAATGCTAGTTACTGCCTACGGTCCTTGTGTCACTGTTTCGCAAAACTGCTCGTCGTACCCTCGTGGTATTGAAGAGTAAACGTACGATTCTGTCGTTGCAGGCTACTTGTCGCGTGGGATTTGTCTAGGTATCGTAAGCAACCCCTCTCTTTCTCAACTTTTTCACACGCCCACGTTTCTTAATCAAGTTTGCCGACTGTTATGAAACCAATGTAAGATCCTAATTCTCCCGGCCAATCGAACTGACGTCATTACGTCGACGATAAATTCTTTGAAAGTAACAAAACGAATTGTCTCGAGGGACATGGCGGGGACAATGCGCGAAGGACGATCTCTCCTCAATAACGGCAGGCGGCAAGCTTGGTCCGCGATAACGGGTGCACTGCTCGTCATAAAAACGTCCACGCTTTTCCCGGTGCACGTGCACCATTTTATCACAGGCGCTCGGCAGAGGAAGCCGCTATCATAATCTGGGCGAGGCTACGTTGATCGATAATCGACGAATTCCCTCGTGCCGTGCGACGCGAGGAAGGTTCGCAATATATGCACATCACCTATTTTTACGACTACGTCGTTCGAATTCATCCCCATATCTACGAATAACCGAATAGACACCCTTATATCATCGTCGCATTCATACCTCGCACTATCTTATTTCACCGCATTTTCATATAGAACGCAAAGCACTGAGTTTCCGTTCAAATTGATTATCCGCAAATCCAGGACTTACGAGCGGAATAAAAATAGCCGACCGTATAATTAACTCTCTGTCAGTTGCAACGTTCGCTCGACCGTTTTACGTTACGATGAAATATGCAAAGCTCGACCGAATGTACGAAACTAATTTGTGGGGCGGAAAGAGTTAATGTACTTTATCATGTGTTCGTCTTAGGCGAATAATTGCACTGTCAACGGATGACTGACGTTAACCATTTCCACTATCAGAAATCTCAAATTTCAGTACGGCCTCGCTGGACGATCGAACCAATTGTTACCACCCGCTCGGATAAAATTGAGGAAAGGAGTGAGCAGACAACGTGCGCCATCGCAGAAACTCATAGCGACAACGGCAGTCGGAAGTTCTTCCAACGACAACCGTACGAGAGTTGCTCTGTGGAAATGGTCGCTTGAACAGGATCGACCGAAGAACGTCCAATCGAAGTTCATCACGCGAATGCCAAGGAACGCGTCGAAAATGTTCGCCACCAAAGGCAGCAATAGCAATATTAACGATAACGATAACTGCGGTGGACAGACAAAAATACCTTCGATCGATCAAAGTCACGCCATTCGAAACTATTTGAATCACACAATTCGATCCGTTCATGAAACTCACGCGGAAAACAGACGAAACAATCAGTCACAATGTATCAATAATCTGCAGCGGCGGTTTTTCGGAGAGAAGAATGTCTCGATAGATCGACTGACACGGTCGAGCGAAGAACGATCGAGCAAAATTTGTAGTGTCGCAGAGCACAATCGTTTCCCAAGTGCGAATGTGTCGCGGACTGATGTTCCTAGAATCCAATCGAAGCACAGTATTATTTCGAATGTGGGTGGTATCGGTGGTGATAGAATACTCTGTACCGCCAATCCGAAAATGCTAAACAACTATAGTCAGTGCCACGGCGTAATAACCGCGTCGGCTTATAAGGATTTACGCAATGGAACTATGAAGTGGTGAAAAAAATAGAATGTCGGCTTTCGGGAAGATGAACGATGTAGCCGAAAGAGAGCACTTCATTCATACATTTTTCCAACATCAACGCGATTGGAAATCGATCAAGTAATCACTTAATTGCTCCCAGTTAGCGATGAAAACAGGAATTCTTATTTTTACAAGTCGTACAACGGACGGAATTATGGAAATATGCGAAGCAAAGAGAATTTATTTAGAAAACGCAGAGCGGGTACGAATTAAGTAATTACTTAACCATTTTCATAAG
The DNA here is from genome assembly GCA_963942575.1 of Priocnemis perturbator. Lineage (NCBI taxonomy): Eukaryota > Metazoa > Arthropoda > Insecta > Hymenoptera > Pompilidae > Priocnemis > Priocnemis perturbator. The sequence continues at coordinate 12,698,424 of OZ012651.1, forward strand.
TCACCGTAAGCCCTGTCCAGGACCGAGTAAGGTATCAACCCGTTCATTCTTCCCGGAAGCCGCGTCCCCGCGCTACAAAAAAACATATTGGAACGATGCTCCTGAATAATTAAATTTTCCGCGGATTTAATGCGAAAGTGACGAAGTAAAGCGGCGTCTGCCTCTGATTGCTCGGAATACATTTTCAAAGCGCCTCATCTCTTGCAATCCGACCAACAATTCCGAACACGGTGGAACTCTGCGCGCGGGACTGCGCCCGCACAATAAGCAGCGGAGAAAAAAAGAGAAGGGCAATACAGAAGGGAAGAGCAAAGGAGGGTATGAGAACGGGAAGCCGGGGAAAGTGAAAATGGGGGGAAAGAAACAAGTTCCTTGTTTGATACCGCACAACATCCCTTATTGTCTGCCTAATGAATTCGTCGAACGTGGACGGCGAAATACGGCTGCCCCCTGGAAAACGAACAGAGGACAAGGCTAATAGAGTGTCACGTGGCTACGTTCGACGACGCATGACGCTTTCGACGAAATTTACGGATGACGTGACAGGTCGTGACGTGAAGTGTGGGCATGATCGCCGTTCAAGCTCGGTAATTCGATAGCGTGACGTGGGCATGCGATCGTAATCCGAGTCAATTGATGGGAGGGTGGCGAAAGTGGTACACATCTTCGTCTTATCGATACGTCGACGGAATTTTTCTACATGCATTTTTCCGTTTTCTTACCTACTCGCACGCCGTAGGCTCTTCGGGTGCATTTTATAACAACGTGCGAGCACTGGCCAAGGGGAATTAGTCTACAAATTTCCGATGTAACATAGTGCCGTAGCGTGTGAATTGTAAAGCGAACCTGTGAACGTGTCGTCCGTGTATAATACATGTCGTGAGAGTAAAGATTTAATAAGAAACCTTAATGGAAAAGTGTATTGGAGACTTATATTTCCCACACGCTGCTACTGCGGCTGCCTATATGTCCTACGGTGGTGGGGTTCAAAGAGCAGAAATAGATCATCACTCGGTAGAATCCAGTCTTTCGCATTCCTGTCGCCCGTAAAGCCATAACGCGCTTTCCACGGGAACGTTTCCTCGCTTTCATCCCAACAGGCTTTCCGCCCCGGCCTCCATCCACGCGCTTTCTTTCTCATGCTCCCTATTTCCCACTCCTCTCCTTCATCTTCCCAGCCTTCGCCTGATACAATTTTCTGGTCTCCCACGTTTTTATCCCCGGCAACCTGCAACCCACTTTCTCTCGTATCTGTCTCCATTCCTGCGAGCGACGCATCATGATCAGCGCGGATCTAAAACCAGACTTCGACCCCTTATTTCTACGTAGTACGCGACGTTGTATTGTCGCGGAAACGATATCAACGACACTCCCCCGTCTCCGAGACATTTTTGAAGGCAAACCACCAAAGTTATGTGCTTGTTTAGATTCGCTCGGTGAATCTCGCGCTTTTACCCTCCACGAACTTCGAGCTTAAGGGTCGAACGTCGAATCGGCGTAAATATTCATGGGGCGAGGCTTTGCAATACGAAGTCAGACCCTTTTTAACGTTACAGCCCCACGGTGTCTGTCTGTCCATAGGTCTATCTGTCTGTCTAGAGCCCGGTCACGTTCCGGTCTCCCTCTCGTCTAATCGTTTGCGCCTTGGGGAGCGGCAAAATCGTTCCACCTTAAGATTCCTCACGGCCTCGATCCATTCTGGTGCCTCCTCTAAAACTCGTCGATGCCTTCTGATCGCTCGTTTCAAGATATCATTATCGTCCTCCGGCTTGCCTGAGTGTTCAACGCAAAAAATGTCCGTCGGTTGATGAATGAATAATTAAAGCTCTTTAAGAAGAACCATCAAACAATGCGATCGCACTGACGACTCGAAGGTCTTTCAAATGAAAAAGCAAAAAGTAAATGGAACGGATATGTTAATTTCTTCAGTTAGCAGCTACGCTCGCTTCATCAATAAACCGTGTCTAAGAATTCAAATAAACTTGGCATGAGTAAGGCAGAGCAGATTCTATGAGCGGTCCGGAGAAATTGGGTCTTACGTACAATGTGCAGAAGTTAAGATCTGGAACGTGCTTGGAACATTCTGAGACCGAGTTTACAATGTGTGGGAGTATGCAGTAGATTGATTAGCACATTCACTACCAGGTGAAATAATAGTTCTCAAACTTTCGTCGTCGCATTTTCTCCACCTACTCATAAATGCACAATTTAAAATCACACATGGCAGAAAGTTAAAAGTTTCCCTCGCAGGCTGGGTCAGAACAATTACATTTTTTTTTTTATATTAGACCACTGTCAACCCTCTAAAACCTCAATTGCTTCAGAGAAACAGCTATTTTTGTAAATATGGTTGGCATGACAATCATTGTGTTAAGGAACGAGGATTCGGTTGGTGATGACGTCATTCCCTCTTCGATATCAGTTCTTTTTTTTATTGAAAATACACGTACTTAGGATATGTTTTACAACGGTGGAGCATTTTTCGACCGCGAAGCTGTTGCAACACTTGGAAGAGTCATACTTTCCTCGGAAAAAAATAATTCTCTTCAAGAAGTAAGTGGAATTTAATTAATGACGTCCATGCATGCATGAACGTTCACTGTCGGCGACAGCCTCGCGGGAAACTGTACGTTTGACACAAACAAATATTTACAAAGCGTGCGGTGGATGGACTCGACATTTCGAGTGCGTCCCTTTTATCGACTACATCCTCGTTAACGTAAGAGGTACCTTTCGTTCGCCCGATGCCTCCGAGTGGAAAAGAGCACATTTTCTCCGCCACTGATAAGGAACATCGAACCAAAACGATTCCTGCTTATTTATACCCGACCTATAAGATAGTTACAAAACCTACGGAGGTAGGAATATTATAAATTACTAGCGCGTTATAAATCGTCCCTGCGATTCCTCAATGATCGAGACGCCGATGGCATGGCGTGCCTTCCGCCGCGTCGCTTATTTCCTGATACCTCAACAAATAATTGGCGATTCACCCCCGTTTTCGGCGTCGCGATGATACATGACCCGAACTTCCGCGCCGACGGCCGTAAAACTTCCAATAACGTCGCACTGCCGCCCTTCAAAAACTACCCAAAAAATGATCGATCGTCGTTCGTTTAATCGACACGTTCATCGGCAATTTTCCAATTGACGCGTTTCGGGGGCAAGTAAATTCGTTGCGCCCTGTGTAGGTGACTGCTCTTGAGACACGAACAATGTACACACGTAATACATATATACATGAGTAGTACAAATAAGAAGATTAATTTTAATCTTCGTTTATAGGTCAAGATGCTGCGTGTCAGATAATTTAGTATATCCGGAAATAATTTGTCACCGCTCCCGTTTTCATCAGGAGGCCAACAATGCCCTCCCGAACGTGGCATCGGGTATAATGCGCGGTTCGGAGAAGGGTTAACGATCCATCGCGTCGGCGTTGGGAACATTTCGACGTTGTGGCACACATCGTGAAAGGTCTCGAATCAACATCGAGCAATTAGGAACGTCGTGACGGGGCCGTCAGACAGACGCCTACGCTTCGATCCGCCCTTTGGCACCTACGCCAGGTCGCCTCTATTTATGAGCTTCCCTTCTTCTCTTCCTCCCCGTTTACGATGCTCTCCCTCTCGTACGCTTAATTAATAAACTCGTCCTTCGGCCCATTTATCAATACCGTCCCGTATCACCCTCGTTTCACTCATTTATTATACCCATAGGTTGCCCATATCCGGCAACACGACGCGCGTGATCCAACAAACACCGAATCTGGAACGAAATCCTCATCAAAAGTCGAGCGGCCGGAAGAAAGAAGCTGCGTGACCGAACTTCCCGCAACAGTCCGTCGCCTCTCATCGACGACGATTGTTTTTCGTAACAGCGACGACAATAATTACGTGTCATCGGGATAATACGCGACGTGATAACGCGTTCGCTGGATTAGCGAAGTCTTAACGAGTGCCAGTCTTCCCTCGACTTCCACCCCAGTTGGTACGTTATCTAAATTTTCGGGAAGAACAAACGGCTCCGTGGTCGGGAAAGAGGTAATTCTTTCTCGCAGCTCGCGTCTGTATTCTGAACCGCCGCTCGTCCGACCCTGGTTACGATAACGAGCGAACATCATTCCGGATCCCTTTCACGCCCGACTTCGGCGATGTTCTTTGCGCCACAATATTCACACGGACGTGCTTCGCGGTGTCCGACCGTACGGATATGGAGCGAGGATAAATAATGGACGTCCTTTCTGATCGGGAAAATAAATGAACGGAAGACATCGCGGCCGCAGATGCGGCCTGGGTCATCGCTGGGTATGAGAGTGCATTTGGGGTGGGTTATGGGGGGTAGCTGTGGCGAATAGCAGCCAGGGGAAATGGAGCGATGCTACGTGCGACGATGATCAACCATGATCGACGCAGATGGCACCGGATTAACGCACTCCGCCTTTCTCTCTTCTCCGTCAGAAGAAGAAATAAGTGCAACGCGAACGCGAAAATCGAACAAATCGTGGGTGAACTGATCCGTATCCGATTAATCGGTCCCCCTTGATGACATTCGCGCGGTTCTAATTTCCAGCTTGGATTCACCCTATAATTCGCCGGGTTCGGCGGAAACCGGTGCCGTATAATCACAGAGATGGGTCGTCGGATTCGATTGCACGCGCTTATTCAATATCTGCAATTCGAGGTATTCCGTTAAAAATCTATACAATACAAACTTCCCTTCTGCGGGTAGGAACGACTATCCAAAACCAGCCTCCGCTTCACACGTGAACCCGTACAAACTTCCATCTTACAAAAACGAATTTCATTCCACGTTCAAGCTCGATCTTGGACGCGACGATCGGAAATACGTTGAAATTTTAATCTGACCAAGATTCCTATTTCTTATGCGGGCCTTTCGTCGACAGTCACCACGGTATTCGCATGAGGTTGACTCGCGTCGTTGTCGTTGTTCTTATCGTAAATTGTCTCCTGTTTTCTGTTGGCATCGTGAACTTCCGGATTCACCGGCGCTTGCTGAATCGCTCGAAGACTTCGCAGCATGTAGCAACGGCGATGAGGACTGTGTCGACTGTAGAAGCTGTCGTAACCGCTACTGGACGTTGCCGTTCTTCGAAGTGCGAGAACCGCGTGATGTCCACCCATTGGAATTCCGCAGCCACAACCTGGAAGCATTTTTCGCTGACGGAGGAGTCCTCTTCGTCCTCCGATCCCTGCCACATTGCAACCCGCACAGACCTCCTCGACCACCGCTGTGCCCTGAGCACTCTGAAAGAATCGCAATATTCCTTCTATGTCTAAACGGAGGCAACCCGAGGAACATCCGAAACTTGAGATTTCCGTGAGAGGAGACACATTTTCAAATTCAACTTCTAACGTGTGAGCATTGGTGAGGATTGATATTTTCTACGTTCCACCAGGTTCCAACGTTACGAAGGGAATTTCTATTTTCCGGTGGATTTTTTATTTACGCGATTGTTTAGTTAAAAAAGTGTGTTCGATGAATAGATCCGATGTAACGTATCGTTTTAAATGGTGTGAAATTTCATTCAAATGCGTCCAACACGCCCGCGAATGTATGCAAAATCCTGGACCTGGAAACCGACCGTTTACCGTGGCATAGAAAATAATTTTACCAACCAAAAGCCATCTAAATGCTCGCGCAGAAATTGATCGATACTGAAAAAAACAACGCTCACAGATCGAATAGTTTAACACCGATATACGCCCGGACGCAGCGTTATACAACCATAGTATCGGATTGCAGTGGGAACGGAACAGAGCGCGTCGAGGAATTCAATTTTCCTATGCATGCGACATCATAAAATTGACAACGATGCCTCTTTACGACGAGAACTGGTTAAAGCGCCGTTGGAAACTCGTCAAACGGCAGGATATGAACAACGAATACACCGGCTTCCACACACACCAGTGTATCACGCAAACTACATTAATCACACGGTGTTAATATAAAATTGAATTCAAACGTACAGCCGTGCACTCCAGCGTTAACATAACTCATGTGGCAGCGCAAATAACAATACAACAGACAAAACGGCGGGCACTTTGAAGCTGATAGTCCAGGCTGCCTAGAGCGATCGACGCATCACTGCCCTTAACACGGATGGCCAGGGAAAGATGGAAAAAGATTGTAGCTCGTAGGCAAAACGTGACGCTGCTGCTCAAAATGCTAAAATGCAATCGCGCTGCAGGACATCGAGAACACATCGACGCATTCCATTACTGGCCCTCTAGCGGGCGTCATGCGTCCCGAATGAAATATGTAAAAACGCGCACGAACCGGGTCCGACCCAGGTGAAATTCTCCCTTAGGACGGTGGATCTCATTCGGTGGATTCGGGAAGGCGACGTGGCCGATTTCCGCTATAAATTTTCGCCGGCTTAAACGGAGAATTTATATTGGCTCGCCGTTAGCCCGACGAAAACGCCCGATGATATTCCCACCCTCCCGAAGGGATGGCAAGCCCTTTCCACATGTGGAATACTTATGCGCCCGAGGGTGCTGATTCCCGACCGAATTTCGCTCGCACATACTCCGCGACGGGAGAATTATTGCTGTACAGAAACAGAAAACGAAATAGTTTATGCACAAAGCGCGCCGGGTCGGGCTTTATTAAAAATGTCTCTCTTCATTGAAATTCGCGCCTAGCCTTTGTGCGTTCGTGCTATCGATCTCTGAAACTTCGCGTAATAATTCGTCAAAGTTCTCTAATGGAATTTATATTAAGCCGAAGTTTGCCGAAATCTGATTTGCATGCGGGATCAGTCTACTGGTTTGTTTCGGCGCACGCTCGTTCGAGCAGTTATCATAGAAATAGACTCTCATGTAATTCTGGTATGACCGTTGATAACGACGAATAGACCGAAATCAGCCCAGAGTTAAAATGCAAACTGAAATTGGTGTACGCTAGCGTCAGTTGGAAAATCATCGGTGACGTCGGCGAAGCGGAAAAATATCTTCAACCGCAGGTATATCACCACGAATGAATATATCGGCAACGGAACGCGACTAATTTCGTTCCCGATGACTGTGTCCCCGTGCCATCGAATATGTGTACATACACAGACAGGTTGATGTACGCATGCATACGTTTGTATGCACTGAGCTTAAGCCGCGCTACGGTAAATCCATCACGAACTCGGTATAATTTCGTTAGCTTACGCGACGTATTCATATTGGCCGCGTTTGTTCGAATGAAATGATACACTGATTCGAGCGAGATATCTTTATTCACGATGATTGCCTTTCGCTGATCCAACGGCATCGATACATTCGCGTGTCGTTTATGGTCTAGCCGCAATGATGTCCAACCTCCGGCCCGAGGACACCGATCACAAGCAGACGTAGCGTCTAACATATATTAATTGTGAAGTATTGGCTTGCTCCGAGAAATTGTTGTTCGTCACTGGACTCTAGCGAATGAACCCACGGTAGATCGTGAAATGATGTCAAGTTCAATGTGTCAACGAGGAAATTTCGTGTCGCGAATTAACAGTCCGAGCAAACAGAAAAATGGAGAGATAAGAAATTCCGAGAGGGTTCGCTAGAAGACAAGGGGTTGGGTTCCCGACAACGAGGGTATACACCCTTTGCGTGGGCGTCAAAACGCGACTAATTTCTTTCACGGACGTTAGCCGAGCGTTCTTCACGTACCCCTATAATTTCACGGAGTCGCTAAAGGAATTCATATTGGGCCGCCATTAGGGAGAATAAATGTAACCCCTCGACACGCCCTCGATTCTCTGTAGAAAGTCCTCCACCCGCCGGAATTTTGACGTCTACGGTTGCAAGGATTATAACTCTCCACGTAATTCCGCGGAATTAGCTTTGGAACTCGTACAGTTGCACGTATACATATGTATCTCTGGACGAAATCTATCACGAAATCTATCTGTACATTCGTGCGAAGATTGTATCCCGAACTTGTTTACCGGTCAAAATTCGTAAATTTCGAGAATTCGTAAGGTCGGGGACTGTAATGTTGCTTGCGTAAAACGTGTGTACCCCGTTAAGAATACTTATTCGCGCGTAATTTTCATCAGCTTAACGATCAGCTTAAGCGCGACAGCGTTTAAACAACCCTTCCCCCGGATTTTCGAAAGTTCCGAGAACTATCCGGCGCACTCATTAGATCGACCAATCGTCGCGACTCTTGTGCGAAATCCTCACGCGTCCTCCATAATTTGACGCGCGTTCACGCGCGGAATTCATATTGGGGTGTCGCTGTCATGAAATCGTAATATTCTCTCCTCCATATTGGTCTAACACATACTCCGTAAACAGCGTGCGTTATCTTGGCGATTATATAAATTCCATCGAGGAACGACCGCGTTCCCGAATAATCTGTGATTAAATTAACGTTATACTTAACGATAGTTTGTTCTGTGCACGCTAGCAATTCCGAAAATTATTTCACCGAACGGACACCATGTTCTCCCATCCTGGCAAAGAAACGAAGATTCTACGCGCCATTCAATTTTGATTCCAGCGAAAATCGTGGACATTTTAAATTGCGGGTGGATCGTAAACGGAGAATGTACTTGCAGCGTCACGTTAATGACCCTAATAGAGAGTGTGATTGCGGCGATTGTTGCGACCGTAGAATGTGTTAGAGCTATAGAAAATTCCCAACCTAGCGGCGATATTATGTGTGCGAAACGTTTGGAATGAAATCTAAACTGAGCTAATGGGATCTGTCGGTATTATTAATCGAAAACACCTGTTCGAACCGCATGCGTAGCAGGCTAATTCGATAGAGTACATTGCCACATACTTTTTTTATAGCGGAAAATGGATTGGTCCGTTCAGCAGAGTCAGAATTAAACAAGCAAAGATAAAGGAAGGAGTGCGGGACGGGGGTCAGCGGCGTTCCCAGCGTTCGACGCCTAAGGAACGTGCGTTCGTATTAATAGATTTAATGTAAAACGGAGTATGACAGGTCGAAGATCGATCACTAGGAGGTCCCGAGACGTGCGTCATGTCATGAGGTCGATATGAATTCAGCACGGCTTCGCAATTCTCCGGATGCCTCCGCACCCCCTGTCGCCCATCTCTCCTATTTTAACATTTTCCATTTATTTTCAATCCTCGCCTCGCTCTTAACCGTTCTATCACTCTCCCTCCTCCCCTACCACCCCATCCCACCCTCTTCGTCTTCACTTAAAACTAAATTTTTTCGCGTCTTCCATCTAAAACACTTTTTTGCGCAACGTTCCCAGCTGCACGTCCGAATTTCTTGTTAGAATAAAGAATCATTCGCAGCTATCGAGTTCCTTTCTTCACGTTCTTTAACCGGTTCTTCCCACATTTCGCACTTTTGTTTCTCTCCGCACTTCGTCTCGCCTTTTGTATTTTCTCTTGTCCTCTCGCGTCACGGCAGTTTCAATCGTGTCGCGGGACGAACCGCCGGACATACGAATGTGCATAAACTTTATGACCCGCCATTCTCCCAACTCTGTCCCTCTTTCCGAGTCATTGCTAGGTCTCGTTCCGTCGAAATCGTCCGTGCTTCGAAACGTAAGCTCGATCACCGTCGGCCAAGCACTTCAGCGATACCGTCCATTCCGGGTATGAACCCTCTCTTTCCGTTTCACTCCATTCCGCTCTGTCGTTCTCGCAGACCAATGGGAAAAAGTCAATCGTAAGGTAGTCACGTAGAGAATCAAATTGTCTCGGCGCCCGGCATCTTAAAACACAGCTCACAGTGTCGCCATTGGTTTCCGTGTTATTTCGGCCAATGTGTATACGTTCGTACGGAAGCGCTGTGTTTTCCGTTCCAATTGTACCTGTATTAATTCACTGCAGTAACTATTGCGCCGTGACAGTTATGTACGCGAAGGGCTTTAGGGCAAACGCTCTAACCCGTTTTTAATGGCCCGTCCCGAATTACTCAATTTATGAATACCGTTCGCGCGGCCCGCATTACTGAATAAATACATCGAGGAAACTAAGCGTTCGCGGCCGTGTTTTCGGTGTGTTTGCTGCTCTTAACGTGCTTACAATTTCGTCGCGTAAGTAGCTAGTAGTGCGCCGAAGGTGCGGGCCAAGTCGAGTAGCCTTTCGTTAAACTGCGGCCAACTACAGGAATACGGGATGCAAAAGAAACTAAGGGTGGTAAGGATTGGTGCACGGCAGGGCTACATGCTCGCGGTGGGTTTGCAAAAGCGGCAAATTATCAAAGTTCCTACATCTGGGGACCGTCTTTACGACTAAACGACGTCGTGCAGAAAAGTTCATCGCGCGTCTCACCCTGATTACGAGCATTTGAGTCTAAATATACGCTCGTGTAGCGTCTTCTCAGGAGTGGCATCTCGTCGGCCGCTTTGTCTCGCGTAAAATTAGGCTTCCTCCATGACAAGCGCGGAAAAAGAATGACCCGCGGAAATTGTCCGGCGCCGCGTATCATTCTCAATGTTATATCGTACTAAGTAAAACGTCGCGCACTTGTCTTTTCACGCGCAGCATGTGCGAAAGCCAGAGGGGAAATGAAAAGATAGCGACGAATAATGAAAGGACGAGATTATGGAAGACGCCTGGCTCGGTGGTATGCCACTTTTACGACACTTTCGCGCGAGTTCATTACGTGCCTGGTAAAAGCTGCGCCCGTGTGTGCCCTGTACGCTGATTTACCTCCCCACCCCCAGCCCCGCGCGCTTCCATCGCCGCGTGGAACAATGTGGTACATGAAAAAAAATTAACGACTAAAGCATTTAAGACGCCGGGTCGCCCCGCAAATCGGAAGATTGATTGTCCGACCCCGGGTATTCCGTAAATTGTTTCTGCGCGGCAATAAAACGTCACGACGGTACAAGAAGCGCAAATTGAAGCTGCCACGGAAGAAGAAGAAGGAAAGAACGGGATTATATGAAGAGTCGCCCCGGCCGGCTCAGCAATTTCGCAAGCGTCCTCGCGGATCTTCATTACGCTTCAAGACGGAAATACGTTGCCTTCCTTCAATTTGTCAATCGGTCGGGAAGTATCCGTGAAAGTGCACCGACGAGATCACGAACCGTATTGATGTCGACAGTAAACAGGAAACTCTTTAGGATTTTGTGATTGAGAAAACGACCGGTAAATAGCGGATGCCAGTCGAGGGCCTGAAAGCAAATCGACGGCGAATATGCAGATGGAACGCCTAACCGATCGATTATCGGCACGCCGACGTTTGCCCTTTTTGCGTTCCTATCGAATAAACACGACGGAACGCCGCATAGAGCGATTGAATCACGCGCCGAACTAGGAATTCACTCGGAACGTGACTATTATCAACGGCGCCGACGGCACGATGGGCTTCAAATTGAAATCCTGAAAATGCTAATTTCACCTTCTCCCGCCTCATAATCGGCACGCGAACGATCGTCGTAAACAAGGCGGTAAATTCTTATCAGCGCCCGGTAAGACGAATTGAGAACTTTCGAAGTGTCAGATTTCAAATTTTATCATCCGTAGACCGCGTCTAGCGAGACGCGAGACTCGTAAAGATGCCCGAGATACCACAGGACGGTTTCACGGTGCCGAATATTACGTCGAACAATAGCGAGCGAACGGGAGAAGAGTACGGAAGGTGAATTATGTAATCAGTGACAGGGTACTTTCTGCAGAGAAACGGGCCAAGTGACCGTGAAGTCCTGCGACTCCGAGGTCTGACTCGCAGCGCGAGAGACCATAAATACCGGTTAAGGTCGTAAGATCGGAAGGTTAGCGAATAGAATCGAAGCGCGCGCGGGGGTGGACATATTACATCGTCGTTTCCCCAGGTGGAATGGACGAGGTCGTTTTTGTGTTGCCAGCTGGGCTAGTCCCATGGCGATCAAGGGAGGTAAGAGGGGGAGCACGAAAAAAGCTTTCGACCTCGGGATGCACAGCCACTACGCAGATTCCACACACTCGTGCGTGCGCTAACGTCGAAGCGAGACAGAGAAGCGTGATAGCACGTGGCTCGACACTTACCTTTCGCCGTGGTTTACGACGGGCCAACCCGTGGGGACCGCGGCGAAGAATCTCGGACACGCTCCGCCGGAAGTTGCGCGTCATGAAGCAGTAGACGACAGGATTCAAGGCGCTGTTCGCGTGCCCCAGGAACAGGCAGTACGACAGGGCGTCGTTTAACGATCCCCCTTCTTCTGCGAACAATTTCGCACACAGCCCCCGCTTTGTCATAAACCGCGACGTTTTCAGACGACGATGACGACGATTCGCGACAGTCGACGGTAATTGGCCGGGCCCGTCTTAACCGCTGAGCTGATCTCGAAGCCGACGTGCTTTACGACTTGGCGTGTCTTTAAAAAGTTTTCATCTTGCCGCGAGGATCGCTCGTCAAAGGAACAAACGTATTAGGAGACTCTTTCTCGGCATCTTCCCCCCGTCAAAGGATTTCCATGCTAACGATCTAAAGCGAGCGTTTTTCTCGGGCTTCGCCGAATTTGACTTCCAATTCTTAGACGAACAATCGATCGCGCTTCATTATTGAGTATCGTTTCTCGCCGCGGATTGGTCGAGTGTATCGAGTTTATCAACATCAACGCGGACTTGTTAATACCGTCGACCCCTCGCAACTCTACCCGATATCGATCAGTTCCCTTTTAGAAGAACGTACCAGCGTTGCAGTTGCTGGGACGAAAATTAGTGGAAAGCGTACTCACCGACTGCGCCGAGGTCCACCAGTAATCGTAGCACGTTGTAAGGTAGCCAGCAAAGGGCGAAGAGGACGGCGAGCAGCAGCAAGATCCAAGCTATTCGCCTCCTCTCACGTACCAGTCTGAAACTCTGCGAACAGATAAAACGCGGACTGCTTTTAGTCAATTTTCTCGGAGAAATTTTGTCAGGAATTCCTTGACACGTGAATAAAGGATGGCGAAACAATCGATTCTTTGTCGCAATTTCTTGATTGGAATAAGTCGAATACGTAAAAGGCGTGATAGTTCAAAGTAACGGACACTGACTTTAAGGCTGCTCTTGGAAATAAATGGACAGGAATCCCGAGACCCCAGTTCGACGTCGATCGAATCGAATGACGCGAGAAGGGAAGAAGCGAACGTGATCGAGAGATCAAAGAACGGAATAGCGATCCGGCGGTACCTGCTACTGACGAATGGAATATTCCCATCCTCGAATTCCACTCGATGCTTCTCGACGACGACCAGGCTGCGTCGCTGAATGCGTCTTAACGAAGCAAAGCCGGCAGCCTAACATTTTGCATGGCGATCAGCTGATCGATTTAGAGTGAGTAAATTAACTGCACGACGCTCGTCCTCGATATATCCGATAGAAAGAATTAGTTTGGCGTAAAGCCTCTCTGAAGGCTGAAACCGGAGAATTTCTATGGACCTTGTTCCGCATATCACCTCTGCTGATCGTCCGTAAAAAATGTGCATAGTCATAGGATCAGCAGTGTTGTCCAAGTAAACAGTTGACAGAATGATCTTTTGATGAAGACACGGGTGTAAAAAACATGTCATGCTATCTGCATCGGGTGAGGCAAATTAAATCGGACGCGTGTCGTTGTTTAAACGGACGATTAATCTACGTTCTACGATGCGTCAGCGAAAATTGAACCAGATGGATTAAATGATTTGCGCTAACCTGTTGCGAGCTGGCACTTCCTTCGACGCTGTCACAGTCGAAAGGCGGCTTGCGTGCGCAAAGAGTACGGCCCATCATCGAGTATGCCACTATGACGACGAAACCTGCAAGAAATCAGGGCGGACGATTGAAAAATTAAATATGAACTATATCATGTAAAGAATAACGAGGCTAAGCAAAGCTCTCCCTCACCCGGCAGTCGAGGATTAATATTTTCACGAATATTCGCAGATTTATACGGCTCACGTTTACCTTTTAGATTGATAAAATTTCGACGACCGCAAATCTCCCGGTCTGACACGCGACGTGCGCACTTTTGACGCATGAAAAAATAGCTTTTTGAAATTTACCACTCGCCATCGTTAGTGGGTTGACAAACGCGGGAACCTGCGCAAGTAAATCAGCGTAGGTGTACGATAGGTAAAATCGTTTTCACGGAGTGTCTATAATGAATCTAATAATAAACTGCAGAACGCAGTTAATTTTTCTCTCTTTACTCCATGCGAACAAAATCAATTGCCTCCGAAGGGAACGAAAATTTTGGCCGATAAATGTTGGACCGTCTTGCAAAAAGTCCAGACGTCCGCGAGAGTCTGTTTCTTCGGTGCTTGACAAAAGAAACATTAACGTCTCTCCTCGTCACTGTATCCAGCAAATTGTTTTGCACCGAACTTTTGTGCTCGTGATTGATCACTTTCTCTAATGCCGAGTGTACACTCGTTACTTTCCCTTGTTTTCTCTATCACGGTCTCATCTCGTTTAACAACGTACTGTAACGTCCCGCGAAAGCAAGTGTCACTCCGGCAAAGAGAAATGTTTGCTACACCGAGAGTGTACACACAATTCGCCGGCGCATTTCTGCATGATATATCACAAACTATGTCGCAACGGCCATAACAAAATTTGCCCCAAATTATCACGATTCCAAGCGGCCGTTAAGCGTGCCAACGTAGGAGAGCCCCGCGATATACGGTTCTCGTATGCAAAACTAGACCCCACCAATGATTCACTCGAAAATTTGAAACATCGATTAGTTCCTCATTCAACAATTAATTCTTTACCCGACACTCACGCGTCGTTCCGTGTGCGTCGAATACCGCCCAAATCCCACAACCTTTTTCTATCCGAGCTTTCTATCTCAGCAAAGTGCCGAAGCAACATTTGTCAGGGCACCGTGCATTTCCTCGGGAATATGCATTCTTACGGCGAGATCGTGGGTGCGTCCCGGGCGAAAAGATGGGGCGAGATAGGAGAGACGGGATAGTGGCGGAATCGTATCATTAGTCACCGCGGACTTACCCGGCACTGCGTAAACGAGGACGAAGCAGGCAGCCCCAAATAGATCGGCGTGTATGCCGAGGGTCCTGAAGTCCTCCGAGCAGATGTAGAAGGCGGGCGGCATTCGCGAACTACGGGAGACGTTGTTGCGTGAGAAGTTCCCCCTCGTCATTGTCCACGAGCCGTGCAAAGTGATGTTGACGAGCTCGATGCCGGGGCTCTGAAGAGTCACCTGTGTCGAGTGGAAGATAAAGATGACGTGAATTTCGCGCAACGCTGCCCGCCGCGGCCGAAGTGCTGTCAGATTCCACCGCTCCCCTGCCGCGTAACTCACGCTCCAACATTTTCTTTCTCCACGATGCACAAAAAGCGCGGCGCGGAGTGCACTCAGGATCAACAAGTGCTAAAAAGCCTACCTCTCAGAGCAAACGGACAATTTCCCAATTGTGCCTCGCCGCTGTTTACGCGGCGAGCGACTAGACGGGCGACGACGCACTCATATGTTATACAAAACGGCAACGAAAAAAGCACTGCAAACGACGATGTCGAGACGACGAAGCGGCATTTATATATGACCTCGCCCCGTCCTCCCTGCTCCGATATAACTCCTGCACCCTTGCCGAATAAATATGCCCTAAGTACCCGTTTTATTCCGGCCGTTGCATGCTCGATGAATTTTATACGATTCTAATTCCGTGACGCGTGGATGGAGCGAAATCGGGAGAGGGAGAGGAGGAAATCGCGTCCTGAGTCCGACGCGCGAGGAACAGGGCTGTACGCCCTAATGGATGATTCACCCTGTAGAAATAGGGTAGGAGGAGGGCAGGCGCCGTTAAGCCCTCAAATAGACACGAGATCGGGCCTCCGTGTCATTATTCACGTACTCACCCCCCTGAGGACCGGCGCGAAAATGCTGAGAGCCACCAACCATAGGGCGACGATGACGAGAACGGTGCTCTTGCGATTGAACACACGGCGAAATGCTATGGGGCTCCTTATGGCGAGGTACCTGTCGATGCTCATGGCGGTGATGGTGAATACCGAGGCGGCGACGGCCACACCTGAACAGACAAATTCGACTGTAAATGGGCGTATTATACAGTTTGTCGCTGCGTTTCGACAGATTTCAACTAAACCTGGCGAAGGAAATAAGAACAGACAAAATGCTGTTTTCCTACGTCTGATCAGCGTTGACCTTATTCACTCACACTACTCCTTCCGTCCCTCTTTCCGAGCCCTACGCTCGCACATGTACGTTCTGAATTGAACACAACGCATCTGGCTTAGACGGCTTAATTATTTCGCCCGTCACTGGTCAATACCTGAGAACAGCCACTCGTCGATAATACAGGAATCAATTAAACGGATCGGCAGAATGGCTCGGTCATTAATTCCTTGGAAAACGTCAGCGCAACGCCGGGACGCCGCTCTGACGTCTCTGCATTTTTATTCAGGCCTCTTGCAAGGTCTCGATCGTGTCAGGCGGCTGCAGAAAAGGTCGCGGATGCTAAATAAAGAGAGACCGAGATGCTGCACGTCGCCTGCCCGCCACTGTGGGGTGGTTATTATTTAGGAAGCTGACTGAAAATCACCCGCTCCCACCACAGTGCAGACCCTGTACACGTCTGCCTATACATCCGTGCATACGTGCGCGTATACATCTACGTACGTACATAAGGCCGCTATAGAATGAGATATCTTTTATGCATGATACAGCGAGTCTCTGTCTTTCTCCGCTCTCTTTACTTCTTGCTTCTTGCCACTTTCTCACTACGTCTTCGCACCTCGCTTTCATCTGTCCGTGACGTAGTTCGCCGTTATTATACATCTCGCACAACGCCGTAATACTCGCCAGGAGTATTTCGTCTCCCGTTCGCTCCACTTCTCGCCGAACCCCCGCAGTCCAGGAAGCGAGCTTTTTTTCACGGCCGACAAAGCCTACGTCCTTCTTCGCACTCCCCCGAACCATTGTGCGAAGAACCCCGCTAACCGCCGCCGACGATAAACGAAACTTTATTTCTGCGGCTTTACTTTTTCTCACGTAATGGCGCGCGACACGAGTAACAGATTCCGCCAGGATCGTCCGTACGAGGCGTAACGATAAATCCCGACACGCTGTCGAGTTC
This sequence comes from Priocnemis perturbator, assembly GCA_963942575.1. Lineage (NCBI taxonomy): Eukaryota > Metazoa > Arthropoda > Insecta > Hymenoptera > Pompilidae > Priocnemis > Priocnemis perturbator. Next base: position 12,715,426 of record OZ012651.1, read on the forward strand.
CTGCGAAATCCCGCGTGAATTTGCTCTTTGTTACATTCATCTTTTAATTCCTCTAGGCGACGAGGGTGTGTGTATTTCTTGTTTTGCCGATGCTTCCACGGCAGCCGAGTATTAATCCGACGGTCTATAAACTTCGGCGAAAAATTGCGGCGCGTATCCGGTTTTGTCAAGTTTTTTTATTTCGCAGCATCAAACAGTGTATTCTGTTGTTTGACAGCAAGATTTCCTGCTGTGTGTTCTTCCAATAAAATCTCACCAAAGACCGGTTTACGGGATGTCTAGGAATAAAAGTCTGACGATGGCCGCAGGCTACATTTTCCTTCAACAAACGCAACGCTCGCCCAGTCTTGTCCTTTGTCGATGAACGGCAAAGCGAACGTTGCTTGTGGACAGACATGAGCAAATGTTCGGTTAATCATTCTTTTTTGCAACAGAGCGCTGCACGAACGTTGGAAACAGTACACAAGAGAGATTCAGTGGAATGCACCACTGAAACATTATTTCACGACATCGGAAAAGTTGAACCTACATACATTTGATTTCTGCCAACTACCGAGGAAACGACTTCTAAGTCAGTGGCTCTCAAGAATCGGAGCGTGGTGTTGGAACGAAAATGCGATTTTCGAAACACAGAATCGTACGTTCCAGGTAGCAAAGTTATTGCAATCGCGTCGTTGGGTGTGCTATTAGTTTTCTTCACGATTTAATGTCAGCCGTTAGATGAAGCTTTCTTTAGAATTCCCTTGCTCATGGTCGTCCGATAAGTAAGCTTGTAAACCACGAATTTCAGCGGAACTCCTATCACGCGCTGTCGAGTGTTCCGTAGAACTGGAAAACGTCCGTAAAATTTTCAACGTCAGAACAAGGACGTTAAAAGCGCTGTTTGCTAGCTCTCATTCCTCACATCGCGCTCCCACAGTTCGCCGCGGTTTCATTCGTGTCATTTGTACAGGTAAAACACCGGCCTGATCTATAAATCTCCTGCCGTATTTCCGCTGATAGATAAGAAGAGAACAGCGCGGACAAAAATCTCCGAAAAAGCTTTACTCCGTGCCGTTCGGAATTTGCTCACGACACACGAAAGTTTCCCCATAAGAAAGTGGAGGTTTAGAAAGATCCTTAAACGCATCGTTTCTCGGTCACGCGCCACAGATGAAGTAATACAATTTGCCGCCCGCTATAAGGCACGACCGTTTGACATTTTATCATTTGCATGCACCAATATGATGTTCCTAATGCTTCAAGATAACTTACCTTGCAGGTAGGAAGACAACTTGCACATAACTTCGCCGTGAATCCAGACTATCGAGACTGCCTGACTGACTGCGACCGGCATACAAATCGTCGTCACCAACAAGTCGGCTACGGAGAGATTCACGACGAAATAGTTCGTGATGCTGTAACAAGAGATACATCGTAAGCGCATTCCCGTTCTTTTATGGTATTAAGGACTCGGCACACAAATAATGGGAGCAGAAAAGGAAAACGGGGCACAGACACAGCGGTATCACGAAATCTCTTCCCTCAATTTTTACAGTCTTCCCTAGCACGAGCTGCCAAGTGGCCAAGATTCCACAAACGAAATGACGGAAATAAAAGCACTGCTTCCTAGTCCAACGACTAAACGAAGGTCACTGGTGCCGCGCCCAGAGATAAATCTGCGTGGCACATTTATGGTGCCGTTTTATCACGGAATTTTTTCCAACCGCAAAACACGCCACGGTAAGAGGTCAAATTGGGAGATACGGTCGGTAATCTCTGTAAATCTCTGAACGGAGATGGGTCTACGAATCTTGCGGATCTCGCACCGAAGTCTTTCGAACGAAAATACCGAAGATTCGGCCTCCAAAGTAGGTCTCGCAAAGCGATAACTAGCTGTGGGCGCATAATCTGATCGGAAGTTGGAAAGTTGAACGATATCGTAACGACGGTTTACAACCCTCCATTGAGGGAGCATGCTTCAAGTCAAATTTCGTTTCTAACGCGTCAGGGAATGAAAGTAAAAATGGCGTGCCGAAAAACTTCTCGCTGTCTAGTCGATTTGCAAGAGAACCTACTGCCCGAAATCTCGAGAATCTCGAGCGTCTCAAGTGGATCGATCTTTCCCAAATCATTCTGCAGGCGGATCCTTCTAAATACCTGAAGCAGGCACCTTTTTAACCAGAAAGCCGGAGAGTGCAATCTGATCGTGAGTCACGTACTCGTATGTTTGAGGATCGATATCGGGACGAGGTCTTAGGGGGCGTCGATCGAAGAGAACTCTTCTCTGACAACCGCGAAGGACTCTTCAGTGGTGGCGAAGGCTTCGCAAGTATGCCCGCGAACTGTCTCATTATCTTTTACCCTCTCACCCTTACTACTCCCCCGTTCATTGTCCTTCCTATTCAAAATGAGAGCCTCGATCATGAGGAAACCTTTTATCGGGACCGACGGACGTCAACCGCATTTAAATTTAAAATTTCACTGTGGCACCACTCCGACTACTACGATTCCTGTGGGCGAATTGCATGCCCAAATTGGAGCCCCTTACAGATCGCGGATGCATTCGTATTCGACTTGTTGCGTCGACGTGACTGTCTCATTCGAGCATTAGCACGATAATAATTGCTCGGATTTCTTATGTAATCCAATCCTCATTAGCGTATGATTCGAGTCTCAAGCATTTTATTAAAATCCCCGAACACTGAGGTTAATCCATTATCTAGGAAGCTACTATCCTCTAAAACAGATATTTGCCCATATTAACCATGTATAAGCCGTCAATCCATTATCCGAATGCAACGTATTGGCTGAGCAAATGATTATACGATCGAAAATGGATATATCAATTACTGTGAGTAAGGCTCAAATGTAAAATTTCAATTAAATCTCGTATTGCGAACTGACATATCTGGCGCTACTTAAGTGATCCGAGTTGCGCAGAGTGAGGATCCATTCGCATTTGTCGGGCATTATCCACGAGGGCATCTATTTCCTTCACGACTGTACTTGTACCGTAATCCTCTCATTGTCACTCATTATCACCGTTATCTACCCTTATCTTCGTTCCTGGCCTAAACTATTGATCTCGATCCACTAAGCCCTTCTTCATCAGCGAGTGAAGCTGAAAGGTCAAATTGTCGCGATCGTCCTTGAAGTTTCAAGATCGTCTCATGCCCGATTCATTCTCAGTAACTCCGCGTACATCGTATCCTGCCAACGTAGCCCTACAGCGACTCACCAATCGGCTCACGTTAAATCGGAGTGGAGCTTAAAGTGCAGTCGAAGCAGCGCAATCGAGTCTAACGGACACAACTTGCTCGGAGGTCGAGTACCAATTCGCGGAATCACGCTGATGCAGGCCTCATATTTCTATCACGCGTCTAATCAAAACTTTCCGATGCCGTTCCGGGAAACATAAAATACACCCGAAAGTACCTAATTCGCAAACTGCATGAATCTCAACAAGACGATGAAATAACGGCGAATTTTACAACCGCGACGCAGGTCGATGACGAAATCACGAAAAGCGACCAACATTCTCGGCCGTTGTTATGCTTACGATGCTTTATCCCGAATAGCGTGGTTAATGTTAGAGGTACTCTTCAGCATGCTGATGGCGGAAAGGAAGCGGCGGCGGCGGGCGAACGGCGGAAGGGCGATAATTCCTGGCGGAAAAATAAACCTCGCAATGCGGCCGTCGTCTTCTACGTACGGCATTGAGTGCGCGTTTTCGATCCGACATATGAATGCGCGCGGGAGAAGACGTCGTTTATTTGGCCGATGCCTCACAATCCCCAGATTCGAAATAAGCTCGAGAGAAAGATGGAGGAAAATAGGTACGCGGATGGGGAAGCTGCGAGGACGCGTCGTCTCAAATGCCACGGCAGCCCGTAGAATGTCGTAGATTCGAACGGCAATTAGACTAATTGGTCGGTGCACCCACGCAAGGGACAGAAATTGTTTTCAGCCACCAATCTGTAGAGCCACCTGCTACCGTAGTCTTACAGTTGCAAAATTTCGATTACATTGTATCCGCGATATCCGGCAACGTAGCAGAATTACGCGGAGTTTAATGTTGATTCAATACCAGCCCTCGCCCACAAAGCGTCGCGGTGTGTTTCCCCGTCAAATTCAATTGCGGAACTGCCATGCCACGTGAACTTTCGTCCAATGTAACTCGAAGAACCCGTTAATGGAAATGGCGCGCGAATGAGAATGCGATCCAATAAGAAATGGATTTACTTTGACGGATTACTTCGCCGAACTGCGCTCGCCGCTCAGTGAAGTGTAGATGAGAGTGCCGACGTGACATCTAGTCTAGCCCGAATGCCGTGTACTTAATTCAAACATGCGTACCAAAGCGTACCGTCATATAAGAGTTATGACCCGTCGTGGTACATCGTTGTGCAAACTTCCGACACCCCCTCTTTCGACTAGCGTCGCAGTGAACTCTTGGTGCGCAGCTATAATTTCGTATAATTTCCTCGGTTAGTATTCACTGTTAGGTCGCGTCTCAAATGCCCGTCATTCCACGATGCGAAACCGTGGCCCAGCTCCTTGCATATTCATACAAACCAAGATGCCGCAAAGGTGAGAGGTAAGTGTTGAAATTTTGCTAGCCGACGGACCTATACGCGCGCGGAATTTATCGAAAGTTTCACCCCGAGCGAACAAGTTGACCGAAAATAAATCGCAGCGGCCGGCGAGTAACTTGCAATCAAAAGAGTGAGGCGCACGAGTGGCGCGAAATTTCATTAGCCTGTCAGCATGACGCGATCATTTTGAAGCAAATAAATTGTCCCGTTTGCCGTGAGTCTGCCCTCTATTATTACCAATTGTATTTCGCCGACAAACGGAGTGCGTTCGTAAATTCCGGCAAAAATGTTTTTGCGCGAACTTCATTACACCGGAATCCATAGATATAAAACAAATCGGTCGTCGGCTGGGCTCAAATCGTGAATGAAAGTTGCGTGCTCTGAATAGCCGCGCCGCGCGCCGGCAATGATATAGGGGCTCTAATCGCGTGCAAATTCGTTGCGGCCCGTATAATTTCGATGGACTCACAGAGTCGGTCGTCCTTCATTGTTTCGGTCGTGCACTCAACGCCCACTCTCCATTCTCTATTTGCGAAGTTCGGCGCATATTCCAAGCCACAATACGGAGTGGGGTCTCCTCTTACAGGTCGAAACTCCGTCGGGCTGGTATCAGTTTTCGGAAGTGTCCAAGTTTCGGAATAACTCACACACCGACTGATAAACAGACACGCGACATCTCTTCAGGACGATACTGAGTTTTTCTCAAGTCCGCGGAAGTCTGAGATCAAAGGACTGGGAGAATGGAAAATGTCCACAGGCACGGTTCATTGAAATTTCCCGAAGGCATCCCTTTCCTGTCGAGAGAAAATAGATACGGCCGAGGAAAATAGAAGAACGGAGAGGGTAAAAAAAAAGTACAGCCGCAGGAATGGCACCTACGTGGGACGATGCACCACCGGCAGTCCGCCAGATCGATCTTCGCCTCTTAAAGACTAGCCAGAGATGTAGGTGGGTCGGATTATAAGAGCGGAGGCAGAAAAAGAATTAAACTGGGAATGCGTTTGTTTGGGTTCTGCGACGGCGAATAATTTTCTACTTCAACGTACGGAATTTCCCCGGATCAAGGGGTTTAACTCTCTCGCCCGATCATTACATTGAATAGGAATACGTTTATTAGAACGTAGAGTAACGTCGTAGTGGAACGAGGTGTCAACTTAACAATGTTTCGCTACTTCAGATTGGCAATAGGTGCCGACTGTCGCGACAGCCATGTTACAAATTAAATCAAACAAACTCTCAAGTGTCAGAGGGGCCGTTAAGACTGGAGGACAGGTCGGTCACAATTCACTCTCCAGATCGATCGATCCCCGCCTTTTAAAGAGAACTTCGTCGTGTTGGTGGGACGCAAGATAACGTCATCCATATTAGCCCCGATCTCGCGAGGCTAATTTTCTCGAGCTGAGTGCCAAGCCTCACTCATGGTTATAATTAACCGCCACGTTCCGCCGCGAACTCGCTGAACCGAAACCAATATGCCAATATATAGCGCCCGAGGAGGACCGGAGAAAGTGGAATCTCGATCGCTTCAATCGAGAGAGCCCGAAGTACCAAGATTATCTTTATCCATTCCGACGAAGCGCTCGAAGTAATCTAATTAAATCGTGCCCGGGCTCTTCAAAGATGTTCCGGCGCTATCTAATGGTTTCCAGCTATCGCGACAGAATATTCACCGGAACGGAACAGCTAAAACGATCGTACTCCGTCCCGTGAAATATTTGTGCATAGGTGGGCGTGAAAATCGTTCAGTCGTCCTAACGTTTAATTCTTGCGACACTAGGTGCAATGCAGATAAGCAAGTTACACAAGTTGTCGCTTGAATAGCGTAACGAGCCATACTCGAAACCATTAATAATTAGAGGGCGTATTTGGGTCGAACGTGACACCCTCGAAAACGTGATGGCATCGCAAACGGAAAAGATTGCGAATTTTCAATTTCGTAAAATTAATCGATCGATCGCGCGCTCACGCTAGACAATCTCGAGTGTCGAAGTCTTTGTCCAATCAGCTACTCGATGCACTAAACTGCACTACATGCATGCTTACGAGGTGATGAAGCGCCCACTAGATTAATTGACCCTTGTGGGCTATCGAACTATGTTTCGATAGTAACTTAGGGACTGACGCCATAACGCTCACTCTCTCTCTCTCTCTCTCTCTCACTCACGCGCTTCAAATGACGGGAGAGAGAGAATGGGAGAGAGTCATAATCCGTCAAAGGCTGACTACTTTGTTTATAACGAGTGGAAACCGAATACGTAATTAAGTGCTTCACGGAGTTATCGTCACGGCGGTGATATTTCAGAAATGAGCAAAACTTCGTCCCCCAACAATATAACTAACATAAAAAGACACAATAAAAGAGTCCCCTTTTTCTCTCGGGATCGACACAGCGCGTGGATTTCTGAATAAATCAAGGGAAACTTTTCGAAAAGTCATCTCCTCACCGAGAACATCCTCAGTGTGCTATACGGCAGTTGATATAATTTCAACTTGAAAGGTATTAGATTACCCTTATCGAAAAGTGTTTTGGAAGTTCTGCGAGAATCTGCAGGACATGTGCGCAATGCATTTACAGCAACGATCCGAGGGAAGCGTTGTATAAAATTTTATCCTCTATATGCCGTGCCCGTGGGACGTGGCGAGAGAAATATCGACGATAAACAGCTCGATCTCCTTTTCCTCCGAGTCCTCCGACGGCTCCGACTCTCTGGCTATTTGAAGACGCTTTAAGCAATGCAATATTTTGAAGAGCGAACAGACGCGATGTGGCCAAAAGTTAATAGCTCTAAACAGTGCGAAATTGAGGCGAGGCAATTGTGTACAGTATTCCTGCAGCGATGTAGCATGCAAAGCAAACAGATCGAAGTGGTGTAAAATAATTGCGGGAACGCGATGATTAGCTTTTGCTTTATGAAAGGATTGGCCACCTGATACGGAGCACGCTCGATGTCAAACGAAATATACAAGGGATTTACCGAAACGTAGCTCCGATTTCGACAGGCACGCGTAAATAGAATTAAATGCTATCGACCGACGACTACTAGGACACTATCGAAATAAACTTCAGCCGCGTTAGAAAGAGGCCATCCAATGGGAATCCATCAGTGCCGTCAGGGGTCGGACGTCACGAATTTCGACATATCAAGAAAATTGTAATCCATATTGATTGCTCGAACATTTAGCAAATGCGACATGCGCTGCATTCGAAGTAGAAACGTTCATTTAATATTATTTGACATCGCATTTTGTACGGATATGCGTCACAACGTATGTGCCACAGTGGAAAGCAATCATAAGCAACATTAATGCACAGGCGAGAGTGCGTTAACCATTTTGAGCGAGTACCTTCTCATGTAGTGATATTTGAAGACGACGGCGATGACTAACACATTCGCGGTCACGGCGAGGGCCATCACCGGTACGTAGAGTATAATCAGCAGATAATTGGTTTCGCCGTTGAACTTGTCATAAAAGTCCCAGAGGATGTCAGTCATGAGATCAACTTCATCGGTGTCGTTAAAGGTGAACGACGTGGGCGTCGTGGAGGTGTCATTATAGGTGTCCTCAGTCTTCGACAGGATCATCGGGGTTGTTGAAGTAATCGTAGAAAATTCGAAGGAATCCAGCGCCATGATCGTTCCTTTCGAAAGAGAAAAGTCGCTCGACGACCGATGCCACGCCGCGAATCGAATTTCCGATTCCTTCCTTTAACCGATTTTATCGAGACGGGGAACCGATGTTGTCCCGCGGACATACGAATCGATAGAAATCTTCGATCGAAGGGAGAACGGAAGCATAGGTTCTACACGTGGCGGTGATGACACACTCCGTTTTTCACAATGAATAATATTTGATACCTGATCGTTCTCCGATTCCGCAGCATTCTCCGATGTCGTCCTCTATCGCGAACTATCTTCCCGGATTTTTCCCCACCGCGATACGATCGAACGTGATGATCCTCCAATTCCGTACTATCATGTCTGACGGTAGTTCAAGTTAACGCAATAGCCCGTGATAGTTCTCCAATTGAAAGCCATCGTCCGGGAACGGTTCTTCAATTGAAACCTGTCGTCCCACACCTACACGGACCTTAATGGTTCTCCACCGACAAACCGGCCACTCGATCGCAGCTCGTCTTATTTCCAGGACGAATATCCCACTGATCTACTTTCGATCGCGCTGTTAGCGATTGGAGGGCGCAGCCAACTTCAGCGCCGTCTAATTCGTTGCCGGCCGATTAATTACCGAAGCGATTTCGTAGTCACGCAGAGATTAGTACCATTGGACTCACTCAACGGAAGACTGGGCTGTCCTCGTCGGACTTCACTACCGACGTCCTGACTCGATTTCGCGCCGTTGGAAACGGAAACGAGCGGGCAGGATTGACTGATTCTTAGCGCAATTAATCCAATTCTAATCGCGGACCACACTCGAACGGTCGACGAGCGGCTCTCGAAGTAAGCCGGCCGGCACTTCAATCGCGACGAGTAAGTAGATCGGCGTAGCGCGGATCCATCGTAGGGACGAATTTCGATCATCCACAACTGAGTTTTCGAATAAGATAAGAGATAGCCAATCACCCCATTCTCTCTATACTACGCGTTACAATACATGTTTTCGTCCGTCATTGACGGTTACGCGAGTTCATTATCAAAGTTGACTCTTTCGTTTCTTCGAGTGGCAGGCTCACCAACAGCTTTGCATATCCTTCACGACGCTCTTATACGTTCGAACTGACAGGTGCACTATTAGTAAGAACTAACATTGCCTTCTGCACGTGTTCCCTTTGTTTTTTCTTTCTTTCTCTCAGAACGATCTGTCGCTCGACATGCAAGCCGCAAACACCGTCGCGTGGAGATTTCGGGGCTGAGCGCGGCAATCGTGATTGGAATTATTCGAGCGACTTGCGACCCGCGGGGAAGCAAGGACAATACCCGCGAAAAGTTTCGGGAGCGGGTCGACGCCGAACTGGAGGGAAGAACTCGCGGCTCCCGCCGAAGTTCTCGAAGGCGCCGCGGGCGTCGAGACGCGCCTGCGTCCTGCATCCTTTTGTTCCTCCGTTGCTCCATGCGTCGCGTGTTGCCGAGTCTCTTTGTAAGGGTCGCTCTTACCCAGTTCAGACATCGAGACCCTCGGGACTTGCGGAACACGAAAAGCAGATCGTTAGTTCCTTTATGCCTTCTGTATCTGTCTTTCAACGTCTCGACCAGCGCACGATCGACACTTCAAATGCTATGTAACTTCGCTCCGTAACTTCTCAGAAGCCTGCTTCCGTCCCTTCTTTACATATAGAGGGAAATGTCATTGATGCCTTGGGTAGTTTCTTTTTGCAGTGCTGCGCCATTGTTTGATCGCTTGTTTAGCCGCGCGACATCCTTATTTTCAGGAGTTAATAATCCAGCGGCAAAGTTTACTCTGAGATACGCGATACACCCTTCAGCACACGATCCTCGCACTTGAAACACAGGAGTGGGCTCCGAATGACGCACGGATCAAGTTACCGACGTCGTTTGTAACGATCGCGAGGGTGGAAAAAGGGGATAATTAAAAGCTTGATAATTGCATGGGGGGGCACGCGCTACGCCTTAATTTCAATTTATTACCCAGCGTCCAAGAGGCTTTCAGCTCCGTAGGTCTTCTGCCGTAATCACATTTCCCCGCTTTAACAACTGAATTTTTCGATTGGATTAACGATCGAAACTTCGTTAATCGTCGCGGGGCTCGTTAAAAATGCATCGCCGGAAATCGTCCGGTCCGATTTGTCCCGTTGGAAACGATCCTTATTATCTCGTTTCTTTATCGATCACGCAACGTCGCGGCTCTATTTGAAAGGGCGCCGATACACATGCTGGATCCTACTGCCAGGTATCTGCACGTCGATGCGCCCACAAAGGGCGGACGCAACTTTCAGGCATATAGCGTTCCGTTAGACTATCACTACCACACGTGCCGTATATTATTTAATGTCAAAGGTCAATTGAAACAGCGGATCGCCACAACGCGCCGTCCTTTTTCCACGAGTTATCCAGGCATGTTGATTTTAGACCAGTCCGCTTCCTACGCTCCAATCCCTGATCGCTATTTTTACCCACATTTATCTCTCTTCTTTCGTTTGCTCCGCCTCCGCACTCAACGACACACAGTACGCAGGTTATCAGGTTCAAAAAATCAGAGGAACTTGTTACAAACGCCGCACATTCCTGGCCATTCACAGTCAATCGCGCATGTTCGCAGTTTCAATCAGCGAGATGAAACGGGATCCAATTTTTGTCGCGGCTAATTAAATACGTGGGAGAACACGCTGGAAATGAAAATTTCCTGTATCGTGTAATGCGGTATTGGCAACTAGTTCGTTTCTACTTATCCATCGACGTAACGACACGCATTAGACACTGTAATCGTCGGCATTGACGAACTTTGAAAGTGTGGAACTTCTTCGATCGATGGTCAGTAGCTCGGACGTAAAAACGGCAATCCCGCGTCGTCGAAGGATTACACGTTGTTCGTGTGAAGTATCACCAGGTACGTCGTAATGCCCGAAGCTATCTGCGAACGGATCGATCATATCCCTTTTTAAGGGTAGCGCACGGGCTTTAAAGCAAGTGAAATCGACCAAACTTCAAAAACGAAAAAAAGGAAACACCTTTAACACCGTTCGGTCATTATCGATAGACGTCGAGCGTCCACTCGTTCGCGTCAGACAATCAGACCCGCCCTTTCTATTTTCGACAAATTTTTAACCACGATCGTCTTCCCATCGCTCTTACCGAAAGAAGTAGTGGAAGATCGATGCGTATGAGACCGGCGGCGGCGAAAAAGTGTACCTCCCTCAACTGAAAGTAGGCTGCCACCTCGGCGTTGTCCTACAATTACACGAGTGAAAAAGAAAGGAACAACGAGAGAGAGAGAGAGAGAGAGAGAGAGAGAGAGAGAGAGAGAGAGAAGATAGTGCAAAGACAAGAAAGAAGGACGGAACGAGCGTAAATAAAGGAAGGTGCCTGCGAGAAGTGTGAGTGAATTTATTAAGTGCGCGACAGAAAGATTGGTACCGGAAGCAATTAAGTTGGACCAATTAGACGTTCGAACGGTAAGAGAAATGACGGGATGGCGGGCGGATAGAAGGAGATGCAGGTGGAGTTGTAGCGTGCCGAGAAATGGAAATTACAGAAACGTCACCGGGAGACGGTAATTGGTTTCGAAAAGAATGATGCAGTGACGAAGGTTGATTCAATGAGCGTGGGTAAATGAAACGGTGCTGACTGCGTAAATTGTGAAGTACGGGAATCTCACCTGAATGAAGCTGCGTTTGCCGACTACCTGGGACAGAGGTGAGAAGACCAATTTTCCGACGCGGTTTGCCTAAGAAAACCGTGATACACGAGGAATGAATATTCGTTCATCCTGCCTTCTGACTAATACTGACTTGTGGTACTACTGGTAGGTACTACGGATAAGTTCTGTAGTACCAATATTTAATATAATACCTGATCAGCGATCAAATGACAAATAGCTGTGATGATCAGCAAATTCGTCACGCAAGCGGAAACCAGCAAAGATTCGCGGACTTTGAGCAACGGCGAAATCTTGTCACTCTCGTTTATCGTATAAATCCTCGACAATGTATTGAACGACATACTGGCAATCCAAAGCAAAAGTTGCACTCCGTAGACGGAATTGACCGTTTCGGCGGCGTTTGCCAAGCAACAATGGAGCCACCAGATTTCCTGAATCCGAAACGGCCTGTTGGCGCTCTCGACGACCATAATCTTGCCATCTGTCAAGCCGAACGAAGCAAAACTAGATCCCTGACTAATGCCAAGAAATTAGGGTTTGATCCTTTACTTACCCCCTAACAAGATACATTAAGATATATGTGCATAGACATTCACATAGAAATGTAAGATAAGCCGAACTAATTTCTGGAGAAATTAGTTCCGAACGTAAGAACTAAAGTGATAAACGAAGATGCGTTGAAAGAAATAAATATCCGAAGATAAACAGTCGCTCCATCAAGCACGGAGAATTGTAGAAGCAAGCGACAACTAAATATTTCCGGGTGCTAGGAACGACGTGGTGACGTCACACACATACAGACACGGGGCGTACCTTCCGGAAGCAATGACATCTCACAGAGTCGTCGGAATCTCTGGCACAAGAGAAACGCCATGGTGGCAAATTTCATGATCTGCAGCGAGATTGCCGCGTTGATGATGCTATAAGTCAGTGCGTTGAAGAGCGCCGCCGTTACCTCGCAACTAAGACACGAAAGAAACGTCCACTTCGCTCTCTCTTCTTTCCGTCCGTCTCAGATTGCGCTACAAAATCTCGAGTATCCCGCCGACAACGCCGGCAATCCGAAGGATATTATTAAGTTTTCGCGAAATCTTGAATTTAAGATTCCCCGTCCGTCGGCTGGCATCGAAATAAATCGCGCAAGCCCGGGCAATAAAAATCTATTCTTCTGCGACTCGAGGCATCGCAGCTTACAATTAGATTCGTACAGCCGAGGCGAAGAATTTAATCTCGCGTGTTTGACGATCGGCATAACATGAAAATCCAATTTCTCGTAACGCCTGAGCAACGTACCCCGTCGCGCTCGACGCCGACTTTGGCAGCTTCAATATAAAACGCGACACGCGACGGAACGTCTCACGGACGCTGCGAACTTGCGAAGAGGGTTGACGCGACACACGGTTCGTGATCTTAATACAGCAGACAGCACGGCTGCCGTACGGTTATCGACGACGTCGCCACATTTTGTATTCCCCGCGTGCGCCGCGGTATCCTCTCGCCCTTTATGAAGTTCCCGACAGCGAACAGTGACGAGTCACTTCGCGCGCAAAATGACACTCTACGTACGGTACGTCGGCCAGTGTTTCGCGCTCGAAAACTTATTCAATCGTGTCCTTAAATCGTAAAAAAAATGTGCCCGCGATTCTTCTCGCGCGACTACGATGGATCTCTCGTACGAGAACCGGGTCAAGACAGACGGGCGGGCGATAAGTGTAAGTAGAAAGAATGATCCACTCACCAGTAAGTAGCGTAGCCGACAACCGACCAGAAGACCAGAACGGAGCAGAGGAGGGCACAGCTTTTGTAAAGCGTACACTTGGAGTCTCGCTCGGCGAATTTCGTCGCACGATCAAAATGCCGCAGTTGTGCGAGTGCGGCACGCAACTTCCAATTCCAAACGACCGTCAGCGCGATGTCGGTGAAGAGGCAAGCGTATAACAGCGCTGTCCTCGTGGCCGTGAGGATCATCAGTTTCGGGTCCGCGGCGCTTCCGACAACGATCAGGTACATGCCGAAAATGCAGGTGCCGATGTACAGGCCTGTCCAGAGGAGGGTGTACAACGTGCCGCGCTTCGTTATCAGAATGTCCGATTCTGTGACGACGTGAGGCGCGCAGCCGAAAAACGTCGCCGCGTAGAGGAGCGGACGGACGTCGTTGGTGAGAGACATCGTTTCAGCGAATCTGTGCAAAGGGGGCAGAAAGAAAGTTTTGAGAAACGTTAAAGTTGGCCCTACGCTCCGACTCGCGGCGACCAGGTCGTAAATTATTTTACTTGAATATGCAAAATGCGTAGCAGATGTCCCGCGCGCCGCGCGCCTGCCAGACGGTTCGCTTCGGGAATAGACAATAAGTAAAAGCCCGAGAAACCAATCATACCGTTCCGTCGTTCGACGTGTCGGTGCGCGTTTGCCAGTGTAACTTAGCCGCGAGGGCGTGAGAGGGAAAAAAAGGAACGTCGAACGTACGGCAGAAGTATTGGGAAGGATAGAAGTTACTTATGCGGTCGATCGGGCTAAATGGGAAAGTAACTTCGAAATGGGAGATAGGGACGAAGCGCGCGCGCGCCACTGTATTTTGCGGCGAGTTGTAATCATTCTCGAGATTGATATGGAGAGGAACACTGGATTATTGCCGATCGACCTTTGCTGTAGCCACGGGCAAAGTTAATGAAGGCGCAGTGACAGGAAGGTTTGTATCGATAACCGACAGCGCTATGTTCTGACGTTAATATGTGCAGTACTACAAGCGACGCATGCCGCGCAAAGCGGCGCATGATCGCGTGCAAAATGCAACAGTTGCAAAGGTCGCGGCGAGGTGGTAAATGAATACGTGACAGAGACGATCTTTCAGAGATAGATAAGGCAATTACCCAGCTGTCCGCCTTAAAAAGGACGAACGGCAGATCGAAATTTCAGATGACTACTCGCAGGCGACAGCCGGCACCCATGCACTCTATTTACGACCGATAAATTTGTATTAGGTACCGGCCCCGAGGGACGGCGGAATTCTTATCGGTCTACCGCTAACTCGGCACACTTCTGACATCGTAATTAATAGTATCGGAATGACTGGAAGAGTGTTTGGACGATGTTAAGGCACCACTTCCCGCGGACGTAACGCTGCGGAACAAACTTACTCGCTGCGATGCCCAACGAAATCGTCAATCGTTACTTCTTCGAAAAGTTTAACTCGCACGGCCAAGCAAACTTTGCAATTAGCCCAATATCGGAACTTGAAAGAACGTAGAGTACGGTATACAGTAATCGACACTTCCTATTCGTTCAGCTTAATCTTACGGATCCGGTTTATATTTTGCACCACATGCTGTTTGTAACATAAACTTCGACCGATTCCGTTTGGTTTAGCATAATTCACAAGGCACTGTATGGGTGACTTTGATTTCAAGATGACCGATACTCCTCGAGATTGCAGCACTTATGATTTTTATAGTTTATTACAATTTCTATATTCACTCGCACCCGAGAAACCAAGTACTCAACTTGAATACACAGTTTTTAGGTGCAAATAGTTGAACGGATTTTGGTTAATAGGCGTCGATTACTGATGATTAATAGTTCAGCCTAGCACAAACTGCGAGGTAGACAGTTCCGAGCATAAAGCGCTAACGTTTTGATGTTAGAGAAGAAGGCGCGTTCTTTCTCCAACAACTGTCCGGTAATTACTATTGGCCAGTATTCTGTCAGCGCTCTTCCGCATCGAGGCTCCCCGTCTTTTTTCGTACCGGGAACGACCGACGTCAGAGTCCCGATGATGGTTACTACTGATGAAGGGAGTCCTCCTCATTACGTGAAGACTGTGAGAACAAGAATGAAGCTAGGCAGGCGGTTCGATAAGGACGGGCCTACACGCGTTGACCAAACAAAATGTCAGTCGACTTCTCGCCTCGATGGTGGAAGACTGTACAAACAGTGAGACAGAGAAAGCACGGAACCTTCATGGAAAGGTATCGGACGGGGATCTGGATGAGGGTTAATAGCTGCTTACCGATGCAACGTGCAAATACGTAAATCATCGTCCGACGCGTCTCTGTCTCTCCACCCTCTCATCGTCGACCTTTATTAAATGCATGAGCATTGATTGACCGAGATCGCCGATTAGGAATGTGGACGACACTGAATTGTGGAGGACTGAAGACTGAACGTGCCAGAGTGGCGGGCAGCAATTCGATGCATGCAAATTCGCGCGGTATCCGTCGACTTTGAGCAGACAAATGGATGGCGGTGGATCGTCAAATAAGCGATCAAATATAGAGTTCCTCGACCCATCCTTCGTTTACTTGATGCTGCAGTAAAGTTCGCTACCGTAATCCGCCCTAAATTCGGTCAATTAAATTGTACGCCGCTGACATAAAGTAAAGGTATGTACGATATATATATATATATATATATATATATATATACGTGTGTTTAGAATCCAACTGATACAACAAACTATTGGAGCGGATGCGAGTATGTATAGTCTATTGAAAGTGGAAACAGGCGAGCAAGGTATTAGAGTCAGACGTAAAGTGTTGTAACTGTAATCGCGACATCGGAAACAGCTTGATGATACATAAGTAGTCATTTCGTGAATAATATTCGCAATGATTCGCGGGTTAAATTTAACTCTGCGCGTAACGACTGTGGTGATATATGTTGCTGGAAATAGACACAATGTTCTACTGTTAAATTATTGCAGAATGGACACGATAAATATCTGACTACACGCAGAAAAGTTGCAAGTTCCTTCCGCGTGCTGTCCTGTAGTCGGGAGGAATAGTATCGTGACGGAGTAAAGATAAGAAAATGAGGGAGTACGGTGTATGCGCACTGTGAATAATGTCTGCGCGTAAAAGGGGTCTTTTTTGCACGTCGATGGTGAAAGCCGTAAGAAGTCTACGTCCAAATGAATACAATGTTTTCACTGGATACAACGCAATCTAACGACTAACATCAAATGCAACCCCTACTGCCAAAGTTCAATCATGTGCGACGCCATATTGGAAAATTAAAGTGGTTAGAATTCAACACTCAAAGGCTCGTATCTACCCATCATGAAATCGTACAAAAATCATTCCCTCTCAAGCGTTCAGTATAACCCCTTTAATCGTCGACCCCAGCAACACGACATTAACATTATAAAACATCGTTAAAGTTCGAATCCCTTGCATTATATCTCGATTTCAATTTGATTCCATCCCAATTGGCGCGCTCGTGCAAAGACACTTTATTAAATCCATCATTAGAGGGTCTTAACTTACGTCTCGGAGCTTCTTAGGCATGACAAAGCATCAGGAAGTCGTCTCGGAGAATTGCGTCACTATTTTTTGACTGCTTAACCACATAACTTTCGAAAAAAACACGCAAAAATCCACCCTCTCTTTCGCATATCCACGCTCGACACTACGGCACCGTATACTGAACTTACTTTACCGATTCTCCGTTCAGGTGGCGCCACTTTACGGTGCCGCGGCAGTTTGCCGTTGCTGCATGAAGATGCCAGCGCCATCCCTAACAACTTCACGGCTTTTCGCCGAGATGACGCTAATACTCGCCTTTATAGAATCTTTAGGACCAATGGGCTCTCTCCTTGAGGTGTGTGACGTTTCCCTGATTGACTATTCGAGCGATTGGGGGCGTCCGCTCTGGCCTGCTCTGGCCATTGCTCCATAACTCCATGCCAACGTTGTTCTCGGGAACGCTTTTATGCGCGTGCGCAACGTAAAACAGAGAAATCCAGTGACGGCGGGTTCCAGAGGCGAAATAAGCCAAAGATCAGTTAATATTATTATTTATATATATAATACGAAGAATTTCTATGAACCGTAAAGTTACAAACGGCGCCATTCAAAAAAAGACACTTTGCTATTTCGTAGATATATGAAGTTATTTTTAAGGGATAGTCAACTCCCCATCTTATGGAAAAGAAAACTCTTTGCAATGCTTGCAATATGACTGTAACATGTTTCTGAAGTTAGATTGTTTTTAATGCTATCTGAGCAAAGGGCCTAACAGCACCCTTTCTCTTATAAATCTAACACGTACCTTAACCGAAACTTAACGCGCATGCGTGAAAAAAGCGGCCCCGAGAACATTACTGCTCCATACTGCTAGACGGCTCTGGACTTGTCTGGATTAGACGGCTCTTCGTGCATTTCTGACGCGCGACTAAAAAACATTGTTTTGGAGCTGCGCGCGGTAAAGCTCTTCGCGAGGACGCTTTGCAAGAATGACGTCCCGTCTCGAGAAAGAACGTATCAAACAGATACAAGACAAATGTCTAAATCTATTGACGCAGATGCTCCGAGACGAGGATAATAAGTACTGTGTTGACTGCGACGCGAAAGGTTCGTGAACGTCGATTTAACGGAATTTTACACGCCAAACGATTGTCCCGTTTCGTTGTACGATTGAGAAAATTCGCTCGATTGCCGGACGCGCCGACGGATTAATTTAACTGAGGGCGATTAAGTGAGTTTGTCTTTGACAAGTCGCACGGTTCTGTCCTTAAAACGACCTAATTCCTACGCGAAGACGGTATAGATTTTTAATTTCCTCGTGACAAACCGCGACAGCGATTACGTGTCAACGTCATCGTCAACTATCCACTCGATCGCCCGTTACTAACTGGCCAATCGATGGAAAGTGTAAATAATGACGCACATTCATTATCCCGTTCCCGTTACAACTGATTATGCTCGGATTTTCGTTCGATTTAATCGGTGGAATGACAGCTACCGCATTTCGCAATGGTCGCTTCTTGCACTGACAGTTAACATGTGCACTCGACGCTTCATCATTTTTCTATCCTCAAATTCGAGGCATTGTACATATAAGCGGTTTTCCTCAAGATTTCCTGATATTTATCATGAGGCAATATTGTGTACTCTTTGCAGGACCAAGATGGGCCAGTTGGAATCTAGGAATATTTCTATGCATTCGTTGTGCAGGCCTACACAGAAACCTTGGAGTCCACATAAGCAAAGTGAAATCTGTCAATTTAGACACCTGGACACCGGAACAAGTTGTGGTATGTGAAACCAAAAATCTATTGAGCAAAGTTATGTATATAATAGTAGACAAAACAACTGACTGTCATACAAGCAGGTCAGATAAATATGCTATCAAAAACTATAGATTACAATGCCTGTTATGTTTCACACAGTAGACATGTTATTACATTCTTATCAGTAAGTCACATATAACTGGTTCTGCTATTAACCATACCTGATAATGCACTGGAGGTAGAATAATATTTGTCTCATTATGCTTGTTCATTTTTTAGAGTCTGCAACAGATGGGAAACTCTCGGGCTAGGGCAGTGTATGAAGCAAATCTTCCAGATAGCTTTAGAAGACCTCAGACAGACTGTAGCCTTGAAAGTTTCATACGTGCTAAGTATGAGCACAAGAAGTACATAGCAAGGGAATGGGTCCCACCTCCTTTACCAAAGGTTGCCCCAAAGACGTTCAACATTATATCAGTGCAAGATTTCATAATTTGCAGATATATTATGACATTTATCTGTGCAGGTAAATTGGGACAAGGAACTAGATGAAGAAGCGGAAAGGCAGCGTAGACGAAAAAAGGAAGGTGCAAAGTCGAATACAAGTCAGAATGTACTTCCCCCTGTGAAAAAACCAGAGGTTGTACCACAGTTGCCAAAACCTAGAAGCTCTGTAAGTCCTAAACTTGGAAGGGCCAACAACTCTGCCACCCAGGATCTCTTAGGTCTTGGTAGGTTGACCTGTACTATGCACATTGCAATAAACTGATATCACTAACTGTACTGACCATGTGGAAATAATTAACAGATGCCCCATCAGTAAATCAAACAAATGCAAATGGTTCTGGAGACGACATATTTTCTTCATTCCTATCGGCACTGCCCGCTTCAACACCATCATCGAGTAGTACTACTACTACTAACGGATGTACGACTGCTACTACCACCGCTACCATGAAAACGGAGGAAGAAAACTTCTTTGATCAGCCGGCACCGTCAACGCAAGAAAAGAACAAGATGACAAAAGACAGTATTTTGGCCCTATATGGTACCCCCCCGAGTCACCAGCAACAGGCCACGTTCGGAGTTCCTGGTATGTACTTTCAAGTACAACCGGAGTATGTTGATAGACAGCGCTCTTGACAAAGTTTCTCTTCTCATAGGCACAATGTACCCTCAACAACCCAATAATTCGTTTAACCTACTGAGATTCGCGGGTAGTTTAGACCAATCGAGCGTTTTTCCGAATCAACAAGTTTCCGTGAATCAGCTAAGTAATCTGCCGCCACAAATGGCTGCTGCGAATCAGATAGCGGTGAATCAATATCAGTTTCCAGTAAATCCGAATCCTTTAGGACCTTCGTCTTGCAATTCTGAAGAAAATTTTATACGTATAATGCAATCTCAAGTGGTACGTAATAATGTGTTATGCTGATTCTGCTAAAAGACGTGTTACTAATAAAACGATGTTTTGGACAGATGTCCATCCTAGAACGATCTAATATGAGTAATTATAATGGGCGGAGCGGAATGCTACCACAAAATCTTCAGCCAGCGCCTGGTAGCAATCCGTTTTTCAACTTAGGATCACAGCAACAACAACCCGCTGCCTTTGCCACTCAGGTATTTATAGCTCCAGAAAGGCATGAATTGAGGTGAGAATTTGATATTAAAAATTCCATTCCGTTGCAGGTACCGCAACGAACGACACAAATGCCATCTGTTGGAATGAGTTTGCCAGCTGCTCCAGGAAATCCAACGGCAACCGCACTACCCGATCAAACTCTGTCCACAAATCTGTGGCAGTAAGATAACGCTCGGTCATTGTGCTAGTTCGTTGGTTGTTACGTTCAGGGTAACACTCTAGTGTCGATCGTTTCGTTGCCCCGATGCAAATTAGATTTTCGTCGTGGTACAGAAATTAATGCGTTGGATAAGTGATGTAACAGCCGCACGACACTCAGAACGGAATGGACTACTTTGAATAGAAATATGTATGTGCAAGATGTATCGTGAGCATATATAGTACTTTGGATCAGTAAATATTTTTCTTCAGGATTTATGAACTATTCCGCCGTCTTTTATCTGGGGAAACGTTAGGAGGAAGGAATGAAGAGTGAATTTATCGAGTGAATGTTAAGAGGTTCTTCGCAACACTCAGAAGGATATTTGTATCTCAAATGAGGACAGTTACTCTGTTTGCGCTAAAGCGATGGCTTCTGTAGCAGCGACTTATAATGTACAAGGGTCCACTTTCGAAATAGCAACGTTAAACATTAAAAAACCATGTGCAAAGAAGTACAAGTATCTGTGGTACAATAAAATGCACTTCGTCAAATAATTAACTTAATTGTTCCGCAAACGTGTTTACTTTGTAGTCTAAAGCGAGGCTTGTGACCGTAATTTTCCGTCGCACCGAAAGTTTTCCTACCTAGGCAATGGTATTTATCGTAGATCAAAGAGCATACACTTAAACTTCTCGCTTACAAAGGAAGTAACTATTGCGATTGAAAGTAGAGACACACTGTTCTTTCAGTATTTTCCATATTTTTCGTTCAAGTATTGATCATTAAACGTAACACGTAATGTACTTTTGTTTTAATGTTTCTATAATTCCTTTTGTACACCATTATGTCACCGTTTGTAAGTGGTGCATTAAGATGGGTCACTACTATGTAACGAATATTTTTAGAGAACCGGAGAACTTAGTGCTTGTTTTTGTCTGAGTTGTCCGCTTCTGCTAGACATTAAGTATTGTTCGATTAGTTAGACGTTAATCATTATTCCAGGACTGTACTGTTAGCAAGATTCTATCATACTCCGAGTACTAAAATGCATTTAGAAGTTTGCGCTGGCGTCTAGATAGACGAATTCAGTGAATCTTAGATGATTTGTTGCCTACGTACTAATGTTAGTTGCGTATAATATGAACGAACGGTAACGGAATTACAGTACGTATTTTGTACAGATGCCGCATAACAACATGATTCCACGTTAGTGAAATGAAAGAAAACTAGTTCAAACAGGGTGTACGCGATTCCAGTACGACAAACGTGCAAGATTTATTATGCTTAATCATATGAATGCAATAAACCTATTATTGATGCTACAGTGAAACTTGACAATAAGTTGTCCGCGTGACGAGTGCCACGGTCATGATTTTAAATATTTCATTAATTTCTCTCATTTGCTTAATCTACCACTTTGTTTGCCTCGCCACGTACGGTGTCAAAGATATTACAAAAGAAAATTTATGAATAAATTCCCCCTTAGCCACGTCGTTCATGATCTAATGGTCAAGGACGGGCGTGGCTTTACTTAACTCATTGTCAATGTGCACAGCAAACTTAATGTGTCATGCAGGCACATTGTATGTACTCTAACATCGACGTGGTAATGGAAATTGGTTAAACTTTTTGAATGATTTATGATACAACAAAAGTTTAACAGTTCTCAAGGCACAGTCTTACTACTTTTGTAACAATCATAAACTTGATATTTATTAAAGTTAAGAGAATACTGTATAGAAATAGACGTTTGATTGTACTAAAATAAAAAAAATAGCAAAATTTCTCAAACGTATATAAAGTATAATCGAGTACAAATTTAGGGGTTATGGAAATTCGCGACGCGCGGAAGTGTTTCGTTGGTGTTCGAATTGAATTTATATACGATACGCAGCAGTTCGCTCGGCCTTTAATCGTAAATCGAGAAAAACTGCATACGGCATGTTTAACTTAGACCTTAAGAAACTTATTGCCTCTTGATTGAAATAAAATCAATAAATGATCATATTTTTAAATTATTCCGAGTGCTACGAGACGATGTTTCATTGTTGAAAATAGAATCAAAAACTATCGTGAAAGGGATTTGTGTCCCGAGAAGCCGCTAGAAACACATCAAAACACATTGAGCGAATATTCACAAACGTGTGCCATTAAACGCATGATCCTCATACTGATTTCTAAATTCTGATTCTTTACAAAAACTATATCTTGTCACCTACGATTTTCGGCAACCCCCCGAAAAAGCTGATCACACCATTTTAAAGTACTCGACAAGTACAACAACCAGAAAGATCGCTCCTCTGACGTAACTCAAATATTAATTTTTCCTTCGAACCATCACCCACCAAATACATAACGAGAAATATCACGTATATTTTTTATCCTTTATATGTCAATTTCTGATAGCTCCGACATATTACCGTAAAATAATAAGTACATCAACGTTATCGTAGTACCGGAAGTCGGCCTGACAACATAACGAGGGAAACGAGGGAGACTCTTCCATTTCCGCGAAGCATCCTTTCGCTTTTGCATCGTAGCCACGTGAGAAAACGCGACAGCTATGGACAAACCAGTAGTTTTGGCCCGTGTCATCAAAGTCCTGGGCCGTACGGGCTCGCAAGGCCAATGTACCCAAGTAAAGGTCGAGTTTCTGGGCGAACAAAATCGACAGATCATCAGGAACGTTAAGGGACCGGTACGTGAAGGCGATCTTCTAACCTTACTGGAGTCTGAGCGTGAAGCCAGAAGACTTCGATAGGATGCGACTCTACTTTTCTACACATTAACCAAATGGTCACCGGCCGCCAATTATCGCACCTCAAGCCATCTTCAATGTTTCCTGCGTCGATTCTCTGACGGAACGGGTCGGACATCGAAGAAAACCACGAGTCCGAACATCATCCGGAAGGCGATGCAAATGTCAACCGAGCCGTAATCAGGACCAAAATGTCTCGGCAATGGCTGTTTAACAAGATCTCTATGGCTTCTGCAATAAAACTTGGCCGGTAACCACACAAACGTCCAGCTGTTTTATTTTCACCACGATCAGTCACGTGTAAATTTGTCTCTTATCCCATCTCATGTAGTCGTGCACCCCGCTAACCTTAAACTTCGTCAAATCCCGCGTACATGTGCTGGTAACAGTAACAGAAATGCGTGCAAAAGGTATAGTCATATATTTACAGTGCATAACAAGGTATTTGTCATAAAATGGTACGTTTTTTTACACGTTAAGTCTTAGGTAGATGTAGGGGGAGTAGATTCAGATGACGACACGGCAAGGTTCTGCTCGGTGTCCGAGCAGAAACTGTTATATTCTTCTGCGCTTTGGAGGTGGTGTGTCCCTTGGACTTGAGGAGGCTTTTGAGGAACTGTCCACACTTTGTCGTGTCGGTCTCTTAGGACCCCTTTTGAGACTCTCACGGCTTGACTCTGAGTCCTTGCGTTCCTTCTTACCGTTAGATGCTGAGAAAAAAAGTTCAGCATTAGGAGAAATGTTTGATTAAACTTAAGATACGTTGCCATACCTATCTCCTCTAAGTCATCTTTTCCTTTTGATCTACCCTTAGAAGATTTGTGCTCCTTTCTCATGTCCTTAACATCTCTAGGTTTGTCCTTTTTTATATCAACTTCCTTCACATATTTCTTCAACTCTTCCTTTTTCTTATCCATATCCTTAGCACTCTTCAATTCGCGCAAAGTAGTCTCCTTCTTAATAGACTCCTTTAGATCTTTTTCCCTCTTCATTTCTTTATATTTATCTCTCTGCTCCTTTAATTTCAATTCAGGTTCCTCCTTCTTCCGACCTTTAAATGTAGCTAAAAACTCAGTCTCTGGCAGTGCAAAGTCTACTTCGTGACTAGGGAAAGGAAGGTCTTCCATGTCATCCTACAAAGAAAAATCAAGAAATATTCTACTAGTAACATTAATCTGTCATCGCAGAACTTACCAGAGCCACAAGATCATACATTGACTCTAAGTGCTCCCAGATCATTTTCAAGGGTATGTCTTTACGAATAGCGGCGCGAAACTTCTCCCATATGCAAACCATGTGAAAATATTTATTGACACCTTTGGAAAGAACCATTAATTCATGTAAACACGGTTGTACAATCTTAACACAATAACACAAGTACAACATAAAAATAGAATATAACTGCATCACTTTTGCTGGCAGGTATCAAAAACTTTTAAAGTTGCGCATACTATCATAATCTTTTCCAAATAAGGTAAGTAAATCTGTTCAGAAACATAACCTGACTGCATTTGATTTATGTATCTAAGTTTCGACTTCTTACCGACTGGTTTATGGCCATTCATGGCAAAAAAGAGCTGGATTTCATTCTCCACATTCCACTCTATTTCGTCCGCGGACGATTCCGTTTGTTTCTCTTTGACAGCCATTCTGCAAGAAATCAAAATAACGCTTTGCAGAAACTGTCAATCGGCCTGTGTATTACACTCTCGTCGCCGTACTTGTGTTAGGTGAGGTTGAGTGAAGGTTTAAGGCAAACGTTCATGAAAATTTCTGATAAGTGCGCCGTAGTGCAAATATAGTTTGCAACTACTTCGGCACTAACAATGAAGCTGTGAATAAAACAATCGTTTTGTTAATGTAAGGATTGTAGATTAATTGAATGTACCATGTATTTCTGCATTCAGGAAGTCATTCCGACATAGTTTCGATATGAGTAAGAAAATTGAATATATAGATTGTGTCTTAACCTTCCGCTAGTACGTAGCACCACGTAGCACTCGTATGTTCTGTAATAAGCGCATCAGATTGTTGCTCGTGTAGGAATGGACATAAAGTGCAGCACGACCTTAACAATTATGTGAAAATCATAATATATTATTTGTTGTATCAGATGTGGTTGTTCCCTGGTACGTAACATCTATATATCCATTTATGACATATATATTCATATGCAATACTTTGATGCTCTTGTCATGTTTGCAGACAACAAAAATATATCTCTCACACAAATTAATTATTCTTCTGATTCATAAAATGGAGGAGAAGTCCAACAATATTGGAGAGAAAAGAGATGAACTTCTGTTAAGAAAATTAGAATTGATGGAGGAGAAAATTTCCTTGGTCGTGCAAATGGAAATGATATTGCGTAATGGTCACATAGAATTGGCAAAATCCAGGTACATCCTGGGAAAGGAAAATGTCAGTATTCTGCAAGTTCCTGTAAATGAGGATCAAATGGTCCCTTTGTTTGATTTGGAGACAAATGTACCAGGAGAATTGGACAACGATGTACCATCCTTTGACCTCAGCTCAAAGAAGTTAAACAAGAATGGAAATGATGTCAAAGACCCTATAAAGTGGTTTGGAGTCCTTGTACCCCAAAACCTAAGAACTGCACAGAAATGCTTCCAAGATTCCATGTTTCTGGCAGTAAAAGCTGCCAATGTACAGTCAGAACTTTTATCTGTTACAAATAAATTAAAATCCATGCATGTTGCAGCCAGCAAACACTCAGAAGACAAAAAATTGTAACATTCTTATACACAATCATTTTTTTAGCAATGTAGATCATTGTATGGTATAAATCCATTTTTACGAAAAATTATTATAGAAATAGACTTTACACCTTAAGAATTATGTATTTTTTGAGAACGCAGTGCAGGAGAAATGTAATACAATAATGCAATGTGTATTTGTCTTATTTATTGAATTCATTACGGTTCCTGGCATCATGTGACCAGTGATAGCAGATCTGGCACGAAAACACCGTTGGTGTTTTTTGGGTGGGGGAAACCTCGGCAAGTGTGCGTGCGTGTCCGTGAGAGCTGCGCGCGTCGTTTCTCGCCGAATCGCGCTCGGCTTTGAGAGAAGGACGGAACCATGCTGCGTCCTCTTTCAACCAGCAACGCGCGTTGCGTCTTTGTTCGACATGCAGTCGCGGCGTCGCGTCTTCGTTCCGCACACAGGCCGGTGACAGTGGTGCCAGATTTCGCATAAGGCATCGCACGTACCATTGCGTTCTTTCAGCCGGAAGGCAAATCGGGCACCACCGCTGTGAGCAGAGCGCGATCCAGAGAAAAGTGAATCGAGGAGAGTTTGGGATTGACTCGTCGTACTCATCGTCGCTCGTCGACGCGGTTTTTGTTCGTTCGTTCGCGCCTAGCCATGGTTCAATTTTTTTTCACAGAATAATTTGTTTTTTTAATTATTCATCACACGGCATCAAACGATATTCATTTAAAAATATTTTATTACTTACTACGGATAGTTTTTAATATTTTGTCAGCGGAATAGATGTGTCGTATTGGTTTATAATAGATATGGGCAAAATATATATTTCATAAATTTTGGTTTCAGTAACATTAATCTTTCTGTGGTAGTAATAAATGAGAAAGTATATAATAAATGTCAATTATTGCGTATTATGCATTAACCGTGAAACAAGTAATAGGAGCACTTCTTGCACTAGAACGTTCTGAGGGATCGTACTAACACGCGATTTTAACACACGACAGCGTACGTCAGGAAGAATTTGCTTGACACGACGCGACGACGGTGCGAATGTTTTTATGAGTTGTTCTCTATGATTTGTTCTGCATGATTTCTTTTCTAAATAGAAGGTGATCAAATTGTGTATATATTCTAACAGTTCTCAGCAAGTCCCATCACATTGATTTGAGACGTTTTTCTTACTTCGCACGTTTAGTTTAAGAACGCTCTCCCCATTTCGTGAAAGAAAAAGTTGTTCGGTTGAAGGCAATTCACCGTTCATACTGTAATCCATATGTACGTCCATTGTCGCATTCTGCCCACGAAATGTCGCAACGTGCGTATTGTCAAAGAAGGCATGGTAAAACAGGACAATAATAACAAAATCCCTGTGACTTGAAAACCGAAACTTTCATTGTGCCGCTCCCGACCGACCGTGGGTCGCAGTTGGACTAATTGAAATATCTGAAAAGTCTAACCATTCTTAGCACGTATTTCACGTACGTACTAGAAATGATTCCCCCGGAACTGTAACCGACTTTTCCAATGTCATTTATTCATCATTATGTACGATATGTATTACATTTAAATGCACATGTACAGGGTGCACAGGTTGTGATAGTCAGCTTTGTTCCTGTAAACGGTAAGTATTACACAAAATTATACAGGAAAGGGTTCGATGGGTTCGTAATATCTATATTCTATGAGACTTCATTCAATTGGAAAGTGCAACGCCGCACCCGACAACAGAGCCGGATTAAGGGCGAGGCGAATGAGGCTCTTGCCTCAAGTTTAAAATACAAGGGGCGCAAAAATGTCGTTCTGTTAAGTATAAGAGTTGCGTGAGCGCTTAACAAAACGAAACAAATATAGCAACATTATCAATCTATGTAAAACTATCAATTATGAGTCAGTAATTGATGAATTTGCTTCAGTTAAAGCAAGGAAAGTGCAATTTTAAATATTGGACCCGTTAGAATAAAAAATTATGAAGTTAATGTTGTGTTTTGAAATTTAATCAATTTTAATATTATTCTTTTTTAAATTGTTCTATTTGCTTAGTTATAGGGAAACATTTAGCAAATGGGGGCGCATATTTGGCCTTTTGCCTCAAGGGTTTAAGGCCCTAGATCCGGCTCTGCCTGACAAATGCAAATGCGTATGTAAGGTTTCTGTTTATAAAATTTAAGATACGTGGACTTCCACGCCACCCATGAGGTGCCACGACTAGCGCGTTCGGTTTTTTAACGTGGACCGTCGCCTATAGCCCTATTGTACCACATTTTATGATAATCATACAGCGTGCGGCAATACCTCTGTCCACTTTGAACGACGGAGATATTCAAGGTGGACAGAGTTATTGCCCCACGCTGTAGAAGTAAGGGTTAGAAAAGAAATGAGAGCATTTTTGTGTGGTGGCGCCAGCGGCGGGGGGGGGGGGGGGCGCCACACAAAAATACAATGTCAACATTAATATGAAATAAAATTAACAAAAAAAAAAAAAAAATTCCTCTCGTTTCTTTTCTAACCCTTAATTCTACAGCGTGGGGCAATAACTCTGTCCACCTTGAATATCTCCGTCGTTCAAAGTGGACAGAGGTAATGCCGCACGCTGTATGATTATCATAAAATGTGGTACAATAGGGCTATAGGCGACGGTCCACGTTAAAAAACCGAACGCGCTAGTCGTGGCACCTCATGGGTGGCGTGGAAGTCCACGTATCTTAAATTTTATAAACAGAAACCTTACATACGCATTTGCATTTGTCGGGTGCGGCGTTGCACTTTCGAATTGAATGAAGTCTCGTAGAATATAGATATTACGAACCCATCGAACCCTTTCCTGTATAATTTTGTGTAATACTTACCGTTTACAGGAACAAAGCTGACTATCACAACCTGTGCACCCTGTACATGTGCATTTAAATGTAATACATATCGTACATAATGATGAATAAATGACATTGGAAAAGTCGGTTACAGTTCCGGGGGAATCATTTCTAGTACGTACGTGAAATACGTGCTAAGAATGGTTAGACTTTTCAGATATTTCAATTAGTCCAACTGCGACCCGCGGTCGGTCGGGAGCGGCACAATGAAAGTTTCGGTTTTCAATTCACAGGGATTTTGTTATTATTGTCCTGTTTTATCATGCCTTCTTTGACAATACGCACGTTGCGACATTTCGTGGGCAGAATGCGACAATGGACGTACATATGGATTACAGTATGAACGGTGAATTGCCTTCAACCGAACAACTTTTTCTTTCACGAAATGGGGAGAGCGTTCTTAAACTAAACGTGCGAAGTAAGAAAAACGTCTCAAATCAATGTGATGGGACTTGCTGAGAACTGTTAGAATATATACACAATTTGATCACCTTCTATTTAGAAAAGAAATCATGCAGAACAAATCATAGAGAACAACTCATAAAAACATTCGCACCGTCGTCGCGTCGTGTCAAGCAAATTCTTCCTGACGTACGCTGTCGTGTGTTAAAATCGCGTGTTAGTAAGATCCCTCAGAACGTTCTAGTGCAAGAAGTGCTCCTATTACTTGTTTCACGGTTAATGCATAATACGCAATAATTGACATTTATTATATACTTTCTCATTTATTACTACCACAGAAAGATTAATGTTACTGAAACCAAAATTTATGAAATATATATTTTGCCCATATCTATTATAAACCAATACGACACATCTATTCCGCTGACAAAATATTAAAAACTATCCGTAGTAAGTAATAAAATATTTTTAAATGAATATCGTTTGATGCCGTGTGATGAATAATTAAAAAAACAAATTATTCTGTGAAAAAAAATTGAACCATGGCTAGGCGCGAACGAACGAACAAAAACCGCGTCGACGAGCGACGATGAGTACGACGAGTCAATCCCAAACTCTGCTCGATTCACTTTTCTCTGGATCGCGCTCTGCTCACAGCGGTGGTGCCCGATTTGCCTTCCGGCTGAAAGAACGCAATGATACGTGCGATGCCTTATGCGAAATCTGGCACCACTGTCACCGGCCTGTGTGCGGAACGAAGACGCGACGCCGCGACTGCATGTCGAACAAAGACGCAACGCGCGTTGCTGGTTGAAAGAGGACGCAGCATGGTTCCGTCCTTCTCTCAAAGCCGAGCGCGATTCGGCGAGAAACGACGCGCGCAGCTCTCACGGACACGCACGCACACTTGCCGTGGTTTCCCCCACCCAAAAAACACCAACGGTGTTTTCGTGCCAGATCTGCTATCACTGCATGTGACAATGTTGAGTTTCCATATGATTGGATAAGCATACGTCGCGGTCATGAGTGTGCGCCTTTCGCTTGACATCCGCAAGAACTTCCCGCCAAACATCTCTTTGCCGATTCAATACAACCTGTGGCGTTTGTGTTTCCTTTGTTGTATAAAGTTTTCAAGCCGCATAAAACGGCGTTAAAAAAAGAAGAAATATTCAAAGATACACTATTACAGATTCTTCTAAGCTTGTGTCTGCTCCATTAATCGAAATACAGGATCATGGTAAGTTTTTGAACGATAAAGTGATCATTTGTATTTATAATTACGTGTGAACCTATCCGTGTAATACAACGTGTAGATACGTACTTCTTTTCCTACTTAAGTTAGTTAACAATTAGGAGTATTGTTAACAATGAACTTTCAATTGACAGAGTCAGGCAAGTTCCCCAGTATCCTCCAGGCACACAGAAGCAATGACATCACCAGCTCCTGATATTGATGAACCTTTTGAAGATGAAGGTGATTTGCTTGGAGAAGAAAATGAGCCGAATGAGGAAGAGGAAGATGGGGAGGAATTGTTTGGAGATAATATGGAGGCGTAAGATTTGTTTATTTGGACAATGATTGAAACATACGAATTACATCTAAAGCAATTGTTGGAATTAGTTGAAGCAATAGTGGAGAATATATGAATATCTTTCAGAGATTATCGACCTATGTCAGCATTGGATAGGTACGATCCAAATATGGTTGATGATGGAGAATATTCAGACATATCACAGACAGAACGTGTAGCAGCTGAGCAGGAAATGCGAAAGAGGGATAGGGCTTCTGGTATTATGCGAGATGACAGAGATCTTCTATATGGTAATATATATGTAGATATGTTGCATGCGCTAGTACATTGTAGTTACATTCTGTACTAATAAAATAGCTCAATGTTTGTAGATGAGAGTGATGAAGACGAGGTACATTCCCGCAAAAGACGTATGGCAGAAAAAGCTGCAGTGGGTGAACTGGAAGAGGCTGAGGTAAAGAAATATTTGTTTGACCAGTGTGCTATTGCATCCAAGATTGATACTAAAATTTGGATAATTTGTTAGATGATTGAATCAATTGAAAACTTGGAAGACACTAAAGGACATTCTGTGAAAGAATGGGTCCAGATGTTGGGGCCGAGGACAGAAATTTCAAATCGTTTTAAAAGTTTTCTACGTACACACACCAACTCAAAAGGACATTATATGTACAAAGAACGTATTAGGCATATGTGCGAGAGCAATCAGGCCAGTTTTGTTGTCGAATTCCCTATCCTGGCTAGTAAAGAGCATGTATTGGCATACTTCCTACCAGAAGCACCATTTCAGATGCTTGAAATATTTGATGAAGTTGCAAAAGAATTTGTATTGACGATTTTTCCCAGTTACGAAAGAGTCACAACAGAGATCCATGTTAGGATATCAGAGCTTCCTTTAATAGAAGAATTGCGTACATTCAGGTATTACCACTTATTTCTTACAAATCCATATGACAAATCAAGTACTATACTTTGCCTAACTGACATCGAACCATAGGAAATTACATTTAAATCAGTTGGTGAGGACTCTCGGAGTTGTAACAGCTACAACAGGAGTATTGCCACAGCTTTCTGTTGTAAAGTATGACTGTACTAAATGTGGATACGTTCTTGGACCGTTTGTTCAATCTCAGAACACAGAAGTTAAACCAGGCTCGTGTCCCGAGTGCCAAAGCATTGGGCCTTTCATGGTAAAGTATTGTTGACACATATCGTAATGTTAAGTCATCTAATATGTATTTGTTTTACAGATCAACATGGAGCAAACAATATACAGAAACTACCAAAAAATCACGATTCAAGAGTCGCCGGGTAGAATTCCTGCAGGTAGAATACCAAGAAGCAAAGACTGTATTTTGCTGTCTGATCTGTGTGACCGATGTAAACCCGGAGATGATATCGATGTCACCGGCATTTACACTAACAATTACGACGGTGCATTAAACACTGAACAGGTACATATTAAAACATCGACAAACCGTACCACGATGTTAATTCTGTTCATCACTTTTATTAGGGCTTCCCAGTGTTTTCGACCGTACTGTTAGCTAATCACGTATGCGTGAAAGATTCAAAGGAAATTGTAGACTCCCTGACGGAGGACGATATTTCCAGCATTATTAAGCTCAGCAAAGATCATCGTATTGCCGATCGTATAGTTGCTAGTATGGGTCCCTCGATTTACGGGCACGACTACATCAAGAGAGCTTTAGCATTAGCGATATTTGGTGGAGAGTCAAAGAATCCTGGTGAGCGAAATATTTCAAGCACTTTATCCTCTTAACAATATGTCAATATTGTTTGTTTCTAATCGTAACGTTCACGAGACAGGCCAAAAGCACAAAGTGAGAGGAGACATCAATGTTCTGATATGTGGAGATCCTGGAACGGCAAAGTCACAGTTCTTGAAGTACGTAGAAAAGATCGCACCCAGGTCCGTTTTCACAACGGGTCAGGGCGCTTCAGCTGTCGGTTTGACAGCGTACGTTAGAAGATCTCCAACTACGAGAGAATGGACCTTAGAGGCCGGCGCTCTGGTACTTGCCGATAATGGAGTCTGTCTTATTGATGAGTTTGATAAGGTGATTTGTCGTAACATAAATCGGTACATTGTGGACAAATTGTATTAATGATTTGATTGCAGATGAATGACGCAGACAGGACGTCTATTCACGAAGCTATGGAACAGCAAAGTATATCTATTTCAAAAGCAGGTATTATAACATCTCTTCATGCGAGATGTTCCGTAATAGCTGCATCCAATCCGATCGGTGGCAGATACGATGCCAGTATGACTTTCTCAAATAATGTAAGATCTTGCTAATACATCATAATAACATTCAAATATATATATATATATATAAATAATCCGCGTAACATTCAAATTCATCTCTCAAGTATGGTGTACTCAACTGTGTCTAGGTGGCCCTGTCGGAACCGATTCTATCTCGTTTCGATATCTTGTGTATAGTTAAGGACGAGGTGGACCCAATGCAGGATCGGCATTTAGCAAAATTCGTAGTGAACTCTCACATGAAGCATCATCCGACAAATAAAGACAAAGGTGTATCAATACAACTCGATGAGAATGCGGAGGAACTGCATATTTCACAGGATCTTCTTAAGAAGTATATTGTCTACGCAAGAACAAATGTGCATCCGAAGTTAACGAATGTAAATCAAGATAAAATTGCTAGATTATACAGTCAATTAAGACAAGAAAGTCTGGTACGTATAATCAGAGTCCGCCTATCACAAGTAGTAGGGAATTTTTAATAGCAGTGACATTGCATTACAGGCAACCGGAAGTTTGCCAATCACAGTACGGCATATAGAAAGCATAATTCGAATGGCTGAAGCCAATGCTAAAATGCATCTCCGAGACTACGTACAAGAAAACGATATCAATCTTGCCATTAGAATGGCTCTGGAAAGCTTTGTCGAGACTCAGAAATATTCGATTACGAAAGCTATGCGGGAGGTAGGTGTTATCGAGTCTTGACCGTCTATATGTTACTGCATTACATTTATTGCTTACAATGATCATTTTATTACAGACATTCCAGAAATATCTTTCGTTCAAGAAAGATCACAGCGAATTGTTGTACTATATACTTCGACAGATTACTCTGGACACGTTAGCGTTCCAGAAGGCTTTGCACGGAAGTCGGGTTACAACTGTTGAAGTATCAGAAAAGGATTTGCTTGACAGGGTAACGGAAACACTAATCCTTCAACTCATCTTACCTTGCTTCATAATACATATTTTTATTGCGTTTGTATGACAATTGCAGGCTAGACAGATCGACATACACGACGTTCACTCATTCTACAGTAGCGATATTTTCAGAACCAATAATTTTGTTTACGATTCAAAGAGGAGGATGATCGTACAAACGCTTCCAGAACACGTTGACGAGTAATGTATTGAGGCCAAATCAAAAGTTGAATAATGTTAATGTACCAGCGAAACTGAAATTATTTTTAATGTGTCAGTAACATTTCTTTTTAAGTTTGCTTTCATTATTGAACACTGACTGATCACAGCGTTGTAAGTCATGGATATGCATTTTTCATTGTGGTTTTATTTATGCAGTGACCTTTTTATCACATTGTTTTACCGTTTTGATAAAAATAAAAAAATACCACTGTTGCAGCAGCATGTCTCAGACTACATGCTAGCTGGACTAGGCGAAAATATAAATTTCACGTCGTAAAATAAGCTAATAATTAACTCGTGCCTTACCGATAGTATATTTAGGTATATTTTTTATACAAAGTAATAAACACATAATGTTGGTATGATATTAAACAATGCAGGCTAGTCATGTTTCCTTACATAAATCAAGGAAATGTCAAATCTCTGACAAAACATTTTGATATATACCTTATTGAAATTTCACATCACATGTGACCGCTCCAATGCGGTTCAGCCTTACACTAAAACCTATGTACGGCTATAAGAAATTTTCTCCATACAATTGTCTCCTCATCTCTATTCTTCACAAATATTCCAAAATACTGTCTCTTTTTCACGAAAATAGAAAGTTACAATTTTATAAAATCAACAAGAGGGTTGGACATACAATGATCTTAGAGGATTTAGCATTAAATATAGTACAGTGATAAAATGATGGTTACACGTTACTGCTACTACTGCTGCTACTACTACTAGACACAATGTCACTTGAGTCTGACTCACTATCAGAAGAACTACTGCTACTGTCACTGCTGCTGCTAGAACTGCTGCTATCAGCGCTTGAGGAGTCTGAATCACTGGAACTGCTAGATTCCTTTTTCATTCTCTTGTTTGAATGGTTCTTCTTTGTCTCTTCCTTTGGTTCTTCTCTACAAGTACAAATATTTGACAATTCAAGTTCTATTAATGACTCCATAGTACGTTATCAGTCTAATTTGGTATACATACATTTTGGTCTCTTCATCCTTCTTTAAGGCTTTCTTTAACTGGGCAGTACGCGATGATCTGTGTAAATACTTCCTTTTACCCTTGCACTCATAACTCCAATGTCCCATTTCCAGGCATTTTTGACAACGCATTCCTTGTGGGTAAGGATTCCTATAGATTAACCAATAACAAACATACGTGCATACGATTAATCAGGTGTATTAGTCTATATGCGTAATAGTGTAATCTACTTGTTGCAAGTCAGAGGTTAGGTTCTAAAGTAAATAAGAAGAATACTAACGCCTTTTTCATGAGTTTTATTCCGTTTGTACTCATCTTTGTTTTATGCTCATACTTTGTCACCTCAATGATGCTGAAAACCTTTACAAAGGTTCAACCAAACTTTCAAATGCAGTTTGTTTACAAGCACGAAAATCTTTTTATATCTTCAAAAGAATTCACTGAGACAACGGAGTCGCTGACCAAAACGTCGTCTGTGTTAAAACCTTGTACTTATTAAAAAATTTGTCGGTAAATCCGAACAGAATGCGTAGTTATAAAACGCAACGGCGTATAAGAACGAACTACTATATAAGAGAAATGCATCTATGTACATCGATAAACAGAGCAAAACGCATAGAATAGTTGTTGCAATTCAAATAATCTTCATTAAGCATGTGTATTGCGCGACAAAACGATTCTTTTTTTTAAACGTGCCTCTCAGATCTGTCGGTCTCATATCAACTAGTCCGTTTTGTAGATAACACAGTTTACAATCGATGCATAGTTCACGATTGTAACGTGAAGTGTCGCTCGTGTCAGCAATTTGAATTATTTTCTTCGTTTTTCTCGAAAACATTACTAAAACATTACAATTAACTAAACTGGTACATTATACGATGAGCTCTAACAAAGTAATGCTTAAGGATTGTCCGATACGCAAAAAGTGCAGCCGCTCGAAGTATCCTTACAATCAATTTGCGGTAGCACTTGCATCTAACAAACGGTGCTCACAAAAAATATGTCAAACCGTAAGGAAACATTTTATTGTAACGTGATAGGCATACCTTAGGCATCTGCTTTTCAATTATTGCGGGCTTCTCTCGAACGGGCCCTGCCCCTATTGTCTCGAACGCACTCCGCAATTCACTACTTTATTAGGCCAGCAATTTTTCCACTTATCCTCTCCGCAACTGACACGCGCTTACCGAAAATTAGATGCGGCCTATTCGCAGTTAACGCGACGCTTAGACGAACGCATACAATTGAGGGTAATTAAGAGCGTGGTTAACGCCAATTGCGACACCGTCAAGGAAAAAGGGAACGCGATAAGCGAGGAGCGTGCGGAATTGGTAAGGAATTTTTCGACGACCGCATTGTTCCCTCTCCTCTCCTTTCCCGGATGAAATCATTTTCTGTTGCAAACGTGACGTCTTTTAGGACAAGCTGTTCGAGGAAGTTTGGGCAGCGGAAGACAATTACTGCAACCGGATTTGGAGCTTTGCCGCACAACATCAGTTCGATGCAATTTATAGCCAGTATCCTGAAATCACCAGACCCATGCAACATGCGTGCCCCTACAATTCTACCGACTTGGAGGACAAAAATTATTTCGACGCAGATGTTGATACGAATCTTGCTGTTTCGGAACTTAGATGCAGCATTGCGAGTGTTGAGGAGGAAATGGCGAAGGTTTCGTCGGATCTGAGTGTCAAGCGGGAAATCGAGAGGTCGTTGCAAAAGTTGGAGGAGTTACGATCGACTTCGGAACAGATTTCGGGAGTCTTGAAGTATTGCCTCGATATTTTGCATGATAGGAGGGAAGTTCAACGGATACGCGTACAAGAGTTTATTTTGCTGTAGATTAATAGATGAGCACGCAAGGAAAGAGCGTGAGAATAGGAAGCGACAAAATGCTAAGGACGTTTTGAACTCGACATTCGTCAGTGCCAAAAAGATAGCCAAATGTTCGGTCTATTATCCGCGGGTCTTGATTCAGAGAGAAAACCTTTCGGCCCTGATGAAATCTAAGACGCGCGAAGTTCCAACGAGTAGTAGGTTTACAGTCAAGAAACAAAGCGAAATAGCTCTGAAATTCGAAAAGAGGCGAGCTGGTGCAACGTAATTTTGCAGACTTCGTAGACGGGGGAATTCTTCGTATTGCTTGGGAAGCGGTGTAACGAATGAAGGCGAGTATTTTACAGTATATATGTATATTTAGAAATATTTATACAGCATTCTATTACGTAATATACATTGAATTACATTAATATTACAATCTTTCAAATTATACACATAATATTGCGCCCAACCGACTATTCAACAAAGTTACAATTTGAGAATAGTGCGCTATGTTCGCTCTTCAAATTTTTTCTTTTCCTTTTTTCATTTTTTTATTATTTTTCACATAAATCGTATCATTTACAAACCACAGAGTTTATATGTTACCTATTTATTTTAAAACTGTTAAACAGTTCATCACAACAAATTGTATTGTAGCATTTTTTACTCTTGGCATCTTACATGTTGTAACTTGACAAGTTTTTCGAACTTTTTCAAATCTTGTATCAAATACATATAATGTTATCTGTATAGCGATCGAAACAGTTCAACTTTTTTGTGTTAAGTCCATTTTCATACTTCGAATCTCTGTTTAGTTAACACGTTTTGTTTTATCGATCTACAAGAACTCTTGTGTTTCGGTCGTAAGGTCTAGCAATTCGTACAATCGGAAAGAAACGTGTTGCGAACTGCAGTATTTTGACTATTATCGTTTCAAAGATCAATTCGAAGTAAAAATTTTGCCACGACAGTTACAGATTGCAGGGCGGCCCGTCGAAAGATTCTGAAACGAACGATCGATCAACGTTTTGCACCTGGACAGGACTCGCGGGCGAAGATATTACTAGAGGGGAAACAAGTATGTGTATGCCTATACAAAAGTTCTTGCAGTTATCACGAGGAGTCAAGTTATCGAAAGGATCACGACGATGAATGCAAGTTCTCTCCTTCTTTCGTTTCGTTCTCTCTTTCGTGCCATTAAAACAGAAGCTGCGCATACAAAAATAGTATGCCTGTATGTGTAATAAAATATATACGCTCATTAGTATTCGATAACGCAGCATTACGTATTTTTAAATATAGCTTGAAAATTCCATTCGCGTTTGCCGTTTGAGAGTCGACCAATTACGTGTCTATTCTAATTTTTTTGTTCTCAATATTATCTCGTAACTCTCAATAGAAAATCTCGGAGGCGTTCGTCTATATACTCGGGTAATCGATTACCGTAACCGTTCAGCGTAACGATGACGTTAACAAAATTATAAATATACAGGTAATAATGATAATAGTAATATTAATAATAATAGCAATGATGATAATGTTAGACGCTTCGTAAAAAGCGATATATAATGAAACTCGAAACGACGGCATTTTACAATTGAAACGCAAACGTTGAGTACTTATTATACGTACGAATATAAACCTTTAATACTTATAACTCCTGCTTAAATCATCGCATACGTATGCATCGACGTAAATATTGCAAAACAAAGACACGAACGACTGATGACCGTGATTTCGAGTAAAAACGAAAAATGTTGCAATTGCAGAAAAAAACGTATTCGTTCGTCGGTGCCGCGCGTACGTAGGACAATGTAATTTGTTAAGTAGTACGAGAATCGCGCTTGGAAGCATGGAAATCCCGGCACCGCATACTCTTCATCATCGGCCCCGCTTCTCGCGAATATCTATTTAAAAATCCGTGTCGTCCTCGATTTGTGTTCTCTGGCGAATATTATCATGGATATATAGCACGACAATTAGGGACTAATGACTTACTTAATACTTAACAAATATTGCAATGCGCGAAGAGCCTCGAGTTCTCTTAAGCCTGCATTCCAAACATCCATGGGAATATACAGTGTTCAGTGGACCTCACGACAATTTAAAGCGTGCCGTTGTACGTCAGATTGTGCAAACGAAAATTTCTGCTCAAAGTCGCTCGCCGTTAAACAATTCATTGGCACAGTGCCTTGTAACTGTGCGTTTACAATCTCTTTCGAGAATCCGCTTTTTTTTCGGATAAAACGGCACAACATTATTTCGCAAACTTTGCAGGCTCCGGGGAACAGGTATTACTCGTCGAACGAGTCTGCAAAGCCGAAGAGAACAGAAAAATTGTGCGCCCAAAGAACGTCGTCTTACCCTCGCAGATACACGGCGAGTAAATTTGTTGCGCAAAGCCTTGTACGCTGTTAGCTGTGCAGTTGCATACGATGAAAATAAGTGAACAACATTTACGAGACGCATAGAGAAGACACTGTTAAAACACGAGGTAGGGTACGCCGTTTGTGTACTGTCTCAAACACAGATGGCAAGATGTAAACTGTTTTGCTATACCAAACCCCCTTTAAAAACGAATCACCTTGGCAATTATTTCATATTACGAAACATTGAAAACCTATGAACAAACGTATCGACGCTCTAAATGTAAATCCGTTCGTACGTCATCGGCATGACAGGGGGCCACAATGTACAATCAATAATCTAATGCATCGGATACGGATAATCATTTAACACGTATATATTGGCACTATTTCTTTGTGCACAGTCAGCTGAAAACAATGAAGGGGGATGACACGAAAAACATGGAGTTTCGATATACAATAGCGGTAAAACGTAAAGTCATCTTCTCTCGTACCGTTTGCAGTTTATGCTTATGTTTGGCAGCATTTCATTCTCTTTTTATCATTCTATATCTACCGAAAGCGTACTCCCTAATGATCTGAAACCAGACTTTCATCGCACTTGCACTGGTTACAGTTTCGACGCGACTATGTTTAAAGGAAATGGATCATGATTAAAAGGAGTTAATCATGATATATATCGCCAATCCTTTTTCCGCTGTTGCATGCGATTTCGGAGCTCCTTTTACCAAACGCAATACAATCGCTATCACGCTTAAAATTATGCTAAAGACAGATTTAAACGCTCCCTCTACGTTTTACACATCGAATGTAACAAATATAGACGATTATGTTATGAAATTACTTGTCTCGCCTGCATAAGGTATGCTTGCATCATAAACTCATGATGATACTGATATCGGTACTCTAGACAGTCCTTAAACTGTACCAGTGTCAAAGACAACGGGATGATTAGATGAACTTTTACGATTGCTAATTCTTTATTGCAAATATCATGATAAGGATAATATTTTCGAACTTAAAGAGTCGTTGTCACAATAGTGGATTGCAATGTTCTTAAACGTTTTACGATCGTACACGATACACTTAATTCTATAGCTGCTTACATTCATTGGCAAAAATAAAAAAATAACGTGACGTTTAGTTATAATTTGCTAAATTAGATAAATAGATCTCTTTTACCATTTTTTTTTTTTTTTTTTGGAAGAGTGATTCCCCCGGCCTCTTTTAGATTCCGGTGGGTTTTTGTACCTGATGGAGCGATAAAATGTCGATGATTATGTCAGGAGGAGATAGTCTGCATCATTTTAGTAATGCTATGCAAACTAAAACCGACATTCAGTATATTAGTTGCATTGAATATTTTGTAAAATATTCTCCGAACCGTAACAGAAAGCCAACGGAAGATAATGTAACTTCATTGATGCCGATTCTTAATTTTCCTTAACAATCGAGTTAATGTCGTTCTGGGAACACTTCGTAACATTACCGCATAGTTAAGAACATGCAATTGTTTAGGATTAAAATGCAATTAAACATACAGTCTGCACAATGTCAATGATAATAAACATGAACACATTTACAATTATCATAGTTCAATTAAGGTGTAATCAAGTTTTTCAATGCATTGCTACACCTAGGCATTGATTCGCATTTCAATTACAGGGAAAAGAGGAATAAAAACTACGGAAAATACAGGAAATAAAAGCTGCTGAATAGCAGATTTCTATAACTGGCAAATGGCGTTGGGTACTTCCTCTTTATATCAACGGAATTATGTCAATGCATCTTCAGTTTAGTAACAGTATCTAAAATATGTCGCTACTATTGTTGCATAAACTATCCATTTATCATTTTTATTCGTAGCATAAATCTCTGATACAGCACCGATTTCATATTAAATGTATGTTTCATTTCCACCTCGAAAACATATTGCAAAAATTGTGTTTAGCCATTTCATGACAAAATATCTGCTCACTTTATACAATTGTATATTTTGATAACGTTCAATATGATGTTATATAAGTGAGATCAATATGAGAATTTAAGTTTAATAGATATTTGTAGCAAATATCGTTCATACTTTTTTATCTTTTTACTTTTATATGTATATATGTATCTTCATATCACTTGCATTAAGAATCGACATCTATGCGATATACATGTACATCAAGTGTTTAATCCTGTTACATCGACCGATATGGCCCTTGCATTTTGAGAAACTGAATCACCAATGACGGACCGCCAGCAACGATTTCGGCTGGAATTTGAGAGAGTGGACAATTTTCAATTGACATAATACTGAGATTTGTGCACAGCGCTAACTCGAAGGGTAGATTGTGCAGATTTGCATTGTCATTCACGTAAAGAGAGTCCAAATTCTCCAGGGTCCCAATCTCTTCAGGAAGATAGTTAAGATTATTCTCTCCCACGCTTAGGTGGGTCAGATTCGTCAAGTGACCGATCGCTCTAGGTAATGAGGTGACTTGATTTGATTGCAGGATCAGCTTCTGCAAGTCTCTCAAGAAACCGATCTCGTTCGGCAGAGACTCGATCTTATTCTCCTCGAGATCTAAGACCCTAAGTTTGCGTAAGTTCGCTATACTGGCAGGAATACGTTTCAATAAGTTGTTAGAGAGAATCAGGATTTCTAAGCTCTGGAGACATTGTATGTCGTCGGGAATTTTTGTAAGCTGATTTGTGCCGAGATTCAGCTCGACCATATTTGTCCATGTGCCAATGTCCAATGGCAAGGCAGTCAGCTGATTCTCCTTCATGTTCAGCTTTGTCAGATTCTTTGCTCTTGAAAAGATACCATATGGTATTTTGTCGATCTGATTATGCTCAAGATTAATGGAATAAACATTTGTAAACTGGGACGGTCCACCCGATGGGTAGGCGGTAAAAGCATTCCTGGACAGTGTAATTGTTGTCAAATCTGAGAGGCTTGAAAGCAGTCCATCTGGCAGTTGGGACACTTGATTTCCTTCCACATTGAATTCGTCCATCAGCTTACAGTTGGCCAGAGACTTAGGAATGCTGGACAATCGATTGTATC
Source organism: Priocnemis perturbator (assembly GCA_963942575.1). Taxonomy (NCBI): domain Eukaryota; kingdom Metazoa; phylum Arthropoda; class Insecta; order Hymenoptera; family Pompilidae; genus Priocnemis; species Priocnemis perturbator. The sequence goes on from OZ012651.1 coordinate 12,758,052, forward strand.
TCAGTCCGAGTCTAGTCAACGAGGTAAGATTTCCGATAGTCTCCGGTATGTCTAACAGCTCGTTGTGCTGCAGGTCCAAAGTCGATAGTTGGACGCAATTGCCAATTTCTTCCGGAAGGTGTTCCAGATGATTATGCGACACGTCAAAGGTTATCAGGTGAATTAACTTCCCAATACCTGCCGGTAGTTCCTTTATCTTATTCTCCCTCAAGCTCAGCATAGTCAAATTCGTCAGGTGCCTGATATTATCGCAAACATATCTGACCCGATTAAAGCGCAAGAACAATGTGGTAAGCGACGTCAGCTTATAAACGACATCCGGTATCTCGCTCAACTTATTATGCCTCAAGTCAAGAACCCTAAGCGACTTGAGGTTCTCCAGTGTATGGGGTAGGCTCGTAAGTGAATTCTCGCTTAGAGCCAGTGTCTCTAGATTGGACAAACAGCCTATCTCTGGTGGTAGTGTCTGGAGTTTGTTGCCGTAGAGATAGAATTCGACCAAGTGCGTGAGATCTCTTACCGTGTTCGGCAGATTGGTGATGCTCGACTTACTCAGATCAAGACGTTTCAGGCACTCGTCCTTGCATCGAACAAACTCCTTCGCGACGTCCAAGTCCGCCTGGATCGGCTTACCCTTCTTGGTGGTCGGCTTCGGCTTGTTGGACTCCGGATGCTTGACGGTGACCGTCTTCTTGGTGTCGGGGCCAGCGATGGATGCCGTCGACAGTTTCTTCTCCTTGTGATGTTCCTTGCCATCTCTCAGCACCTCCACAGCCTCCGGCATGTTATCGGCGGCCGTGCAGGTGGTCAGTCCGCAGCCCTCCAGGTACTCCGGTATGTCCTGCTCCTTCATGTAAAACGTCGGAAGGCTCTCCCGCAGCTCCTCACGGTCCCTCTTCACCTCCGACAAACACACCGTCGAAATGTTACCCACGCCCGTCCAATATTTGCTCGACTTTTTCATAATCCAACAACACTACCCTGTCGCGGCGAGGACTTTTATTACGCGTGGGGGCCCTTTACTGTTCGCGCGCGGCCTATGACATCACATATTTTTATAAATTCCGTTCGTTCCCGAGTATTGACATTATTGATGTCCGTTCGCTACTGTGCGCGGCGCAAACGCAAAACGCGTAGTACGGGATAATAGAGTGGATAGACGATTCACGATGGGCTTCTCGATGACCATCGATGACCGACGATGACCGAGCGAATGGTATTTGCGAACCCAACTGCGCGCAGCGACGCTTTCGCCGGAACGACTTTTAAAGCAGACTCGCAGAACGTGTCTTTTCGAACACCGCCGTTGGAAGGAGGGCTTCAAGCAATTCAAATCTTTCGAATTAAACGGACGATATTTTCACGTATTTCCGAGTACAAAATCGCGTATTATGGGAGTTCTTCAAGAAGTTAGAAAAATTTTAGAGAAGGGAGCGATTTCAAATGTGGAGGCAAGCAGCGTTAGATTGTCGTATGTGGATAAATTGTTTCCAGATTTTCAGAAACAAGGGTATATTCTTCTTCATAAAAAAGTAGGGGATAATTGTTATTTTGTGTATTTCAAACGTATCTAGTTTTTACTTTGAACCCATAAGCATTTTGTCTTTGGGCGTGCAGGTGTCTTTCGTGCAAAGTCCTCAGGGACCTTTGAACACAACGCAGGGTGAATCAATGGAAGTTTCACAATTTGACATAACTGGATCTCCACTAAAGTATACCTTTAACACTGTCAATTTTGAGGACACTGTCATTACTCATCTACGTAATTGGGATAAAACCGATGAAGACTACCATCCACTCAGTAGGACTGATGCAAAGTATTCCAATATTTCTTCACCTAATAGCATGTTCTCTTTGTTCATTGACTTGTTACATGTATCATTGATTGTTTCTTGCAGTGTTGTACTGAATTTGTGTTTAGAGTATTTGAGTTATGATTGTATAATACCCTTAATTGCCCTCTGCGATGGTGAAGATGAACATAAAACAAGATTGCTGGGTATCATAGTAAAGGATGGTTGGTTCAATACAATAGAAGGCTGTTTTAATGGAATTCATGCTCTTTCTGCATTGAAAAATTGCTCCTACGCTCTTTTGCAGGAACACTTAAAATTAGGACGTGTTCGTGAAAATGAGGTATACTTATTAATATATATAATCTTTATAAGATTATTCAAATAATATCTGTGTTTTTGGGTCTAGGTCACAATATCCACATTTAGTACCTTCAATGTGTTAGGGGCAAGTTATGAAATGCAAGATTGGAATTTTGATACAAAGACTGATTTCGAAGGATACTTATCCATGGAAGTAGATGGGGACAGTTTGTTCTGGGATGCATTAGCAATGACATCAAACTATAATTTGGTTTGTGTATTGATTATGAAGTAATAAATCATGTATTATAAGCTCCAGGAGTGCTCTTACTGTTCATGCTTGTGCAGGTATTAGAAATAATGACTGGCTTTGGTGGAAGTCCATTGAATGAACTGTGGAAACAATTAGTATTATTAAGTCAATACTTGTCAATCATTGAGAAACCCAATGAACAGCCTGAACCTGCAAAGTACCGTGGAATGCCTCTGCAATTTCCAAATAACTTTGTAACTCCGTATGCAAAGGTAAATGTAGCACAGTTTAGCAATTTCAAATATCTCTCCGAAAGTAACTTTTTTTATGGATTTGATAAAACAGGAGTACCAAGATGTGACCAAGCACATAAATATGTTGCTACGTGGAGATTACAGTTATGTGCAGACAGATGGCGATATGTCATTACAATATCTTGAGCTAGAGGATAATGCACATTGTGATGTAAAACTACAGACACTTCTTGAAGAACTATCTTTGAAGCACAATCTAGACTTTACTGATTTCTTATGGGAAGAGCTTATCAGTCAGTACATATTAAGCACAATATTGAATGCTGTTACCATTAGAGTGCACTAAGAGCTATTGAAATTTCTAAATTTTAGGTATTTCTGATTGCACACAAATGACAAACTGCCTTCGTAATGTACTCAAGAAATTTGCGTCCAACGATTATCAAGCACAGGTATTTATTACGTTTGTTGATATTGAGTAGTCATGTTACATTATTCAATATTCTTCAGATGGATATAAGTAGTGCGACAAGAATTGGGCAAACAATTTCAAAGCTGAATCAAGGACCTGTCATCATTGAGGAATTATTAACGGGCAGTCTACCGCTGAAACTCGTGGCAGACATGGGATTCGAAAAATTGAGCCGAGAGTACATACACTTATTGACAAATGCAAGATTTATTGATATATCGGACATTCCACACATGTTTAAGAATACATCATCGGGAGAATTTACGATTGAGAACTATAGAAAGAAATTGAGAGTTTTGCTGCAGACCCACATCTGCTTGGAGTTCATGCTCCGTGTTCAGATGAACTTAAGAATATCAACGAATAGTATGCAAACAATGTACGAACACGCTTACGCGAAACTTTCGTCTAATGAAACTATCAAGCACGACGTGTTGGATTTGTCGCAAAGTAAAGTTTATAAATTAACGGAGCCAATTCACGGAACGTTGATTAAAAATTATGATAAAGGGTAGGTATGTTTGTTTTAATATCCTGGTCTTTGTACGTGCAGTATAATGAATATAATTGCAGAATTCCGGCGTCTTGGAGAATCATACTTTCGTCGGCTGCCAAAGTATCAAAAACAACGACCACTACTTATTATAGCCAGATGCCTATATTTCCCCCAACAGTTTATCCGACAGGTAAAATTAAATAAAGTGCACATATCATTTACAGATTATCATCGCTAAGATTATCTCGTTTATTACAGACGAATTAAATACGAAAGAAGTAGCATTTCATACGATGAAAATCGTTCTCTCATCTCTAAGAATCAAATAAATATGTGACATATTTGTAATTTGTACATTTAATTGCTTATAACTAAACCGACGATTATTATATATTTATACTATTTTACTGTTAATAAATGAACTTCCATTCGTAATTTTTCTTTGCGTTTATCTGATTAATCTACTATGATGATTTAATTTCCGCCAGGTGGTGTAATGCTTGCAACCTGTTAATGCAGAATGTGCACCTGGAAAAACATTACCTTGTAACAATTTGCGATTTCTTTAATGAGCATCGGTTCTGATCTATATAACACCTGCTAAACTTTGCAGATGTTTCATTTACAGAAAAAACATGGGTACGAAACTGCAATTGGCTCTGCTTCTCTTATTTTATTGTCGCCCGTCCATCGGAGGTAAGTTATAGAAAAATACACTTTCACTGATCATAACTCTCTATTACACTTTATCTCTTCGTTGACAGAGCTATTTCAACCGGAATGCTTCGATGAATTGGGATGCTTTGAGCATGATTATCCTTGGTTTTGGGTTCTCAGGCCTTACCCTCGGCCAAAATCACCGGAGAAAGTGAATACGACTTTTTACATGGCGAATCGCGACGGTAAAGAGAAATTCAAAGTTCAGACTTGGCCAGAAATAAAAATAAACGCAAACTATCGTGCTAACAAACCATCATACTTTGTAACTCATGGCTACTTCAGCGATACCGATGCCGAATGGGTGAAGAATATAACTGAAGCTATTTTGGGTCAGGTGCGTTTACCGGAAACTTCTTAATATCACTATTCTAATAACGTAACTATACAGGTGGATGCGAATGTATTTTGCGTAGACTGGTCAAGGGGCTCCCGCACACATTATTTTCAAGCTGCGTCCAATACAAGAATGGTGGCAGCAGAAATAAGAAGGTACCCCACACACTCTGTGTGCAGTTAGAAAGGAAAGGGATGTTATACCGGCGAAAAAGGTAATAAACTTGTTGTTTCAGAGTGGTCAACTATCTGATCCGAAATGGGTTGAATATTATAAGTGATTTCCACCTAATGGGTCATAGCTTGGGTGCTCATATAATGGCTTATGTGGGAAAAAACATGACCGGAATAGAACGCATTACAGGTATTAACTTGCTCATAGTATACCATTAATCTATAGGTCAACTTATTTTAATCATTATTACGTTTTAGCGCTAGACCCTGCGCAGCCTGGATTCCAGGGGAGAAATCCGAAAGTAAGAATTGACGAGAAGGATGCTAAATTCATCGACGTCATTCACACGGACGGCAAACCCTTCATTCCGCTTTTGGGCTTGGGCATGAGTGTTAGTGTCGGGACTGTGGATTTCTTCGTAAACGGTGGAAAGTATCAGCCAAATTGCTTCCTTGATGGAAAACCATTCATGATTAAGACCATCTACGACATCGTGGAAATAACATTAGAAGGTAAATTCTGCACGATGCAGAGATAATCAAATGCGAGCATATTAAGTATTTGTCTTTCAGTTATATACAATCTGGCGACATGCAGTCACACTCGAGCACCCCGATATTTTGCTGCTGCTATCAAGGGACCGTGCAATATGTGGGGCTATCGTTATAACGCGACTTTCTTAGATCTGCAATATTCAAACTTCATGATAAGCGACAATTGTTCTAAAAATACGTGCAGCTTGATGGGATTGGACACGCACAACTATCCGGCAAAAGGGAATTTTGCCATGAAGACTAGTGGAACGTATCCGTTTTGCAGTAAGTAACAACGTTCTTCTAGGACAGACAACACGTCGGTACATACATTTCTTTTGCAGTTAACAATACAGATGCCGATATACACATGGAGTCTACTGATTCGGCAGATCTCCAAAACGATCAAGACATGTGGAATACGAAATAACAGCGATGATCTCCGTGCGAGGTAATTATATATTTAGTCGATAATTAATAAAATAAAAATTGTAGAAGCATTCTTCAAATACATTAAATGTATTAAGTGTATAAATATAACTAGATTTATGAGTGTTTGTACTTTCAGTCATTGACAATATACACTCAAACATGCTATTTAAATATTAACTTTCATTGACGTAATCATTGTTAAATATTACATATTGTAAATTAAATTCTTCCATTAAAAACTACCTTCAATATACAAATATATGCAAAAAGTATGTCATATTTAAAATGCCTAGTCCAATTGATTATATAACATATACTGTTTACATATGTATATATATATAATCAATTACTAAAAACGTGAAACTATGACACAACGTATAATTTATATAATACAAAGAAAAAACGCCGCGTCGCACGTGTGAATCGAGACGCTACAACATGAATTCGATAATAATGCACTTTGGCTACTTTGTCGAGTATTTTACGTATGCATCCGTGAAAATTGCTTTCATCGTATAAAAGGCATTAATTAAAGCATGTCTGTCCATCATGCGATAAGTACATAATATTAACAACGCATTTAGTCAGAAAAGTATATCATTCGATTAGAACGTGATTGAAACTTTAATACTGCGACGTTTCCGCATCCTCTGTTCCAGTTATGCTGGCCTGTTCCAACACCTCGAGGAGCTTCTGCATTTCCATCGAATCGGACGAATTATCTAGCGTTCTCTCCAAAGCTCGGACATAGGACATGCACGTCCGTCCTTCATGGTCTAGGTTCTGTGGATTTGCCTTGTGCTGCAATAAATGTCACGTTAATGCGTTCCGCGAATCCTAATATACGTGTACAAGAACATTGAAATACTGACCCAAATCAAAAGTTGAGCCATAGCTAAATTTCCCGTGGCACAGGCCAAATGAAGGGGTGTTCGCAGATCATCATTGCTAACAGAGATGTTTATGTCTTCGTAGCTACACCTCGCTAGACACAACGTAAACGCTCTCATGTCTCCCCTACGGTTCGTTATATGCAATAATTTAATACAGTGACAAGTTGCGGCAATCATCAGAATATAAATTATTTCCACTGTACCTGCACACTGAATCAATAAGCAGTTTCCCCAAAGAGATGTTTGGATTGATCGGTGGCAGAAAAGCTCTGTCTTCGTACTTCCACCTAATCCATTGCTCTTTTTCCTCCCGCGTTGAGTCTGGACTTGGCTTCTGTTTGCCGTTTAAGCAGTATTCCCAAATACTGTTTGCTATATCGTTGCCAAGTGCTAGCATCACGCTCAGTTGACCTGCGCTAAAGTCAATGGAACAATTAGGACCTTCGTTACGATACCGCTGGAATAAAAAAAATCCTTGTGCATTACGCTATTGTACTCACGACCAATCGTCTAAATCCAAGGATCTCACTTTAGATATGTGTGATCCCAGGTTTCTGTGTATGCCGGAACATTCGATACACATTAAAACACCTAAGTTAAGACTAGCCCAGTCTGGATCTAAGTTGGAACAAAATACACTGTTTGCAAATATACGTTCTGGTTATACGTGCAGCATTTATTGAAGCAAATTACTCACTAGGTGTGCCGCAGTCCACGCATGCATCATTGCCTGAAACTTTATTCTTGATGCAATGCATCTTAAACGCATCAGTTTCGTTCTTCTTGTCTCCGTCGCTATTTTGGAGGCTAGATAAAATTTGCTGCTCTATCGCAGTAATCCAACTGTCCCGATCCTCTGCATTGTTTGCCTCGAAATGCCAAGTTTTATTTTCTAACGAGATAATAGAGAACTCAAAACTGTCCTCTTGGGCACTCGTTGCTTTAGAACCCTTTGGTGTTTTTCCAGGCACTTTCACAGTTACATATTGCAGCAGTATCTCTTTACCGTTAGTGTCGTTCATGTAATCCTAAAATAATTTTCAGATGTCTCAAGCACTTCGAATCGTTTAATATAAACGTGGATAATTTTTTAATAATTACATGAAGGCTCGAATGATAAGTTAAGCGTCCATCTTCCAGTAACGTGACATATTTCTTCTTCCACTCTTTCAACGACTTACTGCTGCGTTTGAATAAATATCCTTGCTTAACCGGTATTTCCCGGCCACTACCCATTTCACCCATATTGTACTTTTCCTTTTTTGACGGTGTGAATATATTCGATTTTCTCCTAAACTTTCTATAAGTGAAGAATATATTTAAAGTATCTATTTACTGCATCCTAGGGAAATCTACGTTATTGCTAATAGTCTCTAAACCTGATAGTAGTTGGTGTTAAAATTGAGGACCTCAATTCACCATGTTGGTTCTGTGCATTATGGAAACTATCATTGACCGTGGTTGCATCATTTTGAGTGTTGATGTGTACAGATGGGTCATCTTCTTTCTCAGTCACCTACAAGAAGTTTGTGTAGCATTCATCTTAAGTAAATATAACTTCTAAGCTCATATGTAGTCAACTCTTACAGTCACTTTTAATGTATTTACAGCTTCTGTTTCTTTGGGTAGAATTTGCGAATTCTTTGCAATTGCTGGTACTGTATATTTGGTTTCATTCTCTACAGGATGTTGACCATTGCATCTGAACTGCTTCATTGATATACTTTGAATAATCTTTTGACACACTGTAAGAATTTTAAAATGTATTATGTAGAGTTCCAATTTCATCTGAATAAAGCTAACATACATAGTCTATAGAAGAGACAAATTTATTTACCATCTTGAAACACTCTTTCAACGTTTAAACCATAAATAGCACATGTCTCATAATAAGGGCACCTTAGGTCACAGGCCAATTTTCGCGGTCGGATATCTTTTATAACCCTTGGATTACTGTCATTAATTGAATCTGTAATAAGTGGAAACACTGTACTTCTTTCATAGTTATTACAAAAGTGGTGATCGGATTTATAGAGGCACTATTTCTTCTTCACTTCTGAAAGATGATTGTCCTACATACCAACCTTGTACTCCTACCAATATTTTTGGTACCTCTGACATATTTCGGAAAGAACACATTCTATTGTAAAAACCACATACTGTTGAGAAGCTTTCCTCACTTTCTAAACTAAATACAAGTAACAGAGCATCTATCCATGCAGAAAACTGAAATTATCAATAAATTAGTTTGGGCAAACTTTCAAGGAAGAATGATAATTTTTCATTGTCCTAATTATGTACTTGTGCCTCTGGTATTCCTCCCTCATCTCTAATTAGAAGCAAATAACTCTGATCATTAACAAATATCTCTTTCTTGAACCGACCACCTTCAGGAGAATCTTCGTGCATAAATGATCCAGTCAGATATCTATGTACTAATGCTGATTTGCCAGAGTCAGATGAGCCAATGATTCCTAAATGTAACTCAGGAACATCCCTGGCCAATGTCCACTCATGGCTATTAACAAACGAATCTAAGGACCAATAAACAAACACATATTAGTGCCACAGTTTTGCCTCTACTTAAGAACATCACATATAACAAAAATGGAAAAAATCTTTAAAATCACCATAATCCTATTAACTGACCATTCCGATAAACGTTCATTTACGACAAAATGAATAGCAAACGTCTCTACGACGCAATGACAGCAATGACAGAAATAGCAACGCACGGAGGCGTTGTTATAAAATATGCATACCTTCGATTGCAACGACATGTTCCCTTATTTGTTTGGCAATATGCGTATCAGAGATAAGATCTATCAGATCGTATATCGCGTATATTGACGGATGAACACTCTCAAAACGTTGAATTTCCTGTCTGATAGCGAGCGAATGATCGTGCCCACCTTGGCCAGTTGTCATCTTCCCTCAAATTCCGTGGGATTTACGTGAACGAAATTTCTAACGTGTCACAACAGCAGCATCGTTGCGATAAGCATCGCGCGTCTTTCGCCGGCGAGAGTATAATTTATTCTACATATCTTTGATAAGTGACGTGCCTATCGGTTATCGCGTAACATATGTCAAATTCGAATATTTATAAACATTATTGCTCAGGGTTCGCGGAACAGGTTATCTGGCACAACTGCATAAGAGTAACCCCGCCTTTTCATGAGCAGCAAGCGCAGAAACTTGCATGCGATTGCAGTAAATTGCGGGCGCATGCTTATTGGACTGAACGTGCAGGCATTGTCAGCATATTTGGCATCGAACTCCATCGGAGGTGCCGTGCCGCCCTGGTGTCCCCATAAAAATATGCTGACACTGGTGTCAGGCCGTATTCACAGAATAAGTATTTTTCGAAAGGGTAGTACGCTGCCTATTGAAATCTGCCATCTAACATCTCTCGTATTTGTATACTCGATGATCTTTTTTCCTTGTCAGGCTTGGAAATGGATATTGTATGACACGTGCTCCGCAAATCAATCATTCACGTATATTAGTTTGGGAAATTGACATATATTATTATCTACCTAAAACATGGATTACATGCAAGAGCTTGATATCGCGCCACAAGATAAACAAATTATGTATGTAATATGACATTATTAGCACTAAGTTTTCAATAAAAATGTTATTAACAGAAAAAGTATGGACTTATAAATTTTCATAATTGTACAGCTTGTGTTGCCAATGTGGAACGCCAATTGAGCCAAATCCTGCAAACATGTGCGTGGCTTGTCTACGTACTGAAGTTGACATTACAGAAGGAATCCCCAAACAAGTAACCATACAATTCTGTAGGGGTTGTGAAAGGTGAGTTTTTTATATGATGAACAATTTCAACAGGTTTTCTAAGCTCATATATATGAAATGTGTTCCTACATATAGGTACTTACAACCACCTGCAGAATGGATTCATGCAGTATTGGAATCCAGGGAACTTCTGACTCTCTGTTTGAAAAAGTTAAAAGGTTTGAATCGTGTCACGCTAATAGATGCTGGATTTGTATGGACAGAACCACATTCCAAGAGGCTTAAGGTATCATCAGTGAAGAAATATAGCTCTGGCAGAGTTTTAATTACACAGATATGTTTTGTTTCTAGGTGAAACTGACTGTTCACGCTGAAGTAATAGGAGGTGCAGTATTGCAACAAGTCTTCATAGTTGAATACATTGTAAACCATCAAATGTGTGATGATTGTCACAGAACAGAAGCAAAAGATTATTGGCGTGCTTCTGTGAGTTTGGGATTTGTACATGTCTGATAACATTGATAAACTTCAACTATGATGACATGTGTTATCCTTTCAGGTCCAAGTCCGACAGAAAGGTATAAATAGGAAGACCTTCTACTACCTGGAACAACTTATTTTGAAACATAGAGCCCATGAGCATACTTTGGGTATAAAACCAATCCATGGTAAGTGTTACTGTATAGTTCACTCTAAGATGTTAAATATTTCAGTTTAAATTCTCCGGTTTAAATTTTGTGCTTTAGAGGGTTTAGACTTTTTTTATACCAATGAAGCTGCTGCCAGGAAGATGGTAGACTTTCTGGTGTCAGTAATACCCTGTACCTATCAGCACTCAAAGAAATTAATATCACATGACATACACAGCAACATCTACAATTACAAGTTTTCATACAGGTGAGGCATCACATTTATATATTTCCTGCACATCACGTAATACATTTACTAATTATTGGATATATTGGCAGTGTTGAAATTATCCCTATTTCAAAGGATAGTATAGTATGCTTATCGAAAAAGTTAACACAATGCTTGGGAGGAATTAATCCCATTTGCCTTGTATACAAAATCACAAATTCCATACACTTGATGGATGTTTCTACAGGACAAAGTGAGTACTGCAACATGATTACAGCATTTTACAATGAAGGTGAACTTATGAGGATATCTATATCTTGTATTGTTACTTCATTAGTTGCTGATGTCAATTCCACTGTCTACTGGAGGTATCCATTCAACAGCATTTGCAATCCTAAACAGCTGACAGAATACGTTGTTATGGACATTGAATTAATAAAGGATAAAGATAAGAAAGTTTTCCCAGGACAGGGATACATATCTAATAAGGTATTTAATGAAATCTACACTGTCGGTTATGAATTTTAGAACTCGTACCTAATAATGACAATTTGTTAAATGCAGCATGTCATATCAGATGTTTGGGTCCTGAAATCATCGGAGTTAGGAATAAACGACAATCCGATTCATAGCAGAACTCATCTAGGGCATCTGCTTAAGCCAGGCGATTACGCACTTGGATATGCATTAGCTGGTAGCAATATCAACGATGCCAACTTTGACAAACTGAACGGTGACAGGGTACCGGATGTTATTCTGGTAAAGAAATTCTACGGATACGATAAGGCGGCACGCCGGCGAGCAAGAGTATGGAAACTAAAACATATAGCGGACGATGGGATGAGCATGAATACGGATAACAAGTGCGTAAAATTAAATCATATATTCTATGTTGTGCAAGAGTATGATTAAAATATATAGAGCTGTTATACAATTTGTCTTTATTTTATAGCGAGTACAACGACTTCCTTGACGAACTCGAGGAAGATCCGGAAATGAGGCATAATATAAATATCTTCAGAGACCCGAGGAAACAAATACCGGTCGATACAAATGAGATTGATCCCAGTATACCACAGATCACCCTTGAGGAAATGCTTGACGATCTCGTAATTGACGAGGATGCGGAAATGTCGGTACTGTAGTAGAACGAACGTAGAGAAAAAACAGTTGTGTAATGAATTTTCTTGGAAAATACATTGATTGTGATATGGATGCAATGCACCTTCTAACACGGAGATTGTCTATTATCCGAGCAAAAATGTACAGCGATATTTGCTGAGACAAACTTTCACGTTACCGTTCGTAAAATTTTAACGTACGAATTTTACAATCAGGTTCACTTGATCTGTCCGATTTGATTTGCCCTACTTTGATACATGATAAGCATAAGGTATGCAAAATGTACCATGATCGACCATCTTATCGGCTATATTTGTATAGAATCAAGTCTGAAATTTTGCTTCTTTGTGCAACCTGTGTTAATGCTTATCGTGCTAATCTAGTTCATCAGTTGGCTGCACTCAGGTGTCTTAAGTATAATGCGAGTCAATCAAGTTATGAGGGAAAAGATTGTAGGCGCAGATAAATTTTTGTCACCTCTTCTTATGTGTACCCTTCGTGCACGTGTTAATGCACAAACACAGGCCCTGTGATAATATCGCAAATTATAGTAAATCAAGGGTATTGCCTCATCGGAACGTGGTGAAGAAGAGAAGGGAGGATGATAACTGGGTGGGGGATTAGCTTAAATAGATAAAATGCCACTGTTACCGTGTACAGTACCATAAGTGGTCTTCCTCCGGTGGACACAAAGTAAAAGACAAGATGTGGTTGGACAAAGCACTGTGTCTCGCCTTCATCGGCTTAGTTGCAAGTGCGAGTAATGTCGAGATAGAAGGTAAACATTTATCTGTGTAGTCTTTTATGATTGGTTTCTATGTTTGTCAGAAGGGTACCAAACAATAAACAATATTTTTGTAACTTCAGTTATGACTAAGAATATTTTATTTTGAGAATGTTTCCACTTAAATTGAATTAATTTGTTTTTGTAAGTTGCACAAGAAATATACAATTTTTTAACTTGTAAAGAATATTCGTGTTGTTTACAACAAACGAAGTCATACCATTTCACACGCTATAAAATCTACCCCTTTTATTGGAAACGATACAAGCGTATTTCGTGTTTCCGCTTGCAAGGGAAGAGATATATAATTAGAAAAATAATAGACTATTCGGCTACTTCAAAAATAATGGGCGTGACAGTTGAAAATTTATCACTGTTAAAGATTAAAACCCGTATCGATGCAGCGTAAACAGAAATATACCATCCAGGTGGTATTAAGTGGCTTGATAACGATTTATTAAAGATCAACGATCGCTTTTTTGATGGCAAAAAATTTCTGTATCTTTATGGAAATAGATAAGATTAAAATTGCGTTTGAAATTAATCATCGGGATATTTTTCGATTGAATACAATAAGAGAATAGAATCGCCGAAAATACCAAGCAATATTAGTTAAGAAGTTGTTTTGAACGTTAATAATAGATGAGAGTACAATGATGTTGTCGAATGAACTCGATACCTGGATGCAATCCGGAGAGGAGACCGCAGCATTTAAAGAAATGATATATGCTTTGGCAATACCTGCGGGGTTGCAACATTCGAGTTGGAGAAGTTACACCGGCGTAAGGGCTACAGCGGTTTGCACAGTTTGCAAATCCGTTCTTAAAACAATCATGGCCCTTAGAAAGGCGGGTGTGACGGACGAGCACATTAAAACCAAAGTGGTCAAGCTTTGTACATTGTTAAAAATAGAAAAGCACAATGTCTGCCTGGGTGCGGTTGAATTGAACTCGGTATGTGAAACAACTTGATCTGTACCACATGTCTGTGAGAATTCACTGGCTGAAGCCCTCTCTTCTGTTCGCAGCCTATAATTCTCCACATCATAGATAGCAAGCCCAACTTGAAGCCGTCAACAATTTGCGGAGTGCTTTTAGAATCAAAATCTTGTCCACTGACTGATAAGGAGTATCAGTGGACGATTAACCTTGATCAGAGCCCACCGAAAGAAATTTCTGTGAAGGAAACTGGAAAATCAATCAAATTTGTGCAAATGACTGATCTCCATTACGATCCTAAATATGAGCCCAACGGAAATGCACTTTGCGGTGAACCTAATTGCTGTCGTAAAGGACAGAATACTACTAATACCAGCGGTAAATTGGCTGGCTACTGGGGAGATTATAATTCTTGCGACACTCCATGGCACACAGTTGTAGACGTCATGGATCACATTAATTCAACACACAAAGTATTGATTCTTTCCGTCATCCCCCGAGCTGTTTTCCAACTTTCGTTTTATTTAAAATATCAATTCGTAGGACATCGACTACTTGTACTTCACCGGTGACATCATAGATCACGGCGTTTGGGAAACTACGAAGGAAGGGAACATAGAAAGTCTTTCTAAGAGTTACAATAAATTCTATGAAACCTTCAAAGTTCCCATTTTTCCCATCTTCGGAAATCACGAACCACACCCTTTGAATCAGTAAGTGACTGTTAATTGCAAAACGTGTGAGAAGCAGTGTTCTCAACGACTCAAGTTTATGGGCAATCCTTGCCAACCCGTTTTTAGATTTGCTCCCTTAAGCATCACTGAAGAAAAATTTAGCACAATGTGGGTGTATGAGTTGATGGCTGATATGTGGATCAAAACGGGAGGATTACCGGAATCCACACGGGAGACCATTCTTCGCGGTGGATACTACACTGTTTCCCCGAAAAAAGGATTTAGAATCATCACCCTGAATAACAACGTCTGCTATGCTTTCAACTGGTAAGTGATACCGTATGCTGTGAAGTAACTCTGCATGATTCCTGTTTATCCATGCTGTAATCTTAACCCGGTTTCATTATCTGAAGCATGTAAGCAGATTGAATATTTAGTGGTAGATTAGGAAAACGTGTTTCATGCAAAATTTAACAAAAGATTGTATACACGTACCGTAATTTACCTAGGTGGCTGTTTTATGATTCGCTACTTCCCTATGAGCAATTGCAATGGCTCCATGATACGCTTTTGGAGGCCGAAAAGAACGAGGAGTTCGTCCATATTTTGGCACATGTTCCCGTTGGCGGTCACGATTGCCTAACTACGTGGGTCAAAGAATTTCATAAGATTGTCAATCGATTCTCTCATATTATCACGGGCCAATTCAATGGTCACACTCATTTTGATGAGCTGAACATCTTCTACAATGATGATCTCAAGGTTAACAATGTGGCTTTCAATGGAGGAAGTATAACAACTTTCAAAGACTTGAATCCTAACTACAAAGTATACACAGCTGATGCAGATACTCATGTGAGTTTTCAAACTTTTCTTACTTTGTTCACCAAATATAATTGGCTGTACGTTTATATGATTATCCATCCTAGCAAGTACAAGACTATGACAATTGGATGTTCAATATAACTGAAGCCAATCTGCACCCTGATCAGCTTCCATCATGGTATATATCTTATTCATTTAAAAATGAATATAAACTAGAAGACTTGTCTCACGACTCATTGGCTGCCTTTGTCTTGAAACTGAGGGATGATGAAACAATGTTGGACCGTTACTACAGGTAACATTACATAGTGATCACTGTAGAATAACAAAGGTATGATAAATATTAAGTAACCAATAATTTTTTCTGTTTTAGAAATTATGTCAGGAATGCAGAACCGTCTCTGCAAAAAGTTTGTGATAGAGCTTGTAGGCTCAATTACGTTTGCAATATTATAGTGAGTAGGGAAGACCATGACTTAGTGTGTGCAAAAGTTTTGAATGTTTGACACAAAATTGTGAAAATCAAATGATGTATAGCACATAAATTAATTAACATAATTAATGATAGAACATAATACAAGAAAACTAACCATAGTTACACGTCTAATTATAACTTTGCAAGAAACATTTGATACAGTACACTATTATATAATATAACTGTATTATATGCTTAGAAAAAATAGTGTACATAACTCAAATTGTACTTTATGGAAGTATAGCACTTTATGTAAATACATATTTATTATTACAGTATATAGTGAATTTATACAGGTGTATTTACAATCATTCATAATACTACTTATCTTTTAGTTGTCTGAGGTACATCACTTTCCTAAATTGTTTTTAGATTCATCCATTTCACACGACATGATTTTAAAAGCTCTACTGATGCCATCTCGTCTAGAATAACAATCTGAAAAATTGTACAACAATACAATAATTGCGAACAAATAAAAATATACTTTGTAACAATCATTGTCCACAGCTACTTATTATAATATACCTGCTTTCTGACATATATAACTAGCTTCTCTAAATGCAGTGGATTATTGGTTTCCGAATTAAAAAATCTCCTCCACAACGCAGCTGCTAGTACTTTGTCATCAGACATTATACCTTCATCATAGGCAATAACAGCAGCATTGAATTGCTGAGATATTTCCATTATGCCTTTTCTTTTCACAGATGATCGCATTGTCTGTGAACAAATTTCTTTTGTATCAAACCATTTTCAAATCTATCCTAAGATTTATATCCCAATTGTAATAGTACACTATTTCATTGCGGTACTTACACCAAGTTTGCCTGATCTTACTTCTACATCTCTCCACATAGCTTCAATCATATGATTCCTAACAATATGCCCTATATTTGGAATTGCCATCAAGCGTACCATTACCATCCAAATATGCAATTCTGTTATAAGAAACCATGAGAAGAAAGTATCCGTCATCTCAAAAGCTAACAAAGAAATTGCCAATACATTTTTAAAATCATAACAAATAGTTCACCTGTGTATATCGCATTGTGTATAATTATAACCTACTCTTAAAGAATTCATCATAATTCAAGGTGTCTACAATTCGCTCATACAACCAAACGCCAAAAGCCATCCGACGCTGTAAAAAATTGATATTCACTCATTAACACCAGTGAGGGAATACTATGTATACATAGTATGTCCATTTAGCCAATGCTTCAAAACAGAATGGTCCTTACATATTTGTCAGGATCAAAAAATTTTGTCTTCTTCAGTAGCTTTGAAAAAAATGTCTTCTTGACTTCTAAGGATTCTAATCCTTCATATTTTAAATCATCCACTTCATTTTTACGTAGATGAACGGCTCTTGATATTAATATTTGCCTTTTAAAGGTAATTGGCAACGGCAACACAGGATTCCTTGTTTGTATATCATTTATATGATTATATTGTTTCATTAGGGAACCTAAATACTGAGGCATACATTTGCTTTAAATTGTGGGAAGAAACTTTAAATTCCATTCTTACAGACTATTCCAAAGAGCTCCGTATGCAAAACTGATTCATTATAATGTTACTTTATATATAATATTGGTAACTTTCTGTGCTTAGAAAGTGCGCTCCACTGAAATTTGTAGGGGTTCAATTGTTTTGCATAACACAGTATGATCTTAGAAGCAATTTTAAATAGATGCTATTAGACAAGTATACTTCATTTAAAATCAAAAAGTTCGATCTACTTTCTTTTATTTATTTAAAAAGAAGAAGCATGAACTTGAGGACCTGTAAGGAGCAGTCTTAAAAGGACGGGGGAATTGCACGTCCCATGACTGAACCATGCAGAACGAAAAAATCCAAAAAGTGGCAGAAAAACCAATTTTTTTTAAACATACCACGTTCATTATTTATTAAAGTCACAAATCATATTGCAAGCGCGTAGAGACGAGGGTGTCTGAACCTGTAGGTTAGTCGGTGCCGCAGAAATGAAAAAGACGAACCTACCTTTGACGTGAAAATAATACGTCCTCGCTGCATCATTTCGTTATCTTGTTGGTAACATAAAATAAGGGCGACACTTTTATACAGAGCACGAAGATCAAAAATCAAACCTTCGAGATCGCGACGGCATGACTAAAGTGCTGCCCGGTAAAAGTTTTGGCAAACGGTGAATGCGAGAACTTCCATCCGAAAATGGAGGTCACCCGATGATCGAGTCAACGGTTTCACGGGATCACATTTAGATATAAATTTGCTCGCTATTTTCGCACGGAGTCACTTCTTGCTTCTCGAAAACGCTAAACGGTCATCCGCCTGTGCCGGGAGGCAGATAATTTCCTGTGTGCGGGTCGATTTTCACAGTGTAAAATGCAGGAGAGACTAAGCTCGCCAATCGCTCTTGGTCGTCCCGATAACAGGGTGGACGTTGTATTTTTCTGGGTTTCCCTGGGTACCCAGTAGCCGTGTATACTGGTTGATGCGGAATCCGGAAGATCTTGTTGCTCGTTCCATTATTTTTCTAACGGCTCGGTGCGTAATATCATATTTAAGTGGTTCCGTTTATCTTCCCTACACTGGTCCTCTGGCTACTCTCTTGAGTCTGATTCTGATATGCTTGCATGTTGAGCACATTGCAAAGATTCACTCTGTGCGATTGCGCTTAGAGGCTTCTTCCGCGATGCTCTTGTTATTTGCTAAAGGAATATGAACGTGTAACCTTTTTTCTGTACGACTGTTGATGGCTGCATTTAGGTGTATTATTGTATTGAGTGGACACGGTGCACTGCGTTACATTGGGGTGGGCATTCAGTATTGATGAAAGATTTTCTTGCGTACTCTGCAGGGTTTCAAGAATCATGTACTTCCCTAGATATCATGGTATAAAATATTAATTTTTTACTGATATTATTTATTGTAGTAATTGGTTTGGTTAAACATCTAATTGATCGTAACCTTTCTTTCTATATTGTGGAGGATGTTTCAATCAAGGTGTTATGCAATACATTTATACTGTTTGTTTGGAAATGGTGATAAAATATTGTTATTTGTTGACTTCTTAATTTGTGCTCAATAAAATCCATGGATTTATGTAATCAGCAAGAATTGATTTCCAAACAAAACTTTATTCTTTTTATACATTTTTCTTGTCTTTTTTTTATAATTTATGTGCCTCTGAATTATGTATTTATTTTGCACAGGAAGAACAGTGTATGAACCATTGGTTACTCTTTTATCTGGACAATGAAGCCAATGAAAGCTAAGTCAAAGAATAAAAAGAATAATGCAAAGTTTGCAAGGGTGAAATTTGGTACCAAGGATACTGTTAATGTATCCAATCCAGATTTTACGAATTTGCGTAAACCGGTTGATATAAGTATCTCCAGCTTGTGTCAAGTTACCAAACTCCTTGAAAATGGTAGTGACGAGGTTAAAGCTGTTCTTGCATATGAATGTGACATCATATATGAATGTCGTGTTTGCCATAGTCTATACAGGAGTTTGGTCAATTTTATCTCCCACAAGAGGGTGTATTGTAAAGAAAAATTTAATGTAACAATGAATAAGAGCTTGTCCCATGATTATGAAATGGTGAGTATAAAACTGATGCATAGATTAAGATGTATGGTTAGTAAACTTTGTCAATGTTATAAAGAAAAGATACAAGAGAAGTAATTCTTCTAGATACTGGACAAAGCCTCATTACCATGTGTGCAAGAACCAGAACAGACTGTATTAAAAGATAACAATAGCAATGACAGAATTTTAAGAAGTCACGCACCTAGGGAGGAAAATAGAAAAGACCTTACTGCTGTAATTGATATGCTTCAAAAAAAACAACAAAAAAGTAGTACTGATAAAGTACCAGATTTACAAGTACGAAATGAGTCAAATGCTGTCACAGTGAGTAAAGGGAGACTATGTTTTGAGAGTGTAGATACGAATAAGTCTGCAGTGTATCAAACTTCTATTGGTTTAATTGATACGGAGTCTGCTCCTGACTTAATGAAAGTTCAAGTAAATATCAGATAATTTAAATTTACAATTATAAATGTCAAGTATTTTACTAATTTAATTTAATGTTTTAGATTTTAGAAATAGAAAGTATGACAAAGCATGAAGCTACAACATTGAAACAGGGCAAGCAAAAATTACCAAGAAACCACTCAGAAAATAGTGATAGTCCATTACAAGTTTATGCGAGTGATGAAGACAGTACGGCAGTGATCGATACATTATCTACAAAAAATCTGATATGTCCAATATGTGAGTATTGCTCTTTGTTCGAATCTCTGGATACTGACTTTCAGTGTAATGTTATGTACACAATACTTTTTAGGCAATGCGATATTTGCCACCAAGAAAACATTAGCTGTTCATATAAAGACGCTGCATACCCCACACCGCATGTGCTATCCCTGTCCTTGTTGTCCAAGTATATTTACAAATACTTGGAGTGTTTACCGCCACCTGTTTAAAGGTATTTTGAATCTTAATATCTTTATTATACCAGGCAACATTGTAAATGATAAAGTCTATTTACAACAGTTCATCGAAAGTCTAATGAGCAAGTAAGGAAGCTCAGAAGTCAAATACAGGAAAAGGCATTCAGGAAGGAGACAACCACTGCTGAAGAACTCCAGAAAGAAACTACTATTACAAATTGCTCATTATCCAGAAGTCTGTTACGAACCAATGAGACACAGGTGTGGCAGGATCTATCTATGAATATTTTCACAATTATAATGGAGATTTGGTAAGGCTTACGCTTATTACAGGAATGGATGGACCATTTGGAATCGGATTCCGAATTGCAACGATGCGGTGGATGTGGGAAACGTTTCGATCGAAAAGCAGCGTTATCTTCGCATTCTCAGTACTGTCAGAGACGAATCGCCGCCTGTAACGATAACTCTGTCAGCAGTAAGATGAAAAAGTCCGGCAAGGCAATGGTAGACGTAAGAAATGACAGTAATGTCACACAAAATGAAGTCGGTGCTCCCACCATAATGAGTACCAAAAAGACTATTTCCGAAAATACATCCGGTGCTCGTGAACTGCCTGAATCAAACGAAATATCTATTCGCGTTCAAGCCGTGTCGACGCTTAGTAAGGCGGACTGGGACAAAATAGATAGTGGTCAACCACTTACTAGTGATCTCAGCGAAATTGACATGCTCGATATTTCATCGAACAGTACGCGACCCACTGACGCTGGGTCACATTTTACCGATAGAAGATCAGATTCTTCGCCACGCAGCGATGTTTCGGACGCTCCTGAAATAATATTCACCAAACTAGATAACGTTACGGCAACTTCGATAACTAAGAATATCCTCCCTACGCCAGAAAATAACGTTGTTTCTCTGAACGGTGGTAGCAAAAGGCGGAAACTTTCGTCTGGTCGAAGAATTTATCCGAGGGAACAGAGGAGCGAGGAGTTAGGTAAGTTTCTTGACTTTAAACTTACGGCACGATGCCAGATTGTATACGGTATGCGATTTTATCATTTTTGCGTCTATTTAGAAGACACTCCTGTCGAGACCATTACGAAAACAAATAGTAGTACGCCAAACGTCAATTTACCGAAAAAATCACCTGTAAATAAGAAAGATCAGTCGGCGGTGATGGAGGATAAAATAGCGGCAATAGCGAACCTTCGAAAGCTTCAGTGCGTTCCTTGCAAAAGGAAGTTTACGTCCATGACCAATCTGCGCAGGCACATCGCCATTCACATCGGCTGGAATCGGTACTGTTGCAAACTATGCAGTTTCAAGTGTTTCGTAAAGTGCGACTGTGTCGCGCACTGCAACAAAATGCATAACGCGCAAAACAATAGGGTACTGATAGCGGATATGGTGATGGAAATTCCGCCGGATCAGTATACATGCAATCAGGATATCGTTATGGACATAACGAATTTGGAGGAGAGTGTACCCGAACAGCCTAAGAAGAGCAAAACGACTCCTGAAAAACAAGATTCAACAACCGCGCCAACGTTGGTTAGTAATGAGACGGTGAGCAAGAATCCAAGTAGTACAGACTTAGAAAGCCCGTATACGAATGTCACGAAAGGTGACAAGAATGTTGAAGAAGATAGCATAGTCATCGTGGAAAAAGTGGATCTGCCAAGTATCGAATTACAAGCCGAAATTTCTGAAACGAATGAAAGTAACGCCGACGAAGACCCTCTGAAGGAAAACGACCAAGATTGTATCATTCCCGTCAGCATGAACACTCAGTTAGGAAGACTGGATAGTGATCCTGACCTGAGGCGCATGGTGATGGAAGTTATTTTCGGATCCGCAGAAATCTGCACCGAGAAGCCTATTGAACAGGACCGGACATCGTTAGAGAATAACAACGCAAGTTCGGGGGAAAAATTATCAGAGTCTAGTGAGAACATAACGATATCCAGTGGAAGTGAGGATTCAAAGGAATCCAGTGCTAGTTCTGGGCAGGAAGAATCGAAGCCGCAACGTCCGGTACGGAATCGAATAAAGCCCGTTAACAAGGATTTCATTTATGATCTGAAGGAGGTGGCGTTTCGGAAGGAGTCTGTTACTCTTAAGGGAGCATCATTGGCGACGAGCAAGATGTTTTTGAAAAAACCATTTATACGTTTGCAAACAAACGAGTGCAATATAGATTTTCGGACCAATGATGCACTCAAGATTCATAAGAATGTCGATCGCGTACCATTGTTGGCGTCTTGTGAGAGTGACGGGATCATCAAGGATAGGCTCGCTGTAACTAGTACAAGTTTGAAGAGGTCATTTGATCTGTCGTCAATCGAACTCATGCAAAAGCCTGAGCTCGCGATACACACGGATAAGTGATTATTATAATTGGAACGCAGTTCAGTTGATTAACGCAATTCTTACTTTATTCTTTTTGTTATTTCTTGTTACGTGCGTAATAATTCACAGAATATTATGTGGTTTAAATTGTGTTTGTACATTATGTTGCTTGATGCACCCCGTACACTTTGACACTTAAATTCGTTATCGATTCGTTTGTCGAATCAGAGTTGGAAAGAGCAGAAGAAAAGTGTGCAGAATATATTTAATGTATTCTGTACTGAATGTGTGAACAGAAAAATAAATATGTAACTTTTTTTAATTCAATTTTTAATGAATGTAATCAATTCTTCGATTAATGGAAAAAACTATAAATTATAACCTGAAAATTCTTAAAGATGACGCCTTCCTGTCTTCTAAGCGTAGCGAAGAAAAAGTCGTAATACAACGAACAAAGCTTTGACACCGTTCTTACGGTGATAATCGCTGTTAAGTATGACAATATCATAATTTTTTGCTTACGATGTCACATCGTCAAGTAAAAATTAAGCATAAACAGTACAAGTTGTTAATTAGAATAAATTTACCTTTACACGAGATAAAATATCGTGTATTTAAAAATAATACGACGCCCCGAAATTGAATAGAATTAAAATCTCGCGGTCAATCAGCTTTTGACAGAAGTCGTGCACGCTATTGGCCGTCACTCGTGTCGCCGCTCACCGGGTCACCGTCACAATAAAAAATGTGGAACGTAAACTAACATTTAATGCCGGATACAACTCGCGTGTTTTCAAAGCAACATCATTAATTTCACACATTCAACAGGAGGGTGTCCCTTTCATGCCAAACACCGTACGTTCACTGCGAAACGGCACCTATACCACGTTCGTACAAGGGTATATTATAAATGGCGCGTTCAGTTTCGCGGGCCGTATTTGAAATGGCGACGCACGCGCAGCTCGGCGAAACAATTGAACGACGATGGAAGCGGCAACGCCGCGAACAAGAGACGAGCGGGCGCAGATGCGCGGCAAACGGTGCCGAGTGCGGAGGTACTGTTGTTCGTTTTCGTTCTCGCAGTTGCACTGCTACTACTCTGCTGTAACTTTGAACGTCCCGGTCGAACGCTTGAACGCGGGCACGAATGACGCCGGTAAACGCCCGTAAACTCACGAGTACGTTCCCGTCGTCGTCGTAGCGTGGTGCTTTCTTGTGGTGACAGTGTTTTGAGACCTGTGTTAAAGTGCAAGAAGGGGCGGTTCTGATATCAGTTGGCGGGACCGAGAGAAATTTGGATCTTCACCGTCGTCGTCACCGAAAGTAAGTTCTGAACAAACACTTTCACAATTCAGTCAAACTTTTGCCAATCGAACGATACCACTGATCGAGAAGTTAACTCCGTCTGCGGCCGGCGGTTGTGTGCACTCCGTGCAGACTCCTTGTCTTCCTCTTCAATGGCGTTGCTTACTTTAGATTCGTTCTCCGTTATCTCGCATAGAACCCGTAAGAAACACGTGCGGCCGTTTGTTGTACTATTACGTGGCGTGTACGTGAGCGATGCGTCCTCGCGTACGCATTTTTCTCGGTTTCGTGGCGAATATTAACGGGCGAACTGATGCCGCAGGATATTTCATGAATTTTTGGCAATGTTTGGTGGACCGATATTTTGACAGGTATATTCTACTTTTCGCGACAACGTTCGACTCATTGTCTTCGCCGCTCTTTCCTCTCTATTTTTCTTTTGTTTCAAGGAAAAACTTGCGCACAGCCAATGGAGCGAGACCGAGTCTCTTCTTCTTTAAGAAAGGCTTTAGGAATCGGTCCAAAAACTTAACCTAACAATTGTTCGTTCATAAGTGCAATTAAGGTCTAGGAGGTCTCGCTACAG
The DNA here is from genome assembly GCA_963942575.1 of Priocnemis perturbator. Classification (NCBI taxonomy): domain Eukaryota; kingdom Metazoa; phylum Arthropoda; class Insecta; order Hymenoptera; family Pompilidae; genus Priocnemis; species Priocnemis perturbator. The sequence continues at coordinate 12,782,838 of OZ012651.1, forward strand.
AAAAGGGCGCCATTTATGTACCGATTCAAATCGAGTTTGACCCAGGAAAAAGGCGTCAGTTTATAAAGTGCCATGAAAGTGTGGACCTATATACATACTTTTGAATAGACTCGACCAAACGCTGTACGCGTCCTCAGTAATGGTCGTTCGATGCCTTTCCAAAGTTGTCGCAATGAATGTCCGCCGATCGAGTGGAATCGAAGCTGATACAATCAAAGTATAATCAGTTACGAGGCAAACAAGACGGCATGTAATTAATGTACACGCCACTTGTTGCTGTCGCGCTACCTGTAGGCTCCGAAGAGTGTCGAGTATCAATTTCGAGCGAACTCTCGCCTATAGATACAAATGCGAAAGTGACCGTCTTTCTTTTCCACGCCACTCGAAACGGTCATCGATCTTAATATAGGCTTGAAAATGTGCCAAGTTAAGTAAATCCATTCGCATTGTTAAGGGCTTAAAACAAGATTTCGGCAAAGTGACAAACATTCATTTGTCGTCGGTTCAGGTCGAGTAGGTTTAAAGTTGACCATACGGTATAATTTAATTATTTACTTGTATATTCGTTTCTTTTTTTTACGTACATGTTTTATATACCCTTATATCGATTACTGATGTTAATAAGTTTTCGGTCATCGGTATTTATAATAAATCTAACGTACATAATACTAGAGAACCGTAGCCCGTGAAAGTATTCGCCTCCTGCGTGCGTCAGTGCGTACAACCGTTCGAAATTCGTTACGTACTACAACGTCACATCGTTCGAGGCTGTGTCGAGCATGATTCATCTCGAGGGGGAAACTTTACGACGTTATTCGTCCTTTACGCCAGACTAGATATCTGCGCTGTAATTATGCGATTCTGTCACCCTCGTCTCTCCGCTTTTGCTCCGTTCGCTCATGAGGCTGCTTTCTCCTCGGATCGATTTTCCGTGCAACGGTTTCTTCGTGACACTCGACACCCCACCTCCGGATTACTTCGTTCGGCATATCGGTATCGCGTGTCCAGAGATTTATTCGGAATCGCGGGACGCAACGGTGAAGTCGACACGAAGCGCGCCACTCGAATTTTGGCCCTGTTGGAGAGAAAAAGTGCGCTGGCAAAGCTGCCGTCGGTGAATGCGCAAGTGGCGGTATAAATATTTTCTTCTTTTTGCAAGGCCCCCCACCTTCTGTGGGGATTCGGCGATTGCGTTAACCGTGCACCGAGCCCGGTCGAAAACGAATGGTCAGTGTGTAGCAGAGAGGCTGCAATATTACACACGGCTCTCTTCCATCCTTCAGTACGTGGTCTGAATGCGACCCTAATAATACGGCTCATTTACTCATTACCCGGGTTGTCCTTATGTAGGTTACTACGATATTATTATTATAACTGTCGAATGAGAGACGAGAGGCAACTAACTACTGTTTCCTATCTGGGTCCTCTCTCTCTCTCTCTCTCTTTTGTTATCTTTGCAGAGGAACAATTCCAATTTCGCTCCGAGCAAACGTTCGTTTCTGCCCAATTATTGCCGAATGCTCGGCCTTACTTCGGGTCGAGAGCAAAAAATCTTTATTGTTCGTCGGCGGAGGACGCTATCTGACCGTAATGTAAGTTTTAACGGCTTTAGGGCAACGCTTATCGCCATTGACATTGTACTTGGCATCCGGCCGGTGGTATGCATGAGAGAAACTTGGATGTAGGCCGATAAACGGCTGATTTCTCGCGAGTGGCATTTCTCGCTTAAGCGCCTCGAACTTTTCATCCGTATTATGATCTGTAGTTGATTCGAATGAATTATCTTATGTAGCTGTATCTTCTTTTAGATCCGTCTATTATAAAAGCTCGCAAAACTTTAAAGCGTTGACTGCCGTGTCAGCCACATATGGCGAAAGGTACACCCTCAACATCTCCGAAAATTTTCTCGCGCGCCTTCTGTCGTGGCTTCGCGTCACAGAATACGACCGCGAATCTCGCGCAATCAATTTTTAGTTTTCCCCCTTGCTCCGTGCAAACGATTTTCCTACGACGTTACTAGTGGTTGAGTTATGTAAAAGAAAAGAAAAAAAAATATATACCGACGCTTCGGGGGGCACGTAACGATTTAACGACGAATGCCGCCCGGTCGGGGCGCGAATAGCCGCAAATTGCGCTCGAGAGCGCGCGAGATTGTATTTACGGAGTACGCGGAGTGCAGCAGGGCCGTTATGTGCCGAGGACGAGGACGATAGTACGGGTGCGAGGGGTTCGCGTTATTGTGAGAGAAGCCAGTAGAGGTGGATGCACGCCTGTGTAACCCTCCCACGTGGTGGATGAAGAATGATGCGTCGTAGGTTCTCATCCGCCGTTCGATCCTCCAGTGTGTATCTCTTTGCTCTTGGTCACCGAGTACCAGGCTCGCGCATTCCGTTCCTGCGCTCCGAGTCTGCATTCAGACGCGGTCACGGTGAATGTAGACGAGAAAGTTCGCCGAACAATCGGTTATTCGATTCGGAAGTGTCGTATTTGTATCGAGTTTGGGTACATCGTCGACCCGCGTCCCTGATCATTGAAATTGTTCGGTGGTCATAGGAATTCAGTGAGTATCGGAGCACTGCTGTTCTTGGAAATAAATCATTGGAGGCTTGTTCGAAATAACTCGGTGCAATGTTATGGCGAACCGAGGGAACGTGGTATGTAGAGTATAGAATGGGCTCGCCGGGTTCCGGTGCTGCGGAGTTTGCGATTCGTAGTTACATGAAATAAAGGAGTAAGGAAAGTTGAACGAGACGTGGACGTTAAGAGCTCCGTCATATTAACAGACGGTGCAGCTGGTACGACCTAACGACCCCGCGCCATGCGTCGTCGTCGTTGTCTGGACGCCCAGACTGTAGGGACTTTTTCTGATAAGATCTTTTTGTTCGGAAAGGACGTAGACGTCGTTCCGACTCCGTAATCTCAGCCACATGCGCTATTGGGGATGAAAATGTTTCTACGGCACAAGCGATTGTACCTCAGATCATTCTTATTCGGCTCCCTCCGCCAACTTGTTATTTACTGTCGTTTCTGTCTTTAAAGCATCGTGATTCGTGTGGCACGCTTGAAAAATAGTCTGCGAGAAAAGACGACGTTTCGGCAAACACTTGTCTACGGCAGCATCCTCTGTCCGGCACTCGTGGGCTCTTATACCCTCGGCCGAGAACTCCTTTTAATCTGTTTAAAGTCGTCGCCCGACGACAGAAGTCGCTTCTTCGCTGCCTTTTTTTACGAAATATTCCACGTCGTTCCAGTGGTCGTGAGAGCTGGAGATTCCGGGGGAATCTCGGCATTCCATCTTTACATTCTTTGACCGGAGAGACAGAGAGAGCGAGCGAGACGGAGCAGCGGACACATTGGGAGGGAGGAAGAAGCAGAAGAGTACGATCTGGTTCTTTGTCGGCCGACGCCGGGTCCACACCCCTTTTAACACGCTTCTGCGAGCCTCGTAATAGCGTTACACTATGTGATTAACTCGCGAGGACTGATAGTGCTGATACCTCGCAACGTCGACGCTAAGAAATTCCTAGCAAAAAGACCCCCGCAATTAGGATGCTCGGTCGTACAGCAGAATTCTACTCCCTCGTCCCGATACTCCGATACTCCAGTATTCCATCGTCGTAACATTATCATGCTGTGCTCCGTTGTGAAAGAGAGGCCTTGGTCATGGACGCCGATAGTGTAATTCGTTTCGCTCCGATCCCCTCGTTCCTCGCGTAAGTCGTTACTCTTAATCCGCCCTGACGTTGACTCAAAAATCGTCGTGAAACTGGCGCGATACCGCGCGCATTACGATGGTCGGCCAATCGTTCGGGTGGCTGCTGATAATGCGCCAGCCCGCTATCGATTTTCTTTAATGGCCGAATTCGTTTAGCAGCGATATACACAGCCGCCGCGACGGGGTCGCTGTGGAAGTGGTGGGTGAGCAATAACGACACCTCGATTCGAGAATGAATGAGCGTAGCTGTTGAAACGACATGCAGATGCAGCCTCGTCCTAAGTGCGAACGGGCGAGCGTGTGCGCCACGCAGTGCAGTCGCGATAAACGACGTGGATGAAAGAGCGCCACTAACGAGATTCCTAGACGGAACGCACGTGCAATATCTGTGAGATTAATGCGGCGGGCGTGCGCGAGATCAGCGTGCATTTTTCTCTCGGGAAACTTAATTGGGGCAAAGTAGGAATTGAGAGGATTCGACGGGCGGGACTGGGCGCGATCGACGGAGCGCCGGAAGTCGAAGATTGCATTGAAATTCTTCACCCGTGAAATGGAATATTTTTTTTTTGTCGTCGGCCTGATTTGATCGCGTGCTCCTGTTCACGTTGATATCCGTCGTCGTTCGATATATTCAGCTGTCAATGAGTTTCGAAGGGATCGCGCCGACCCGCTCGCGCTCATCCCACGCGCAGATGAAAAATAATTCAATTATCGTTCGCTGCCGCCTGCCGCACTTACTCGCAATCCATTATTACGCAAACTCGCTTTTCCTATCGATTACCACTGCCCCCCTCCTTGTCTTCTCGATGTCCCCGGTTTTTTCTTTGTTGCCTGTTGTGTCTCGCCGGCCCAGCGGCAAAATCAAGACTAAAGGCAGAGCACATTGTAGAACTGCGGAAAGCAGAGATGGCCAGATGCCGGCGTCTCATAATTGATATTAATGTTCCAATTTCGCGGGGCGGTGGAGAGACGGAGAGCAGAAAGTTTTGCGCGATCATTAATTCGCTGTTAAGCATCGGTTTAGCGGCGTCTCGTCGGCGGGGGCCGTTCGATAATTAAATCGGGAAGAGAAATTAGTCGACGGCGGATGGTAAATGCGCGAAGTTACACGCGGAATTAGCTCTGCCCATCTATATACGCGTGGGGTTTGAACAAATCCGCTTGACTATGCGAGATTCGGAGCGCGATGCAGAAACGGGATACGGCCATATTCATATTTCGCCTCAAGCGCCAAACAGTCTGTCTTGAGTCTCTGATTGGCGTATTCTCGCCTCGCTCATCTCGCCTGTCCTTTTCTTATCTACCAGACGATATCGTACGCACGTGTCCTCCCGCGAGGATTCCCTTGTCGGAGGGAAGGCCTTTGTCGCGGCCGGCAGAAACGGTCGGTTTGCTGAAATCGATAGCTTACGTCTCTAAGTCTCTCGCCAGGTCTGCCCCTTCTGCGTGTATACATACAGTAACTTTATATCTAATTCCATATTAACTTGAGCTATATTTGGCACGGCGACCATCATTTTGATTTTCATGCATTTGCTATCTTGTAATTTAGTACCGTACACTCGGTCCCGTTGGGTACTCGCTTTTTGTTCTGTTTCTTACTTAAATCTGGTCGTACACTTTTTGGTTCCAAAGCAGGCTGTTCGGCAATTTAATTAAGGCACGATACGCGACCGGTTTTTTTGCCTCGCGTAGCATCTTCCGATGTGGTAGGCGTGCTGGGAGCTAATCTCCCGACTTGCACAGTTTAAAAGTGGAGCTTAAATGGCTTTGTGCACGGGCCAGCTGCAGGCAAATCCCATGATGCATCTCTCTCCGACTCCCACCCTACGGGGCCAATTTGAGTATTCCTCGTATTTTGTGACTGTGGAAAAACAAATGATCGACAGGAGCTCTCAGCGTTTGCAGCACATTTTTCTAACATTTTTTCCATTCGTATGTATAGAACGCATACAATTTCGTAATGTGCCCGTTACTGAATCATAATAATAGAAATATTTCTCCTTGATACGTTAGAAGGGTAGAATTATTTTCTGCCCAAAATGGAAATTGGGCGTCGTTTCAACGCCAAACATTTCACACATTGCAAACACGTCCTGTTTGTCCTGCCACCTTGCTCAAAGCCATGTAAATAATACGTCATAGCAGTAACCCCCTTCGTAACTATCGTAAAAGGGGCAAACGACACTCCGTCGTATCCCAGTTCCCAACAACTCCGACCACCGCCATGGGCCTCTCGACCACCCCATAAATGTGACGTTCGTTCGTCTTACACTCGCGAATAAGAGCTCGGTATTTGTTCTTGTCCTAATCGTTTCGCAATCACTTCGGCAACCTCCGGCGTTCGGTGAGGATTAATATCCTCCCTATACTGTAATTTGTTACGCGTCGGAAACGGGAGGATACCTCCTTAGATTTCTCGCCGATAAAAGGGTTCGATGATGAGGGTCAACATATCAAATCCATCTATTCGATCAGTGCAGAATATCAATATACAATATATATACGGTATTGTTGAAAATAGTTTATGGGTGCTGGTAAAGGAAGGTCTAGCAGCTCTCATGTCTGTCCAGATCCGTGTAAATAATACGGTAACCCCTTCATGACTATCGTAGGAGGGGAAAACACACCCCGTCCACTGCCGGCGGACTAGTGTCCAGGCTTCCCTAATAGAACCGCCCCTCCCGTACTTCTCCTTGCCATCCTTTGCCGCCCCATACCACCCCCTGTACGACTCCCATGGACATGTGAGTGACACGTAATGCACGGGGGCAATGGCATCGGACAAAGCGCGCACGGTGCGCTGTCGTTATGGAAACGCTGCCCATCACATAAGTCACTTTTCTTCCTCTGGGAAACGAACGAGTCCTGCGTCCTTTATTTTTTTGCTCGCGTGCGCCCGCCCGCTCGCTTCGGCCAGGAAAGACATTAAGGGCGAATTAATTTACGTCGAGCAGATGGAGGGTGTAACTCTTTAACCCTTGACGGCTCCAAATTCTCATAATCGTTTGACTTCGTTAGCGGTGATAACTTATTTCTAGTTTGCACGCTCCATTTCACGAGGTAGTAGCATCGCTGAAAATGGAACAGTTCGGTTGATTACGTTGATTGATGAATAAGGTGTAAAGTCGACGACACTGACCGTGACGCGGAATTTCGTCAGCCTTCGCTGGAGATTTGTTTCACGCGAAGGAGAGTTCGAAAGGCTTGAAAAAAGTCTGGCACACGTTATGGTCGAGCGTTAATGGCTCGACCGCTCCCGGAGGCAATTAGCGAAAGTGAAGGAATCCCGCGAGCATAATCTCGTAGTACAGAACGCAGAACGAGATAGCCTCGATAGGACTCTCGTAACGCACAAATCTCACATCACTCGACGTCGGACTGCCGAGGGTTAAATACCACGGCCCCGATTATTTCGATTAAGGTCGGGGGCTCGAACGCAGGATTCTCGGTTCGAGATCTGCCGCGAAGAATTTTCCCAGGAACGTCGTCCTCTCCCTCTCGCCATTAAATCGGGATGCGACCGGAGAGGCTCTCGCCGTTTCTTTCCCTCTCTTCCCCCGTACTTCGCTCTCACTCCCTTTGCTCGGCGTCTTATTCTTGCGCGACGAGGGCCTTTGTTACGCCCCATTTAACGGGACTTTCCCATCGGCCTTCACCAGCCGTGCAATCGTACCGATCATTCCGATCCTCTTTTACGGAGGGGGAGGGGGAGAGGCACGGTAATGGCACCTTCGTACTCCGGCAGCCAGCCGTAGAGACGAAAAAGAATCTCCGACTTCGCTTGCACGGCTAATCGCGGGTCCATCGGGATGACTTTCTAAAAACCGACCAATCGATATTGGACGCCCGCAAACCGCGAGTTTCGCCGAAAGTAATCTCGAACGCGTCCCCAGCGCTCTTATGTTCCCCTCCGTTGCGGCCATTATCAACTTAACGTCATTTTCTACGCCGAGAGACGAGAGAGTGAGCGAGAGGGAAGGATCGAAGGGATTCGGGAGGTCGAACTCGCTAAGTAGTAATTGGCTCGCAAGCGGGTCACAAAAGATCCGAATCTTTTTTACAATCTCGGCCTTGATCGTCTTTCGCGTCTCGCTGGCGGGATTGGTGAAAGGGGAAGAGGAGAGCGACGCAATTTCGCTATTTTCGTACCCGGCTCAGAGATTCTCGTCTCTCTTTGTTCTGTGGCAGTGATTTTTCTGAGCGGCTCAAAGTTCGCACATTTGCGCGCCGGCGAATAATTGACACGGTCCAAAGAAGTCGGCGTAATTTTCGCGGAACGATAGCTCGGGACTAGAGTGGCACGAGAGGAGGATGGACCGTCTTACATAGGCCCCGCAAGAACTTTCTTTGCCCGCACGGCCGTGTCTTTCACCGAGGTTCTACATTCGAGGGCGATGCAAAGTGTGCCAGCGACTTTCGTGACTGACTCTTTCGTCTCTCGTATTGTGTGACACGCATCTCTCCCTCGACGCTTCTCCGCGACGATGACGAAGACTACGACTACGACGATGGAGTTTCTTTGTACGCAATACGCGCCCTCGTCCATTCAGTACGCATCCGCACACGTGCGAGTCGCGAGAGCTTAGTCGCGGCGAGGGTTTAGTGTGGACGTGGGCGGAAGCGACACTGATTTTATTCTGTGAATGAACACCTTTTCGCTTTCAACCGGGGGAGGGTCGAGAAAAAGAAGCACTCTTGAGTGGTATCGAAAAAATCGTCACAACGATACGCGCCCTTTTTGGAATCCGATATTCGTAAAATTACTCTCGTGTCCCCAGGACCGTTCGGAGTGGAAGTCGTCTTACCGAGAACCACAAGTGTGCTGGCTAAGCGTATTTTTAGGCGCGGAAATATGGTCGAAATTAAGTCGTTGACGAAATTGTCTGTCGGCGAGCATGTGAGGCGGGGACGATCGCAATAAAACGACGACAGGAAATCCGTATAACGGACGAGAAAGGGATCGATCGATCGACACGATGGACGGACCCGCTGAGATACGATGTCGTTATTTAAATCGGGAAACGTGTCCTAGCCAGAGGAGCATCGTGTTCGGCGAGGAAAAAGGAAAGGGAACGGAAAGGTGGGACGGCGCCTGATAAAGAGAAGCGAAGAGGGAGGGATGGGTTCGAAAGGAAGAGGCTGAACGTCACGGGATAACAATATAACGGTGTCTGCGATTTATCGATTAGGAGACCCCTTTTGCCGCCGGTGAAATTACGCGCGGTTTTACAGGGAAAATGCACTGTCGCGCGGCACGCTCGGTCGCTCCCCGTCGATCAGAAGCGACAAATCATCCGCGAAGCTACATTTCCGCCGCGACACTTTACACGCCAGCGCGCGCACAATATTTACCGTTTAATTCGCGGCCGATATTCGCTGGCCTATTCACTGACTCGACCCTCGCAGAGGTAACGAATTTCACGGTGAGCTAAATTTCCCACTGCGAAATGCGCTCGTTCCATCCTACCGTGCGACGTATCCGACAATATGATCTCCGGGAAATTGAGGAAACTAATCTCCACCACCGGCGACGCTCTCTGTCCCGTGAAATAACGAAGTAAGTCGTCGTTAGTCTCCTCGAATACACCGAAAACTCGTTCTACCCGGAGACTCGAAAATCGTGTCCCACACAATCCGCGCCATCCCCGGAGAAACGAGTTTCGAAGTTCCACCAGTTCCCTCGGCATTCCTGATTTTTCCCCTCGAACATGTATCGCGCGCGCGCTCTTCTTCCTTTTCTGATTTTCCGCGCGATTCCGCGTTTATCGGCGAAAAAGCGTGCTCTGTCATCCTCGCTCGCCGCACGTAGGCTGCGTTTGGAAGTTCCTTTGCCGGAAGTCTGGAGGCAGGTTCCGAAAATATCGGTTCTTGCGAGGCGATTGCGGAGAAAAAGGAGGGTGTTGAGTTGGAGCCCGCGTACTCTTCCTTAACTTCACGTGGTACGCACAATTTCTTACGTTCCCTCGCTCGCGCACATACCGATATACTTGACGGTCTTTCACTCACACGACGTCGTTCCGTCTCCGTTACTCCTGACGATTGGAGAGAAAAGGAAAAGAAAGGGAGCGACCTCTCTGCATCTGCATCAAGACCACATTCCGAGCGTCGTGCCTGCTCTCCCGGGCTCCTCGCGATGCTCTTTTTTCCCCCGTTCTGCTCCCGTTGCACCTGCTTGCATCGGGATGCATCTGCTCTCCTCCGCACGACGCATCCTTATTCGATTCGCCGAGGTTCTCTCCCCGACAAGCGTAACCTACTCGAAAAAAATGATAGCTCCGGTAGTCGAAAGAGCGATGCCGGTAGACAGAACTTCGCGTAACCAGTGCCCCGAATATTCACTTCGGCTCACCGAAGCTAGTTCTGGAGTCCGATAAATTTTCCGAACTGCCCTAACGGTATCAAAACTGTACTTCGAATAAAACGCCGCATGCCGGAGTTGATTTTCATAGGGAAGCGTTTTATGACGCCGTCGTCGTTAACATTCATCCATTGAAATTATAGCTTTGGAAGTTGTTGCGTACTTAACTTCGATGTCTGCCCGCTGCGGCCTGTATGACTGGTGAACTTTGACGTGGCCACCAGGTAGATCTCACTTTTTTCGCCGGCTTAATGAATCAAACATCGACTCGATTCTCGGTTGAACATTCCGCGGTGCATGACGTATGTGAGGAGCGCGTGCCGAGAAATACTTTTGCAAGCACATACTCTCTAATCAAAGCGTAAAAGCAATTCATACAACAGCCCTCTTTCCGCACCTCTCTTTCGCTCGTCCCTCCCGGTGCCTGACAGGAATCAGCTGATGCACCTCACGGAATAATCAGGAAGCTATTACGGCGAGTCAGAGCGCCCGAGACTCTCGTTCGCTCGTTTACCCTTCTACAGTCTGCCTCAAAAGAAGGAGCTTATTCGCGAAGAGAAAAAGTATTCGATGCGGCACCTTCGTTAAGCGAAAAATTGATGTGGATCGAAAGTGATGAGGAACGAGAAATGATTAAGGGTCGTCGGATTTTGCAATAAAGGCAAATTATTCGAGCTTGTCTCGGCTCGCATTATTTGCTTAGCTCACTGTTATGCCAGTTGCTGGATGCACACTAATTAGCCCGCTGACGGAATAACTCCTCGTTTAACTCGTTTGCGCAAGAAAGAGCGTCGGCGTCCCGTTCGATATGACTTTCTCTGTCAGGAGGAATTAGCGGGTGCCTCTTTAGTCTGCGAAATTGCGGTAACGCATGCGCCGCGTTTCCGGTATGTCACGGGGAAGCGAGCGTTCTTGTCGAAACTGCAACGCCACTCGACGAGGCGTGGTGTTCGATAACGCAAACATTATATAAATACCCATCGCAGGATAGAAAGAGATAGATAGAGAGAGATGGAGAGGTGGGAGATGGAATTTCGCGTAGTAAGTCTCATTAATTACAGATTGCAAGCGCCGAGCATTGTGCCGTGAGAGCAGCGTGCGCGAACGGTAATATCATAGTCAGCGATGTACAACGTTTTTCAGGAAAGCCAGCCACCCTCGTCGGAGTCGGAGATGGTATCGCTCGTTTTCCCTTCATTCAATCTTCCACTAAAAGTGCCGGCGAGTCTACGCCGAGAGCGAAGACGAATTGAAGAAAATTATAATGTCGTTTGCGGGTCGCGCACGAAAGTTGTTCGTTCTGCCGTCGGCTGAATTCGCTGGCATTCGACGACTAACGCTCGAACAATTTCCACCATCACCCCGATTCCTCCTCCATACGTGCCTTGAGAATAGGATACCTAGGCAGGATCCTTCGAATCCGCGATCGAATCTCTTCCCCTTTTCCCGCGGAACGTCCTCGATCATTTCTATCGCCGACTGAAATTGTTACGTTCCCGCGGCCGAAGAGAGCGAGCCGCGCGCGGAAGTGAAGATTTTCGCTCTGATGCGAAAATAATACTAACCGTGTAAGGCGGGGACCGCACACGATGTTTCCACCTAAGTTCGCGTCCCGCTCCCTTCGGGGCATCCACGGGGAATAGACGAGGAGAGAATTTATTGCGTCCTCGAGACGCATTGGTTTCGCGACGGCGAGCGTTAGGAGGAAAAGTGAAATAATAATTCTGAGCCATCGACGGGGTCTCCGCGAAGCAATCGAATGAGGGAGTAAAAATTCCGGACGCAGGGGTGGAGGGGGGAGAAAATGGGAGCGCAAGTATAAAAGTAAGATTTCACGAGCGGATACCTAAGAATGGGGCTGAGGAATTTGTAGGCGGGTGGGAAGGTAGAGAAATAGAAGAAGGCGGTCGAGGCGGTGGATGCCTTTTCTCGATCCTCCTCCTCCTCCCCTTCCTGAGATCTGGGTTCACGATTCCGATGTAACTCGAGTTTACCTGTCGACCCTCAACCCAAGGAGTCAACCTGCGTTTTCAGCTCTCATCCGTGTAACTCGAGTTCTCGTTGCGCCTGTTGCAAAGCCAGCCACAGCCCCCTTCGTCGTGTCTGAGGGCCCCTTTAAAGGCAGGCAGGCAGGCAGGCAGGCACCAGATAGACGCACACTCGTGTCACGCATGGGAGAGATTCTATTCGTGAACAGGTGGCGACTGTATCCCTACGTTGACACGTAGGAGGGACAGAAGCGGGAGAGGGAGGCTGAGCGGAGAGGAGAATGAGGATCGAGCGTGTTATTCCCTTGTTCCGTAATAACCGTGAGAAATGTCGAAGGCCTTTTGTTGCGCCGGCTATGCCTCGTGTCCCGCCCTCGTATCTCTTCTGCTCGCCGAAAAAATCGTTCGACCGACTCATCCCGAACTCTGGCATTTTACGCGTTCCGAGCAAAGTGAAATTCTTGCCCCCGGGGCAAACGGGCGCGTTAATTGATAATCCGGGATGGAAGAAGTAGCCGCGCGTGAAGGGCAGATCGGAAGAAGAGGCTCGTGCATATTAGCCTTTCGAGACTCTTCAATTCGATTCTTTCGAGCGAGTGGAGTGGAATACGTGTCATTTATTTCAGCGGCAATTGGTCACATTGTCGTCGTTCGGAGCCATGCTCGACGGCGGTTATGTAAAATGATACGCGAGATGGCATGAGCTGAAAGCTTTCTAGGAAGCGCGATTTAGAAAGTGAATCGTTTGTCGGCAGAGCCTTCGAAACGGTCGACAGGGATCCTACGGCGCGGATCGTTTATTTCAATCAACTTTCGAGTACGAGAACTGAGATGCCGTTAAGCGACTGACGTCGGGTACTAAAGCGCGATATTAAACGATCGTAAACGGGGTGGCTGTCCAAAAAGACGCGATGGAGCGTGAGCTAAAGGCATGTCGAACTGCCGAATGTAATTTTCGACATAACGAGTCGCGACGTCCGCTCTGTTATTATAATAATGTCGAGAAGAAACGACCCTCCAGCGTTAAGTGCACTCGGGAGGAATAATGCATATTCGCTGCTGACAAAATGTTTCGATTTTCCTCGGCGGAAACTCCGACGGCCCATCCTGCCCGGCAAAAAAGAAGTAGAACTTTCGTGTTGCCGTTCCGATAAAAGTAGAAGAAAACTTAGGAGCATTAGTTGCCGTCAGTCTCGCAAAAACTAACGTGAGCGACAGTCTTGCACCGAGTCGATGCGAAGTTCGAACACGGTTTGTACCGTTATCTGTTTATCCGGAAAACTACTTGACACCCTCCGTGATAGATCTTGTTTCGAAATACTCTCATTCCTTCTCCCCGTCCGGCAAGATACGTGGCAGAACTTGGAATATAATTGCTATTGTGACGATCAACATCATTTTCCGTATATACGTCCGCATGAAAGTGCTCCTGGGACGTCTGTATGGATTTGCAGCGTTAGCCAGACGTCGAGAAGCATAAATCGAGCACCTTTTGTCGGATATTCCAGAACCGCGTAAAGACGGCAGAGATAAGACGCGCTTCTTTCCGTGCAACAAAAATTCGGAACGCGACTCGTCGCGAGAGGAACGTGACTATCGCAGAAGGGCGGGGGGAGAACGCGCCATTGGTCGGAGAACGTAGTCAGTGGATGAAGAGAAGGTTAACACCGGCAGCGAATGTGGGGGATGAAAAACGTAAAGCGCGAGAGAAATAAATCGGGCGTACGTGCAATCTCGTAAATTCCTCCTCGTTGACCAGTATCGCGAGCGGAAAATCCACTGTTACTCGAAAGCACCTTAAGGGCGTATTCACACGGGGCCACTTTGTGTCGGTCACCGGCGATCGCCACCAGTTGCGAAGCATGCTTTAACATGGAATCACACGGCGCTCTTTCGTGCAAGACCACTGGAGTCGGCAACTGATCGGCCGATGTGTTAGATGATTCGTAAAAAGTGACGGCCACCGATGAACTCCACTGACGACCTCGTGTGGAAACACCCTTACCCTCCACTCACGGTGTGCGGTATTTTTTCCGTCTCTTATTCCGATTGTTCCGTTGGTTCGAGCGGGTATCTCGATACCCTGACTCCTGACACGAAACGGTAATTAATCGTCCGTCGAAAGGATATCGCGCACGGCGTCGGGGGCGGCGAAAAATCGTTCAAAACCGCGCGAAAGACAAACGACCGATTAATTCTTTCTTCTCCCGACGACGCAAATCTCCCGCGAGAACGATTAATTCTTCTAACCAGACGGGGCGAATCTTTCTGGACGCTTTCTTCTTTTTTTTTTTTCGTTTCGTGATCCGTACGTTTTCCCTGGGCTTCGCCCTCGGCCGGAAACGATTCGATAACAGGTGGAATTGGTCACGAATCCCTCGACACGGTACCGTGGGCAGATTGCAAATTGAAGAAGTGCCGTGAGACGGTAAGGAATGCCGATGAGCCGAGTTCGGAGCGTTTAATTCGGGTACGAATTTCTTTTCTACGCGGAAACGCAATGATGATGCCGTTCAATTATCTGAGTCGCAAATTAATATTGACGTTGACGATCCGTTTCGTTTAATGATTGCCAGTAATTGAGAGACATACTTTCTCGTTGTTTACCGGCCATAAAAGTCGACTTGAAAAATAGTCGCTCGCTGACGATTCTATTGCTGCGTAAAGTGCCTTTGAACTTGGTGCTGAAGGGGGAGGTGTAGTCGTCGGTAATTAACGTTCCTTGGTCCCGGGATGATTGTCGTTCTAATTGATCCCAGATACCCGCGGGGACTCGTTCGAAAATGCGCATGTAAAGCAACATGCATTGCGTAACGTGTACCGTTGGCCGGTTAAAGACCGAGGACGTTGTACCTTGTTCAGGTTCACTCGTGCGACTACGTTCACAGGATGCGTCGGGTCGATAAGAAAATTGAGATAGGATTTGTTGATCCCCCGTCCGTTTAAAGACTAACGGTTCCACGTCGAAGATTGTAAATATCTTAATGCAACGAGGATGTTAAACGTGAAAGCATCCTTACAAGTGGAGGGGGAGACTTTGGAAGCCGGAGATACGGAAGCGCGCTTAAGCACAAAAGAGGGTGATATGATAATTGAAAAGAGTAACTTAGGAAGCGGGCCACAAACGACATTATTAAGAAATTACAACATTTTTCTTTCACCCGCTCCGCTTGACAGCGTCGTGTAATCTTGATGGGAGAATATTTTTTTACGTGCACGAGCGTTCTGCAGGTGAGAAAGAATGCGTCGGCTGCAAAGAGACGCCCTGAGAAGGGTCAACGCTCGTTTCGTAAGAGACGTCGGATTTCACGCGACGCGAAGCCCTGCAATTTTCTCCCGATTCCTTTTTACGCGCTGTTTTCTCCGTGCCACTTTGAATGATGGCCCTGCCCAACATCAATCGTCACACGCTGCAGCTTTCCCACTTCAGAAACGGCGTCGGCCGGTGCAAATTGATATCGGCGAGCGTAGCTCGTCCCGGCTCGAAGTATGGCTATTATCGTTCTACGGCGTGCGCGGTTTCGAGACGTTTCAGCCCTAAATACAAGCTGTCCCGAGCGGCGCAAAAATGCGACGGCGAAAGAAGTAATGACAGCGCGAAAAATGCGGCGACGTGTTCGCCGAAGGCGTTTCGAACGGCGGCGTCCCGATCATTATATTCGCGGGCCTAGAGATCGCGCACGGACACGGGGAGCGAGAAGAAAATCGTCGGTTTTTCTTCTCGACGCCCCGTTTCCATGATTCGTCCCTGTCGGCACTGACCTACTGAGGTACCGACCGATGATTAGAGTCACGTAATGTCACGGCTCGCTGACTGGCATCGACGCTTCCGCCTTCCTCCGGTCGCAGGTGGGCAAAAACCGGTGTCTGTCCAATGAGGATAGTTCGTCTGCGGCGCGTTCTCCATACGCTCGATCGGCATCTTCCTGGTGGTCTTCTTCCAAGGCGTCGTCGCGCGAACGTTTCAATCGCAGCGCTAGCAGTACTTCCGCTACCCGACGCACGCTCGAGCCACGTCACAATGCGCTTTCCGCATCGTTGGGCAATGTAAATCTGCCCGAAATCCAAACCTCCGCCACTGAGAGATTTCATAATGCGCAAAGTTGCGTGTAACTTGTAATAAGTCAATTTCACAGTTATAGTAGGACTGACACCGTTCGACCTTCGTGCGTGCAGGTGAAACCGGTGTTAGCAGACAGGCAGGAAGCGACATTATAACCGCAGTAGTGATCTATAATTTGCATGATAACATTGTATTTCCCCCCCACAGTTATACCGGCGTCCTTGGAAAGAAGGATTCGCACTCGGCACACGGGGACGAGGCCGAAATTGCATTCAGCTTCCCTTGGGCGCGATATTTCGGGAAACGGGATCGGGTCGTGAAGGGAGGTGTGGTACGGATAATTCGCGATAAATTCTTCTGGCCACCGACTGAGACTGCGAAGATCGTGCGGGACACGCCGACTGTTTAGACGAACTGCGCGCACGGTCTGTTCTCCGTTCCTCTGTCAGCTATTTTAAGAGATCGCACAGTCTCCGTTACTTCTCCGAACGCGCAATTTTCGTCGCTGAACGCTCACAGGTGGACTCTGTCACGAGACAAGAGGAAAAAACAATACGAAGTTGCGTTCCTTGGAAAACGTGACGATATCTGATGACGCGTGGGTGTCTTGCCGTGTAACGTGTCAGTACGTTTGATATGTAGCTCGATAGAGGACACGATTGAAACGGTTCGTCTCCCGTCCCTATCTACGGCTGACAAATGACAATGCGCGACAAGCGTTGCTGAGATCTTATCCTTAACCCGCTCGCGCTCATTGTAAACATTAGCCCGTTTGCCGAGTACAATGCCGAGCGATCGATAGCAACTGCAACGGTGGCAATTGGCGGCTGCAATTAGTATGCGGAATAGCGGCAGTTACGTTCGCCTTGAAATCTCGCGGCGCAATTGTCGCCGGTAGAACGAGGAAAACAGGTGTGGGAGAGGAGAGGAGAGGACGCCTCTGCCGAGTCAAGTATCAAGAGGCGGACAGACGCTATTTAACTCGTGTATCCTCTCACCGCGCGAGTACGCGCTCTGCTATCCGCGCAGGCTCTCGCGGTGAATAATTTAGTCGGCCATGTTTGCCGAAGACAGTCGCGCGGAAAACGTTCTCGTGCGAGCGGAAAAATGTTTTCTCCCGCCATTAGCGCCCTGCGAACGGGCGATGCTTTAACGGTAAATTTCCCTTGCAAATTTTCAGCGGCTAATCTTGCCAAAGTTGCATTGCGATCGGATAATTCACGTGCGATCCGGTGTGTCGATTTTTTATAGGCACTTGCCGATGTGTCGGGCGTTGTCATGAAATGTTAAGATACAATACTTCATTATGTAAACGATCGCTGTTCTTGGTGCGAGAGAGTATCGTTATGACCATGGGAACGCATTGTGATGGAAATCAGCGAGGTTGCGCGCAAGAAGATCGACCTGCTGACCCCGAATGCATCGGCCGCCGTAGCATCATCATCCGGTGATCCAATTTTCCACGTGTCGTTGACTCTCTTCCAACGTGGCTCGCGAGCGACCGTTGACAGGTTTTGCCCTAACCGTCATCGATTTCCAGGAAGACAATCCGATTCCAGGGACATCCAGGTCTTCTTCTTCTCCCCCATGTCTTTTTGCCTCGCCCGCTCTCGGAGTCGGAGCGGTCTATGCTCCACTCTGCTCGTCCGTCGACTGCCGACAATCCGATTCCGGAGTATCCAGGTCTTCCACCTCCTCTTTCCCGACGTCTCGACCTTCCCGAAGACGTACCCTCGCGCTCTCCTTATCGACAATCCAATTTCGCACATGGAAGTCTCTTATCGTACCTGTTCGTCCGCGCCGTATCCGCGAGGAAATTTTTATCTCTTCCTCGCCGAACTCCACGTGTCGTCGAACGTGTTTCGTAAGTGTAAAGTGGTTCGTCGACTGACACGATTGCGACGTGCTTAATTCACCGAATCCGGCCATGTTTGCTCGACTAACGATTCCGAGCCAGGGACGTGTCGTTCGGAATATTTTAACGGCAAGTTAGAAAGGCGCGGAATTCGTGTCCTCGCTGTGCCTCGCAGTCCGCAGTGTAGTCGATTCTGGTGCAACGGGGGTGACCGGAGGTAGTCGGGTAGTTGAATCCTTCACAAGAGTAATGAGAAACCGTGCGCTGGATATCCGATACTAGGACGCCCCACGCCATCGAGTCTTTTCCTCTTCTTCTCTCGCTCTTTCCTGATTCCTTCCTCGCCTGTTCCTTTTACGTTCGAGAGGGAACTTATTGTTAGCTTGAAGTTTAAGCGCCGCACACTTTTCTCCACTTTTCCAGGTATCGCCACGCTTGCGTCGCGCTCTTTGCCATGCACCGGGTCAACCACTGCTCTTTTCACTTATTCTCTGCGTACGCTCGAGCCCATCACGCCTCGCAGAATCTTTTACGTCGCTATTTACACCGCGCGACCCGCAGACGTCATATTCCTATTACGACCTTTGTTCTTTGTTCCTTCGGTCTTGCGTGAAATCCGACCCTTTCACGGTTTCTTAACAATTACCCCTTTTGCATGTCGGCCATTCTGTACCCTACCGCTAGGCGGCAGCGAAAAAAAGTGTGTCGCAGCCCGAGACAAATCCAGGGGTGGGCTCGGTCGCGCAGCAGAGAGATGTCGGCAACTGCGACTGACACCCTTCGAATTGGACCGAGTGACGCACTTTCATTCGATCCGACGCGCATTATCGACTCACCCCGGTCAACCCCTGCGCCGTCTTCGCGACAACTCACGCACACCTCACGCACACCTCACGCTCGCGGCATCTCAATTGGCGCGAAAATAAATGAACGGAGCGGATCCAATTACGCGGCGAACGGTCGTTTGCCTGGCTTAACGATTGCAGTTGCGCAACGCCGCGCGTCATATATAGAATATTTTAGCGGAGCCTGGCAACGGGCAGCATCAGCAGCAGCAGCGGTGGTGGTTGGAGCCGTGGCGGGCGGCTGCGAGCCGATTCTGGTGCAACGAGGGGCTGACGAGAGGGATGGGCTGGACGGATTCCTGCTAGAGTAATGAGAACCGTGAGCTGGATATCCGATACTAGGTCGCCCTCGATCGAGCCTTTCCTGCGGCTGTGTCGCCTTTCCTCCTCGCTGATCTTCCACCGGATTCATTAGGGAGAGCGCGCGCGCTTTTAATGCGGCTACACACTTTTAATAGGCCTCGGTGCTGACACGCTATACAGGTCGAGTCATTCGCGCTCGCCACTTAGCAACTTTACATGGGGTCGGGTTCATGGGGGTAGTACTACTCGATTGCGAGGGGTTCTCGGTGCACGGAGATAGAGGGAAATAATAGAAAGAGCGGGCGAGAGAGGGGGTCTTTTTGTGAAGTTTAATACCAGTAAGTTCTCACTCGGCGCCACAAAAGTGGCGTGACACGTTTCACGTGCGCCGTTGTAATTTCATCAAATGGTCGATGTATAATTTTGAGAAAACGGGGTGGGGTGAGTCGGCTGGTTCGTGCTGGCGCGCTTAGGGCGAGCTCCACGGTGTAGGGTCGAGGTCATGGAAATGGTTGCCAACTGACGAGGGTGTACAACGATATGGGATTCTTTTTCAATATTTTAGTAGCCGTGTGTTTTCTTCACGCACGATATTCCGCTACTTTTGTTCGCGCTGCGTGTTATAATTTCAGCAAAATAGCTAATGCCGTGGGGAGAGGAAATTGATTAGGGGACATCACGCACGGTCGGGAGGAGGTTATTCAAGGTGGCCAAGTTAAAAGGCACTGTGCCGAGCGGATGCGCCATTTAATTGCCGTTCGACGGGAGAAGTATCGGTTAAATTAAGTTGGCAGCTCGCTCTACCGCGATGCTGCCGCAGAGGGCGGTTACCGTTAATTAGGATTAGAATCGATTAAAGACCGAGGAGACATTTTTATCACTGCGGCAATTTCGCCCGGTCAGACAAACCTATGTATCGCACTCGAGCACCGTACATTCAAGATACTTTATAACGTGCAAACGTTCCGCGACCGTTCGTTTGAACATTCCACGTGTGCATTAAACACGCCTCGCTCGCGCTATGTGGTCTCTGTATCACAGTATGTATCTTGTTTTCGGAACCGTCTCCTTTCGTTATCATTTCCGTTACGCGGCTACGGCCATTATTTACACGAAATCCTTCGGACACTCATGACCCACGTCGAAGTTGAGTCACCTAGTTTTACAGCTTGACACGTAGCCTCGCACGCTGTTCGTATAAGCTTACGCGATTGTTTCCGATCAAAATGCGGGGCACAATTATCGGCGAACTTGTTGTTATTCATGAAACCTCTGTAAGAGGATCACTCGGAGCGGGCCGCGTCTAACATCGATCGCCTGTGGTCTGTTTCTATCACGCACACTTTTCGATACAATGCGCTACAAACGCTCGCGCTGCATTCTTGCCGAGAAGGTCGCCGCGGCACGACGTGTGGATTATTTAATTAATTTATTCCGCACGCATGCACGTTCGATCCGTGTTCGTTCGTTTCTCGCTGCGACGCAACGAGCGCGCGGCGACGATGGCATTTTAATTCGGCCCACGACATAAATCTGCCGACGTTTAAATATCAACAGGTAACGCTGGCCGGTGTTCCGTGAGATTCTTCGCTCGTGACGTGATTGTTACTAAAGAGCGGACGTTATTAGTGGCCGGACCCAGGAAACTCCGTAAAGAGGCGGCGAGGGTGTGCGGATAACGCGGCGACGACGTATTAGGTTACTAACTACGTTATACCGTAACGTCGTCGCTGAGAATGTGATAAATAAGCGGCAGTTGGAAACTTGCCAAGACGGGATACGTCTATCGAACGCCTTACGCCACGGCATCTTGGTATGGAGGAAGCTGGCTTTGTACTGCGCCGAATTATCGTTCAAAAGGGCAGAAAGCAAGCAGCCTCACACCGCGTACCTTTGAACGGGAGGAAAATCAGTGTGACACGTATGCTATTAACACGTGCGCGAGCGGATTGCACTTTAATAATTCTTCCCTGATAATGTCACTGTCGTGGTTCAGTTAATACTTTATCGAGAAGGGATGGATGGTTGGATAGATCACAAGGTAAGGCGGACACTGACAGAAGCCTGTCTGTGAGAACTCAGTCTCGACGCGGTATTTTTAAACCCTTATCGGGATTTAGGTAAAATTGTACTTGCACGCTGAGAAAATACGATGACTAAAGCGTTAAAGCTATTACTTCGCGTGGCAGTCAATCTGCTAATTATATCGCGTCGCCTTCGTTATCTTAAGGGATAGAGTGCACGCCTCCTTGTTGCCGGAAAAGCAGCTTCGCTGGTCCCTCTTAGACAGTTTGCGCGAGCAAAAAGACTGGTTCGAGAGTGGCGAAACGGGCGGGCACAATGTGAAGAGGAGACGGGCAGCGCGCAAGGGGTTTTCAAGGTGTTTCAGCGCGGCGCGTATAACGAACGAGGGAGAAAGATTTCGTGCTAGACGGAAATATCCGGCATAATTATTTTGAGTCGTCCTCGTTATCTCCCCGACGGATCGCGCCTCCTCACTTGCCACTCGGGTCTTTTGGAAATTCGGGGGAGCTGCTGAATTTCATATGCGCACGCAAATTCACTGCAATGAGTTCGCGGGCAAACTCTGTGTTGCGTTTGTTTGAATTTCGACGCGCCGCTATGGAAATCTATGGAGATCCGTCGAAATTATTTCCATCTAATGTACCGCACCTACTTCCGTCGACTTTCTTATTTTTCTGCCAGACTAACGTGTGTTTATTCCCTTTTTTGTTTGTTGCAGGCGAGGCATAAGTAAACGGACCGAAAATGGGCTGTGCGTCGCAGTGTGCCAAGTACTTCCTATGCTTCTTCAATTTCGTGTTCTTCGTAAGTAGAAAAAGTCGGCCATTGCCCTTGGCTGAGAAATCCCTTCGCCTCGGTCCCACGCGTTCTACGCACATGACGAAAGACCACGCGACGGCGGACGGTTGTAAAAGAGGAACGCGGCGACTAATCGAGCTTCCTTCCGGCTTAAGAATATCGCGTCGCATCTCGCCACGGCCATTGCCGTCGACATCCCTCGCGCGTCTTGCAAGACGTCGCGTGATCGCGACCGGTGATTCGTCAATGTCGACGAGGTCCCGGCCACGGAATCTTGAGGGAGGTCGGAGGTCCATTTAGGTAGCCCTCCCTGGCACGATCCGCTACAAAGGATAAGCCGAGGGCTGATCACCCCTCTCGGCTCGATCGATTCGTCAATGTCTTTCGTGTGTTTTTCTCGAAACTCAACCCTTTACGGCTGCGCAAGGTCGTGCGGATGCCGGGCGGCCGGCGTCAGATCCAGTTTTAGCATCTGCGACCGAAACGACTCCTGAGTTTGCTTGCTAACGTTCAATATCGAACGATATATGTATGACGTGCGAAACGACGCAACGATTTCGTTTTACGCGGATAATGCGTCTAGCACTTCTGCGAACTGTCGTTTTCCTGTAGTGACGCTGAGAGCAGTTCGTTTCCTAACCGTAATTTCCGTTTCATATAGAAATATGTCGGCATCTCTTGTGCATTGCCCCGTAAACCCGCGGTAAGAAGTTATGACTCACGAAACTTTAGAATATGTCCGGAATACGTCTACTATACGCGAACGCCGCCGGGCCAGGCAGCTTCTATATTGAACGGCCATACTTATACTCGCGGAAACTTTGAAGTTAACAACACGCTATGTAACGTGTTCGAGAGGTTTGTTGCGGCGAATACCGATCGATCGATGGCCGCGGATATTGAAAATAAGGGAAAATTTCACGCGCGCCCGAGCGAGTTCAAAGATTCCCCGGAACATTCTTAACACATTGACTACTCCGGCGAACTTCCTAATACTTTGCCAGAGGCTAGAGTCAAGTAATGCTTCTTACACGTCAGTCGTTCTCGCGAGTAGAACCGTACAGCGTACAGCCAATACTTTCGGCGACATAACTACTTTTTCGCGAGAATCAGGAGTCGGCCATTTAAGGGTGACGCGGCATTCGATGCGTTCAACTTCGGTCTGGAATGAGTTCGAGTTAAAAGTAGCGGACGTAACACTACGGGAAGAAGAGGCGCGTTCAGTGAGCAGTGAAATTTAAGCGCCTTGCATCGAGCTGCAGTGGAAGTTGCGAAGTACCTCGAACCACGGTTGCGTATTAACGGAGTTATCGCGGTGCTCCTTCGGATGGCCTTGAAGCCTTCGAAGCAGAACGAAGAAAACTCCCGGTACTCCAACGGCTGGGCACGGGCGTGCATACTGAAATCTCTCGTCGCTTTACAGGTGGCCGGAGGGGCAGCACTGGCTGTTGGTATCTGGCTCTTCGCCGACAGGAACTCCTTCACCAATCTGATCGCCAAACTCGACCAGTCGGATATTTTGGTGAGTGGTATTTGCACACTATATTATTTGGCCGACAGCATATAACGATGTGGCTCAGCCAGAAGAACGCGCGGACGAAAGTGGGACGAGCATCGTCTTGAGACTTTGTCATGGTTCAAATATAAGTATTCGATGTAATAAAAATCGGTCACTTCGATGGTCACCTACTTCTGTAGGGTCGTGTGTGCTGTCTTTTTTTCTCGTGAAACTTGACACGTGCCTAATTGCCCATGATCGCATCATCCCGTGACAACGCTTAGGTTTGACGAGCCACTTTACGGGAACATGCGTGACAAGTGTACAGTTCTTAGATATGATGTCTTAACCACCTGTTTGCTTACACACTGTCGCACTCGTTCGCCGACTAACTGTCACGGTTTGGCACTGTTCCCAAATGCCGAAGGGGACCCTTCGTCGCTAATGTCGCACGCTGGTCGTCGTGCCGGAGGACTACGTTCTACGCACCACGGCGAGAGCGTGTGTGGTAACGTGACGGGGTTGAAATGAAAGTCTCGAAATTCCGGCCCACGGCGACGCGCAATCTCGTCCTCGTCCCGTAACTTCCGTTTCATTCACGGAGACGTCCAGAAACCTAGAATAATCTAAAAAATACTCGGGCAAAAACGTTAACGCCCCGGAGAACGTCTTACGGAATGGTCTTAAAGTATACGGAAGTATGTTGACTTGGAACTGGGTTAAGGAAAATTCTCAGCTATTCTTTCAACGATTTTTCGTCCTCGGCTCTTGGCACAGTTGAATCTCGGAAGTTGGAAACATCTTGAGGGGCACGACAAAAAAAATCATTTGGACGCTAGTTGAAAAGTATGAAAACATTTGTCATGGAGTCGTCCTCATGTTCGGAGAAATTCTAGCCGTTTTCTACATATTTCGTCGCGCTCTCGGTGAATGCTCGACGTGTTGAAGCGAAACGCTCTCGTGCGTGTAACGTTGGGTGCAGGTGCTGGAGTGCCAGAGCAAACGGTTATCCGGCTGACTCGGCTCGGGCCCGGAGAACAAGCACGTAAATCGAACGCTCTTAATTATGCAGGAACAGAGCGGAGCAAGTTTAGATTGCACTCGTGACTGAGCTGGGCTGCGCCCAAGCGCTAGAGTATTCGGACAATGTACCCACCGACTGGTGCGTGGTGTATTACTTAACGCTTAATCGGTCCTGCACCTCCGGCAAAACGTAATACACTCGCTATCGTCCACTTTCGTAATCTCGCCGTAGCGCAGACGTGCCTGTCGTCAATTACTCTTACATAAATATACGCGAGCATAACTGTTAAGCATACTCCCTTGCCTCTAACGTCGAGATTTCCATACGTCGGCACGGCGGAAATGTAAATTTAGCCGCGGAGATTTTAGTCGCGCGAACGAGGAAGAATTTGCGAGTTGAATTATTGAGGCGACGCTCAATCTTAGAGTTGCGGGCCATTGAAAATCTAAGATTCCCAGGAAAGTTCGATCACCGCTGTCTATAGAGCGCTCTCCGTACACGAGATCCGAAAGCTGTTTGGCCGGGAGCCAGTCCGGCGCCTTCAAAGCTGTCACCTAATCATATTTCAGGAGAAATTCTCACAGCCGTCCGTTCTTCGTGCCGCGCTCGCGCCCGAAGGATGTCAGTGTCGAAACGAATAGAATCGAGTCCCGATGGCTGGCCACTCTCCTGTTGCCTATCGTAATCGATAATGATCCGCGTCCGAGTTCGCTTCGTCTTGCTTTCATCTTTGAACGTGCCTTGACGACCTTGGCAATCAATTTATCATACCGTTCGTTCGTGAACAGTATTTCACGTAAAAATAGCCTTGCTCAACGTATTTTAAGTAAAATTTTATCATATGCGACTGCATAAGGAGATGGAATCTCTCAAGTTCATCTTGAATTCAATTGTTCGCATTGATCCCCGAGCAGCAGAATTCTGACAGGTACGCGTGATGCATGATACATTTGCCTCTTTGGTTCCAGCCATGAGAGCTTGGCAGCAGCTGGACATTTCTCGGCGAAAATACCGGTTCGAAAACGAGTTTCACCGCTGTTTTACACCTCTGCCATTCTCAGAGGTTACGAGAAAGATAGAGAGAGAGAGAGAGAGAGAGACTGGTGAGGTGTATCCCTGCTCGCTTTTGTAAATTCGCGAAGACTCGCGAAAGATTCGCTCTCCTCCTTTTTTTCGACTTATTTTTGTCTTCTTCACTCGAGAGACACCTCGACTAGCTCCTTGAGTAGGTCCATTCATGTCGACGACGTTACGCCGTGAGGTCGACAGGACCTGTAACGTGCGACTTCCGTTGGGAAAGCCACGAATCTAACAGAATTGCGGGGAGGTCTTTCGACGCTTTCATTAGGACTCTCTTTCATCTCACTCCCCATGTTACGGGGTCGAGGAAAGGAGCGTGAAAAGACAATCTTCTGTGCTTACGATTCCGGTTTCAGGAACTGTGGTAAAAATTGCTATCGTTAGGTTCAATCATTCTCGCAGACACGGGCGACGTTGGATGGCGACTATTTTGTCCGTGGCACATTGTTTTCACGTAATCGCTGCTTTGATCGTCAGACTGTGTCGTTGGGTGATCTTGTACTTGAGCATTGAGACACGTCGTGAAAGAAACTTTCTTCCGTCAATTTGAAGGCCCCGTACACTTCCCGAGTGCCTTTATTCGCCGTGACATTATGCAGCGAAAGGAGACAGCGAATCTGTGAAGTGGAACTTCCGGCGCGGAGGTGCGAGGGAAAACTTGGAAATCTTCCGCGCTAAGTCTTTCAGCGCTCTTCCGGCAAAAGCTCCTTTCATAAACTCCGCCGGCACAATATTCGCGCGCGCGAATATTCCTCTATTTTTTAAGAGACCTCGTCTGCGCTTTGAGCAACTTTACAGCTGTGCTATTACATTTTTGTCCGGTACTCTCGAGGAGGTAGAGAAGTCGACGAGAGGTGATTCAATCTGAAATTGATGCCGCTGAAGTGTTTTCATGCCGAATGTGCATGACGCGTGCGTGTGTCGTTACAAACGCGTCGTCTCAAAGGCCTTCAGCTGTTTCGAATGCAATGATAGCGCGCACGACGCACGACGCACGACTACTGTTCCGCTTTCGTTTCCGTTCCGTTCGCCGCCATATTCCATGTCTCGAACGATTCTCGCATAGAAACGTCGACTCTGTATTGACCGGGACAATCGAGGAATCATAAAGATCGTGCGACGTTTACTTAGCGCCTGGCTTTCACTCTTCCCTCCGGGTCCCGTAGACCGTCGCCGTTTCTCCGAATTTCTATTAACTGTGACGCGTGCGTCGCCTGCGTGCATAAAAGTCGTAAGTTTCAGTCGTGCATCGCGCTTTAATTCCCGCAGGCCACTTTCCTCGCCTAATTAGAGACTCTAAATGGCACGGGGGTCGTCCGTGTAAGTGTTACGTGCGAGATAAATTTTCGCGTCACCTACGCGAAAGTCTCAGGCGGTTGAGAGTTAGCATACATGCCCGAAAGTGGTCGGCCACTTGGCACGCTAACTTTACCGAACACCTTCCGCGTAGACCAATTTCTCGGTATTTTTTTTTTTTCGTACTGGTACAACGTTTCATTTTTTTAGAGGAATTTCTTTTTACATATTTAAATGAATATTTCTTTAGGGTTATTTATTGGTTTCACGAGCATTCGTAGGTTTGACGATTTTATCGCTACAGTAATTGAAGACTGTTGGTGGGAAACGATCACGTGAAGAGAGAAACAACGCGCGAGCTGTCATGAGCTGCTCC
Source organism: Priocnemis perturbator (assembly GCA_963942575.1). Lineage (NCBI taxonomy): Eukaryota > Metazoa > Arthropoda > Insecta > Hymenoptera > Pompilidae > Priocnemis > Priocnemis perturbator. The sequence goes on from OZ012651.1 coordinate 12,810,065, forward strand.
GATGACCGTCACGATACATGCAACCGCACATATGCTCAGGGATATGCGTCGGCTGACTAAGGTTACGATTCTCGTGCGGATTCTTATCGATGAAAGTGCCTCGGCGAAGGTGCGTTCAGGAGCAGAATGTTAATGAGACCGTGGTTGGCGAGACGAGAGAGACCGAAAGTGTAAGCGGATCATTGTTCTGTCTTTGGAACGACCGATCGTAGGCTCGCACTGAATTCGTTTCGATTCACGACACCATAGGCGGCATAGGCAGTCATAGAGCCCCCCTCCGCGATCATTTTCAAGAAAATGATTGTACACCGATAAGGCAAAACAATTACGTGGCGCAATTGTTTGTCCCTTTTCTCCCTTTCGATCGATCGACACATTCGACATTATGTATTCCCACAACGACGTGAGAAAAAGCGACGTCGGGTCGATCGCAGCGTCACGCTCCTTCAATTTGCTTTCTTATGCCACTCGTCGACCGTTCACTTCCACTTCTTGCCCTTTTGACGTTTCCATCCGCAGGTTCACGTTTATTCCTTCCTCTTCGCCAAGCTTTCGCAGTCAAGTTCATCAATGTCGGTAGACCGCTCTCGCGGCCTCCATTTCCACGAGTCACGGTTTTGATCCTTGGTAGTAGTACGGTTTGCTCACGCCGATGCTTATCATGAAAGCGAGCCGATGTAAGGGAAATGTTTGCCGATGAAATCGTACCTCCTCCACTACTTTGCGCGCCGACCCCGCAGTCGGATATTTTTCGTATTCACGCTGAACGCGGCTGAGATCAGTAGAAAATATAGCCTTACGTAAATGCAATTATGTCATAAATATGTTGCGTAATCGATGGTGGGCGGGACGGCCGACTCTGACTCTATGGAAATTCAATGTAGCGCTCGCTGTGTTACACAATGCATCCTGATAATGGCCGTCGAAGGCGTCGCGCTTCTGCAGCGTTCGACAAATTGCACGGCCGCTGCGCGGGATCGAGTTTTTCCCCGAGACTGGACGGGTACCTTCTGCCAGCAAGGCTTCTTTTCGTGTGAAAATGTTAATTCGACGATGGGGGAGCGAGAACAATGGAATTGCGGGATGCTAGTACTTACGCCTTTGCATATTTACGAGGATACGATCACACGAGCGAAATGAAGTAACATTGAACGTTAAATAACTCGTTATATTCAATACCGCACCTCGGTTAATACGCTGCACGTTGTGTTATTCGTATGCGCCTACGATTAAGCGGGGAGCTGTCGCGGAAAGAGGCGCAAAACGGACAAATTTTCCGCTTGGGAAAATAGAGGAGGTGGCCTGAATTCGAATGAAAATGGAAGGGAGGCGCCGAACGAACTGAGCAGTGAGAAAATTACGAGGCTGAGTAGGAGATAGAGGGATTTTCCCAATTGCCGAGGAAAGGTCGGCTGCTTTTTCTCGGCCCGTTCGACTGCATCTCGCGATTAATAGCCATTCGCGGCGGGGGCTCTTTCTCTCCGTCGTCGGCGAAACGAAGATTTACGCCCGATACGATTTTTCATCGGAAACACCTGACGGTAATTTACCACCGCGTGTCACATTTCCGTCCGACCTTCGCGCAATCATGATTCACACGTAACGGAGAAGCACGCTCGATATACAGGTTCGCCTGTAATATCGATATCGAGACGCGTGACACATGTCGTACAGCGTAAAAAAACGTGACGCACAATGTGACACTCTGTACTGACACACGCGTATACGTCCGCTAACAAGCGCTCTCCTTTGCAATTCTCTCATTTGCGTCGATTTTTCGAGCGGAACCTTGTTAAATTCATTTCCACGCTGACGGATTAATATCAGCGTCGCGGAATACGCGGGTTGTTCCGGGAAATTCCTACCTTGTTCTCCCGCATTTCCTCGACAATAAGCGCGACGGCCTTGTTTTCCGCGGTATGCACGTGAAAATTTAATTTTGCCATTTTGGCCCGGCGGCCCGCAGTACGAAAACTGGGTCGTCGGTGCATATTTATTCCGCGTTCATCCACCGCGGGGGTCACGTATGCCATGCAGAAGTCGTAGGCGTGTGTCACTGATGATTCGTTAACGTCCTCGTGTTAACCAAGTTGGAGCGGCTTATTAGCATGCTCCAAATTGACTCGACCGGCCACGGGGGCACGACGGATGAAAGAAAGACGGGACAGAAAAACGTCTCTTGACCATTCGCTGACTTTTACTAATTACTATTCGCGCGTAGGTACACTTAAATTCGTGCACTTGCATAAGACACGCTCCGGCTGATGCACGTCGTGCAGCTCAACTTTACGTGTCTCGATGATGTTCATAAGTGAACTTAATACGGCGGAAAATGTTTTGCTCTGTACTTTAAAGCTCGGTATCGTCTGAGTTTTATTGCGGGGTCGTTTTTTAACAGTCTGCGCCAGTGAAATATCGTGCACCGCGGACACTGTTACACCGGTCGTACTTAACGAGCGCATTCGCCTCGCTTTGTAAACTGCGGCCGAAGTGGAGGATGAAAAGAAACGGCCAGCCTTAAAGGTCGACCCAGTTAGGAAGAACAATGGACGAATCCTGACTTCCTTTAAGTAATTACCGCTTCGGCGGACCTTTTTCTCTCCCTCGCGTACCCTTTCCTTAATTGCGCAATGGCGCACCGACTGTTCCGTGCCGTACCCTCGAACCTTGCGCCTCGCTCGTGTATTCGTGCTTCCTGTGCGGTGGCATTAATCGGCGCCACGGAATTCCATGATTCGCTTATCGATTTGTCATTAGACGCGCTGCTTGAGCGTGAAACACCCTCGGCGACATCCTGTGTAATGTTTCCCACCGATATTTGACAATTCGAACGGCTTGTTCCGCACACCCGCGAGCTCAACTGTATATTTGCATCCAGTTTTCATGTGAAACTTCGGTGCGGTACGTCGACAGAAGAAATCGCGTCGATGCTTTTAAAGCACTCAGCGCCCGCGAAAGTTCTGCGGGGTTTTCATAAATCTTGCGGATTTGTCGGTCGAAAAATCAGCAGGGATGCGCGTTTCTCGCGGAACAAGTTATCGCGCGAAAGAGTCGGATCTCTTTAATCTCGTGGCTTTTCCCGTGCGAGGCTTGAAAATCGAAGACACGCACTTCGGGTGGGACGGGTTTGAGAGAAGGAAGAAAAAAAGTACGTATGCCGCCCACATTCGAGGAATCAAGCGACAGCGAGGATCCGCTTTGGAAAGTAATACGCGCAATAATTATCGGGAAAGCCGAGGATGCGGCTGTCGGTCGATGTCGTTGAAATACAGCGAGTTAAGGAATACATACACACTTCGGCGAATATTAAATAGGGTCTCCCGCACCCGCACGAATATTAAGTGCAAATACAATTTGAATATTGAAACGCAGTCGCGATGCAAATGCGAAGATTTACACGATGTACATTCGCCAATTTTATGCAGCGTACAACGGGCAATGAATAAACGATGCATTCCCGAACAAAGACAGCGGTTATCGCGACTACAGTATCATATTCGCAACAGTATTAAACGCTGATTGGACAACGTTAATCACGTCGAAGCATGCTAATGACGCTTCTCGCGGCGTTAGGCGATTTCGAGCGAGTGTGAACTTTTCTTACGTACCACGGAATTAGTATGATTAACAGATGACTTGGCGCAATAAGTTTTTATAAGAATATTCCGACTCATTTTCCATCGGTCACGTTTCTTTGGCATATAGGCACTTAGCTCCGGTATTACGTGACGTTTGATATTCGCGTTTGATCTCGAGAGCAGTGGTTACACAGAGAGTCTCGTAACGATTCTTCTTTTCTTTCGGCGATTTCACGGCCCGATGCTCGGTATACGAAAGCGTTGTTAATTAGTTAAGCGCCGCGATGAGCGCGAGGATGCGCACTCGCGTATATCGTAACGAGCACTTTCTATCTCTAGTGCTTATTGCCACTGAAGTCCTTATCACCTGCTAATTAGCATCTACCCGCTCGGTTTCACTTCGCTGTTACGTACGAAGGATCGGAAGGGTTCTAAGTGGAGGCACGTAACAGGTAAAAATTCTACCGTTTCATGACACTCGCGCCGGGGGCAATAACGGAGATCGAAGCAGTCATCCCGATGTCGATAATTTACCGTCTCGATACGTGCGCATGTAAATCGCGCTGATACCCGAGTACAGATAACGAAACGACACGGCGGACAGCTCGCAAATCTCGCGACGAGTAACCAGCCTCTCGGCGAAAAAAAATCGCTTAACAATTCGCAGAGCTCTGACCCCGCGGCCAGCATTCGCGAAGGCAGGCATCCGATAATGAGGTTCTTACGCTTCTTCGTCGCGGACAGTAAAAGGGGGAAGAAGCCGGTGTGCGTCGAAGAATGGCCACTTCGAGGCGAATACACGCCCGCATACGTGCGCATATGTGCGCGCGCGCGCGCGAAAAAAGTGGCTGCTAGCAAGGGACAAGATGAGAAAGAGAGACGAGCGAGGAGGGATGATTTACTGTAACGTCCGGCAGAAGGATGCCGACCGCAAGAAGCGACGAGTTCCCGCTCAAGTTGAGGTCGTCCTCAAGCGGAAATGGAAATAGTCGAGGGTCTAATGTCAAAATCGATGGAACCTACCAATCCGGGGGGCTGCTTGCACTTAGAAACCATTACTGGCCCTGAGCCTCCCCACGGTCGAACGAGAATCAAATTAATAGGATATTAATTCGAGGCTCTCAGGGGCCTCTAGATGTACCTCCCCTCGCGAGTGAAAATAGACTGTCCGTGAGCGGACGACAGCCGCGTACTGTCGAGCAATTTCGACGCGGACAAAGGGGATGGATCTCGCGGTTAAACGCGCTTTGCCAGACGAATCGAAGGCTTTGAGTTAATTGCAATCGTATCTTCATCAACCACTTCCCCGCAGCCGGCAGTGCGGCGTCAGTGAAAATGGTCAGTTTGCGCCGCGTGTAATATGGTAACGCGGCTGTTGCAAAGTGAGAAGTTTTATTCAGTCGAGTTCGGTGTCAATTAAGTTAATTCAAACTGGGTCCTTTTACGCCGGTGTTAATTCTTACGTTCGCCGAGTAAGGTGACTTAATTCGGCGCCGAGCGTACCGACAGTGAGCGACCGTAATGGAAGTTGGGCAGAAAGACAGTGGTTAGTTTTAATCATTCCCGTCGTGCAGAAGCGTCGCGAGGGGAAGACAGAAAAAGGAGACGTCGACGGCGGCCGGCGACGATTATTAAATTACAGCCGCGACGCGCGTGTAATACCCTCTCGCACGCACGGCGCAAGACGAGTTAAATTGTCCTAAGTACGAAGGTCGTGCTCGAACGTGTCTTCGCGATAATTCGTTCAAGAACGTTCTCTCGCGCCCAGACAGCGGCAGGCGGGGGAATTTGATGGAAATGAAAAAATTACAGCCTCCGGCGCGACGCCGAATAAAAACAATTGGCTCACCTGAAAAACGCTCGCTTCCGTCAATTTCAATTCTCGATCGCGAAATTAGCCTCGTCGCGTACTTAACGCAATCAAAATAATTGCGCCAAAGGCTTTACAATAACGCCGAGCGAATGGAAAATTTCGTCGTCTCAGGCGCGACGTTTCTTCGTTTATACGAAATGCAAGGTCTGCATGGAAACGTTACGTCTGTTTTAAATACGAAACATGACTCGGTTATCAGACGGGTAATTTGCATTTACGTCGATTACTCAGCAAACGAGCGCGTATCATTACGATGCTTTCCTGGGCGCGTGTCGCGACGAGGCGTGCCCTTTTGTCGTCGGGAAAAAGGGGTTAATTTTCGTCGACTGGGACTCGTGCTCGTGTAATTGGACACCGCCGTTTCGGCTTGGCAGTCCTCCGTCGAGGGCGGCGTACACGAGAGACGACTTGTAGGAGTAGAGAGACAGAGAGCGAAAGAAGAAGGATAATACGCGGCACGGAGAAAACCGCAGCGTTCAGAAAGTTCGCCGTTGTCGGCCGCGGTTCGTGAAGCGCAGAGTCGTCTGCACGTACACATGTATACGCAGCCGCGCCGTCATGAAACTCGTTTTATTCCCCGTGACGATTTACTTTCGGTCCCCGCGCGCGCAGAAATTACACTTTACCGACGACGTGCGTGTCGCGTTTAACACCGATACCGCGCGCGATTTATACACTGAAACGCGGACTCCGAGCGCGCAGAATTACGGGGGTGGCAGTGTGCTTGAGGAACGAGAGACGTTTGTTCTGGATGCGCCATCTATTTACTTTTCCCCCCTCATGACGATGTTTCATTCCAACCGGCAGGGTTGGATTTTTGAACTATGTATGTTTACGCGTCGTCGGTTCTAAAAAAATGACCAGGGCAGCTTTTCGCTGCGAATATTGCAGAGAAACAAGTGCGGCACCGTTCAAGGGGCGGCCGTTATTACGGGAGCAGTTCTCGCTCCCCGCCGTTGATGCGATAATAAAGTTGTAACGCGACGTTGTAATACAAAATGCCTCGATACGCACCTGCGTCTCTTTATCTACGCTAATTTCCCCTGGCGTCAGGACCAAATCACGCTATCAGCATGAGCAAAGTGTGCGGTAATTCTGCTGGAAAATTAATTACTCGCCGCTATCTGGCAGCGGGTGGAAGGACCTCGTCGTCTGCGAAATCTGCCCGACGAATCGTTATTGCCGTTCTCGCTGTTTTCTAGTGGGTTGCGAATAAAAAATGTAAATGTGCACGCAAGCGTGCGCAGTGGCGAGGGCCCTGCGTCACGTGAAGGTTCACGTGCTGCGCCTCGTAAATTAAGATGTTATCGTCGGGAATGGGCGCAGCGGATAATTGTACTTTTCGCGCGAAATTCATCGCTTATCCGAGTACGCCGGGACGGGCGTACGGCGGTGACGTTCGTTTGCGTGGGGCGCTTAAAAGGAGCAATAACAGTTCGTCTTGAAAACATAGCGCATGGTTCGTGCCGGTGCAGAGAGCGACAGGAGCGAAGGGTTGAAAGGGCGATGCGGCGAGAATGAGAAAGTGTAGGGCGACAGTGAGAATGAGAAAAGAGACGGGCACACGTTTCGAACGGTGTATTGTCAATGGTGGATGATAAAAGGTTAGCGCTCGAGGCTGTCGAGGAAATTAATGAAGCCGCTGCAGTGCCTCGCAGGGGGCTGTTCGCCGGCAATTGTAGGGCTATGGGCGAAGACGATCGAAGCACAACGAGGCAAGATAGGCCCCGTCCAATCAATAGGCTTTTTCGCGGAGGAAAGTAGACGCGATAAGTTCAGTGGTTGAAAAAATTCACCCTTCTCGCCTCTATGAAATATGATACGGTTGTGCCTGCCTCCACCTGTACGCGCACCGATATCGAAGGTACACAGTTCAGTTATTCCGACGTTAACGAATGTTCGCTGCAGTCGACTTTCGATTATTTTACGACGGCAATAGCCGTGCACTTTGAAAATGGAAACGCATTTACAGAGACCGCTCTCATTGCAACTGAAATCCGCGGCGAAAGGGTTAATTAGCGTTGCGGCGCCGTTGAAAATTAATCGGTCGACGCATTAATTACCTCGCCTGGTTAGTAAGTCAATTACTTGAGCGGCGAGGGTGGTGTCAGGGTGTATCGACCACGTGAGAAACCGCGAGGTTTCATATACTCGCCGCCATAACACTCGTACGCGCGCATGACAGACAGAGAGAGAAGACTGTGAACGAGATCTGATTGTTTTAACCTTATAGTTTCTTAACGCGGCCGTCTCGTAACAACGCCGCGTTTCCGCAACTATACGCGTTTTCTCATCTGTTCTCTCTCGATTTCTAGGCGAACGTAGCGTGAAGCGTGTCATGAAACCCGTACGTCGATCGGCGTTCCGAGAGATTTAGTAATCCGCGCCGGCAACCTTTTTATTCCGTACCTTTTCAGTCCTTTGTTTCGCACTTCGCGATCAATTTCGAGGAAAACGGGCCGAGTCGAGGGGTAGAATAACGGCGTGACGGATTGCGGCCCGTGGCCGAGGTGTCTAGTCCGCTCTCTAGTTGGATCCGACAATTCTGTCCCCAGGAATAACGCGTAGCCAAAATCGACAATAACGTAGCGCTCAGGGCCGCCCTCCTCGTACGTGTCCCGAATTTTCCCGTCCGATCTAGGACGCGGACCGTTGTTTACCTCGCACGTGCCGCATTCGAATCGATGCATTCCGACAGTTACGTGGAGACGGCGGCGTGCCTCTCCTTTCATTGATGCCCTCCTACCCGACGCACGATGAGAATTTGATAATGTCGTCGGCGCGTCGTATTGATCGCCAATCTCCGGCGTTTGACGAATGGATCATTCGGCATTCACGATTTCTATCACCCCGGAAGCGAGGATTCGCTAAGCGCGCAACACGCTCCAACAGACCGAATACCAACGAACGACAGAGTCGTAATAAATATCGCATATAGATAGAATATAGGCGCGCGTAGATATCCGTTAGAGAATTATGAGCGACGCGGGCGGGTATTCGGATCGGACGTCCCTAAAATCCCCAAAAGCACTTGCCCGAAGACAGATCGCTCCTCCGCTCCCGGCTATATTTCAGCAGAAACGCATTGTGCATTCGAATATCGGTAGCCGCGCCGGCATTCTCTCTTGGCCCGGAATAATGCCCGCCGCTGCCGTCCCGAATTTCCGTCCATTTCACTTGTGCTGCGCCGACTACAGACGGCGTGTGCTCCGCGAATTTTGGCCGAGTGGCATTATGCCTTGTGGCAGGATACCGGTATCACGAGATGGAAAGAGGTCGAGGGATGGCGGGGGAGAGTAAGAAGAAGGGACGTAGACAGAACTGGCGGATTTTTGTCCCTGCCGAACTTTCCACGTGACTCTGCCCTGTGCCACATTTTACGTACGCTCGCGCCATTACCGGCGTGTGCCGTTGCTTTTTACGTAAGAGCAGCTTCCGGTTACCTAGAGACGGTACGTGCGGGCTCACGTGTATATTTCATATACTCGCGTCTTCCTGAGGGGGTGGGTATATAGTCGCAAGTACGTGCTGCTCGAAACCGTTGCCTCCTATCGTTCGCCCTTTGATGCATCCTGCGGATTGGGAACGAGGCTGGATTTTCCGAACTCGAAAGCCGACCGGCATCGAACGTCCCGCAAAACTTGATAGTGAATATGTAATCGGCGCTGTCGAGGTTTTGCGGCTGATATCAATCCCGTTAGTAGTTCTGCTTCTCGGGTCCGGAGCGACGCATAACTTCGCGATGCGGCACGCTAAAGTAGAATTTCGAATGAAAAGCCACGGCTGAGTGAATTTCAAAAGTTCGAAAGTTTCTGTATTAGAAACTGCGAACCAACGTCGATAGTACTGCACAGCCTGATCGTTCCCTCAGTTATTAGTGATCGCAGTGCGACATGAGGAAATGTAGGCGTACGGTTAAGCAATAGTTTACGTATCGTTATACCGTAGTCTCTACCACTGGGAAGTCGTGCGAACTTCGTAAAAGCCTCTCACGCAGCAAGTGTTAAAGGTGAGTGCAGTCCGCAGCGGCCTGAATGCACGTGGCAAGCGCCGCGAGTAGATACGCGGCCGACAATTGGAAGATCGTTTCCTAAGTCAGAGGTTAATTGGACATTTCGTCGAAAATGAACTTCGCTGCGGCGTTACGTCGTCTATGTTTTATCGGCGCGTCGGAAGGAGAGGAAAATGAAGCGCTGGAAGGGATGAATGAAGGATAGAGAGAAATGGCATCATGGGCGACGAGGGACGTCGTAATTATTGGTACTTCGAGGCTGATGAGATGATTGGCTGTCACATTAGCACGCTGCGTGGGAGGATCGCAGTGCTTCTGCACCGACTCGTCATACACGAGGCCAAAGCCCTCGTTCGATATAGTTTCGAAACTGCCGGAGGCTGCGGGCCTGGTGTTTCATATTGACTTCGTAATTTCCATCCTCTTCATACACTGCAAATCTCTACTGAAGCATATCCTAGCAATGACATAATTGATCATCAAAATCAATGGCGGCGAGCGACTGTTTTACGTATACAAAAGGATGTTTGTTTAGATTAATTAGTGACTGACAAACTATCGGGCGGAATTCAACATTTGTTTAATACGATACGTTTGGAATTGTATGAAATTGTCGTACGGTACTTTTGAAACGTCGCTATTCTGTTGCGGCAGTCACCTCGCGTTCATCACGTTTCGTCGAAATTTAATGGGACCGACATGCGCTCAGCAAAGATAGTCGATATGTGCGTTTCGGCAGACTAAATCAATCTATCGATTAATTACGTGAGCGTTGCACGGGTTACTGCTAAGCGCACAATGGGTCCGCGCTAATTGATTTGCTAAATCGCGCCGTTACCCCTTATTCACATGAGAATTCATGCGGGACATATTGGGATACGGGGAATCAAGCGTATTATTGCGAAACTTAATTAGTTCGCAAGTTCAATAGTTCGAAATTGCCTCAAGCGCAATCGACCGACCTTTCCACATACGTTCGCGAGCAACACTACGTGCGCGATGTTTGGCAGTAGTCCGTAAGTATTACAATGGAATTGGTTGCAAAAGCGACGTTCATTTTTCCAGAAAGCAATGACTCACGCCACGGAATTGGCGCGCTAAATTACCAGCGTTTTCCAGCAGCAATTCGTCAGGTCCGGTGCATGTCTCGCGGACTTGACGACGAAATTCCCAGTAGCGTGGCGTCGGGTTTTGGTGATTAGAACCAATTAACGTTTGGCCAAGTCGAATTGGCTTTGCGTCGGGAGGCCCGGTTATGATCGAGGATATTTACGGCCTCTTTCGGCGACGTACTCGCGCAGCGGAGATGCGTCGCACGAGATCCGGCATAATTATCGTCTCGATTAAGCTGATTTATTGCTCTCATCGGCGAGATACTTTCCTCCCTCGCATTCCTCTCAGGCCACGAGAGCTTCACTATTATTATTACTACTGCTGCGGACAAAACATTTCCACAGTGTTTGCGACGAAGCATTTTCTGTGTTCGCTCTCTCGGTCTCTCTCTCTGTCTCTCTCAGAACACCGACTTTATCCCTCGCTTTTTTACGTTGTACCACGTTCAACCGCTTTAACAACCCATGGGCGAGCGCTTAAATTACATTTACCAATTTAATACGGAGACGCGAGCCGCGGGTAATTGCTCAATTCAGATTTCAAACGCTGGCGTGCCTCGTGCTCGATGCAACTTCTCTCGTTAACTCGGTGCATTTTCGAATTTTCCCTTGTCAGGTCTCGCGCACCGCTAACGGAGAGGTTTCAGTTACAAAGACGAACGCGATGTAACGCCGTACGATAGTTCCTTACGTCGTAATCCTATTATAGTTCGAATACTCGGTCGGTCGTTAACCACTGTGTCTTCCTCGCACGGCGCAGTTTCGGTTGTTCTTTTTCTATAATCACGAGCCATTGAACGCTCCACACTAGTCCACACGCTTTTAGCCAGTTTCCGTCGAACAGCGTCGGTTCCTGCCATTGTCGATATTCCGTGCTTTCGGCTAACGATCAGCAATGCGGCTCGTTACACTTTTACCCGCCGTCCGTGTGCCGAATCGTTACGCGGTTGGCAAGAGCAGACAGCGGAACATGCTCGCGGAAAAGTAAAAGTGAACGCTTTCGTTTCGTTTCGTGCCCACGTACCTTATGGTCTTTTTCCACTGTGGCGAAGCGTGGGACAAGCGAAAACGGAAAAAGCAGAAGAAGCTAGGAGAGGTCGTGCGCCGGCCAGATGCTCTCCTGCAATAAACGAATCTACTGTAGCGGCGAGCTCTCTTTCGCAGCCAAACGACAATTCTTAACCTGCCCCCGCGGCCGATTCCGCTAATGCACTTCCGAGGCCTGTTAATTCGCCCGGAGAATTCCGACTGTTTAGAGAATCGAGCCTGGCGAACCGGCTGCTCGTATTTATGCGCTTTGAGCAGAAGAATTTAATTTCCTTGGCAATCAAAGTACCCGCTGCGTAAGTACGAGCGCATTAATCGAGGATCGCTTTCGCGGCAGCTCGACGGATAAAAATCTTTCCCTTCAACCGGTTTTCCGTGTTAAATATATTATTGGTAGACGGACGATTATGGTGAGGACGACTCGACGATAGAGCGTAATCGTTGATCGCGCTAATACGTCTTATTAGTACATCCTTATCAGCGGGCTTTGACATAAATCTAATCTATACACGTGTTTCTTGAAGTATTAAGTGATTCAACGATCAAAACCGCCGACGCCACTTTTCCTCGTTTGTTCGTTGCCTATTAAAGTCGACGTCTTCCTTGTCTAGTGACCTTTCGTTCTCGAGCGGGAAAAATCTCCACCGCACCGGTTCTCGATACTCGCCAGAAAAGTCCGTCAAGCTGAAATCCGTCTTGGCAGGGCCAGCGCGACTGGTTTCGCGAGATTAGTTTCGCGTATTGCGCGACTGTAATTTCACTTGAAAGTAGATTGTTGCCGATATCGCGGCTCGCGTGAGCCGGTTGTTGATTCGGCTTGCTGACTGCCGATCCGAAGCTCAAAAGTCAGGAAGCATTAGGTGTTATGAAAAATCAAGCATTTCGCACTGTCGACGTTACATCAGCCGCTTACGCGAGCAGTCCTTTTTCTAGGGAAAGGATTTTTGCCGTGGAAGACTCCTCCGTAATCACGACTGTTCCTTCATACGTTCTCCTGACTTTTCATCATTCGGAAGACACGGTAGAGTGCTTGACGAATCGTAAAGAGTTCGCCACCGTTATGCAGCTGTGTCCTAGAGGTTACATGCAAACGGGTCTCAATTTACAAATTAAGTGGGTTAGGCGTGACGTTAAGCGTGTTAACTGGATGTCGGTAACCAGTTATTGTCTGATCGTTGCCCACGTATCGTGCACGTGTTCATACGTGACAAACGTTTAACGTAGGCTTTCTTCTCGCGTAGGAACCAACAAACGTCTCCGACATCTAAAATTCTTCAATCTACTTCGCTTGCATAACCTGCACCCGTATTTTCCTCAGTCCTCCTTTTCGGCAAAGGCCCATAAAAATGATCTGACAGCAATTAAGACCGCGTGTCTAGGAGGATTTCGAAACGCTGAATTTCAGCAGCTTGGCAAGTGGATCCTGACCACCGCGCCCGTTGCACAAACTCTTGCGGTTATGGTTCAGCCGCGGTGACAATGAGACGACGTCGAGCGAGAGAAAATGAGAGTGAACGAGAGTGACGGACAGAGGAAAAGAGCGTTTTCCAAGAAGTTTCGCCGAAAAAGAATGAGAACGCGGTAGCTCCGCGGTAAAATGTTTCCCTTTGCCGAGCTGCGACATAAAGGAGTATAAAAATAACGCGGCACGGCGTGTCACAATCTCTCGCGCCTCCCCCGAGAACGCGGGCGACAGTAAGGGTGAGTCCGCCGCGTCTCCTCCGACATTCATTATCGTCGAGCAAGATGCGTCGGCAGGCACTGCTTCTTTTTCTTCTCTCGCGCGCATGATGCGTAATTAGAAAAGTGGCAAGTAAATTAGACCACCCGCTTCTCATCCACCTCCTCCCCTTTGATACGCCCGCTCACCGCTGGCCGTGCCTCTGTCTCTGCACCGTGCTCTGCTTTCTTTTCGTGGAAACGCGCAACATTTAATCGAGCGCGCGCGGCCGGAGCGCTGTGAAAAACGAGACGAAAAGCGGCGGTACGAAAGAGGTACTCGCGGAGCAAGCTGCACGCGACGTTGTTCTGACAATGAGTGCGAAGATACTCGTGCTTCCTCCGCGACGAGGATGATCTCACGCGGCCCATGAAACATGCAAACAACGGGCCTATCTTATCGGCGATTGCGTCAGTGGTAACGGACAATTAAAGGCAGACCGCAGATGTAACCTGCCTCCACTTTCGGCGTCAGGCTGATTGTGTGCCGTGGGTATCGAGCGAGCTATTACTGAAATAAGCTCGCTAAATAAGGCTCAAGCGCGGCATTCGACGTGCGCGAGAAACTGCGCGGTTTCTTTTTCGTCGGAAACGCTCCGTCACACGCGGGGCTCGAGTCGCGCGGGCAATCGATTTAACGATTGCAAATTAATTTATCACGCTGAATAACGTCATTTGCGGCGGACGAAAAAAGAGGAGGTTGAATGACCGGCAGAGACCCCCGCTTTACGTGCCTCCCTCCCTCTCGTTTCTTCCTGGCTAGAGTGTATACCTGTCGGCAGGGCGGGCGCTTTACACGCGCGGAGACCGGTAGGTGAAAGAAAAGAGCCTCGTCTACGTTAGGTACATTGACATTCCTATCGCCGGCGTATCTCGAGCACCTGTTGAACGGTTATGGGATATTTTTAGCCCTTTCACCTGGCACATGTCGTCGGTCGACCGTCGTGCGTATTCGTAGCTTCGCAGCACGTAAATATCCTTCTCATTGGCCTCTGATTATATGAGCGGTGTCGCGTGCTCACGATCGAGTCGTATAAAATCAGGTCACCGGGTGAAAGGATTAATGAGTCTCTACTGGTGTTCTCGGTTTCACCCGAGACTTTGCTCTCTCTCTCTCTCTCTCTCTCTTTCTCACTTCCTCACTCAATCACTCGTTCTCTTCTCCTCGTCTGACACTTGTACACGCTCTCATACGTCTCCACATCTGGTTATGGCGATCGAAAGTGATCGAGGGATCCTTGTCCGAAAATTCTGCTTTCGCCGTTTCACGACTTCTCTCGGCAGAGAACATCGTGGCCAGAGCGAGAAATAAATATTCTCCTACGATATTAGTGCTCTTAACCGCGATGACTGGCCTACGAGTGAAGACGAAGTGGAACGTATAATTAGCCTAATTTAGATAATACCGGCGCGAGATTCTGAGCATGATATCAACCGACATCGAGGTCCGTAAATAGAAAGCGGATTGTCTTCCTCGATAATCTATCCTTGTTACACGGTGGACGATCAGCGAGTTCGTCGAGAGTGCATTAGTACGAGGACAAAATATCGTGGCCGGGAGAAGACGCTTACGGGGCATGGGAAATAAATTTGCCGAGCGCTTATAACCGAGAGCCGTATATGGCAATGACAGGGTTAAATATTCAGGCTGCACGGTTGACCCGTCCAGCACAATATACGGCCGAAGGGAGCATGCACGTACCGCTGCGAAATGCTTCCGCGGCTCCCGATTTTTCTCCGCACTTCAGAATTCGCCCCAAAAAAAAGAGAGAATTGAGAAAAAAGAACGACAAGTCTCGGGACAGACTCTAGTGTCGAGTAGTACATATGTAGCCGCATTAGCAGATAAATGTATCCCATGACGGGAGTATAAAGGAACGACTATGTCGTCCGTGCCTGCGCCCGCCTCATGAAACTCGATATGGATCGCGTATGACAGGGACTGTTCGCACATACCGACCTTATAAGTGTTCTAAGTGGCTTTTGCCAGCCCATTATGTCATCCTCCTTGTATCAAGTACGTTCTTTAATGACGGCACAATACTTCTTCGCGCATCGAACATATACTTTGCTGGCGCACACATGAGCGCGAGTTTGCTTGAAAGTGGGCGATTGCGGCCAACGATAAAATAAATTTTGCGCTAACTATGCGCTCTGCACTCAATTGCACCGCTGATGTGGATATCTGTATCATTTTGCCATTGATGCCGTAGGATCGTAGGAACGGCGCTATGTGTACTGATGGTATCGGCAAGCGATTACTGTTTGCCAGCGGCGAATTTTCGGTCGAGATTGTGTTATAACTAATTCATTCGTAATGCGTGATAGATTTAAGAGATGTGGTAAAAAATAGATGGCCTAATTGTAAGCATCATAACACAAACCAGATATGCTTCAATAGAACACACTGTTATCCACGACTTGCTTTGTATGTGATTGACACTTGACGTGAAGGAAAATAATGGTTTTATTACAGACGAAAACGGACGCTGACGTAATAAGGATGATCTCCTACATTTTGATCGTGGCCGGAGCTCTGACGTTCATCGTCAGCTTCTTGGGATACTGCGGCGCCATGTTCGAGTCTAGATGCCTCCTCTTTGTCGTAAGTTCACTCTAAAGCGAGGCAGGCGAGCTATGAAACGACGTATTATCAAGCAGCAGCATCGTGACGTCAAATTCATTCCTTTCCGTTCCGTTCGCAATCGCTGTGCGCAGGATATTACGTTCGAACGAGCGGGGGGGAGAAGCCGATAAATAGTCAGACAATATTTTCTCTCATTCCAGTATGGCATCCTCTTGCTGTTGGTTTTGGTCCTGGAATGCGTGGTGGTTGGCCTTGCCTTTGGACTCAAAGGAGACGTGCGTATCATCCATGAATTCCATATGTATAGATATCGAATATCCGGTTTTATAGCTAGCGTCATCATAGACTCGATCGTTTCACTTGTCTTCACGCAAACATCGACACACGCCGAGCATGTATCGTTCTCAATGCCATCTAATCCATTTCTGTGACATCTCATGAAACCATTTACTTGTCCATTTACAATGCATGCGCCACATAGGATTTAGGCATCGTACAGGTAATTTTCGTCGGCCTATTAAGAAATACAATTAGCTAGAGAAAAAACTTTCGCAGGCCGAGAAGGGCACGCAAAGTTTCCTGAAGTCCACCATCAAGTATTATGCGGCGACGGTGGATAAAGCCGAAACCGTGACGGTTGCGTGGGACGGCATCATGAGCCAGGTAAAGAAAAAAAGAAGCAAAAGGAACAAGTAGAAGAAATAACAGCCTATCCGCCAATTAATAAGGCCCGCGATTAATCGCCCCGATAAAAGAGAGGAGGCCCATTAATGCCCTCAAAGCGCGCTGATCCGCGCTTTACTCTTTTTCTGTTTTTCATTTCGTTCTCGCTCGCGTGTGAGAAAGGAGATCGTTTGTCGCGCAAACGATCCGCGAAGGGCGCGTCGTAATTTCTGTCCTGCTAAAATGCTGTTAACCGTTTCAAATCATCGTTTTCGCCATGTTCGCGCACTCCCGATGGCCTGTGCAATTTGCGCCAGCGGGGGTTCGTTGACTTTTGCAGCCGGCGTGCGCAGCGCGATGTCAGCGTCGCAATTAACTATCAGTAATTATACGCTGATTGATGCGTTTCGGCGTGGACACACGCGTACGTATGTACGTTTCCATGTATGCCGCTGAAAGCAACGCGTATGTACTAGTTTTCTGCCTGCGCGCGTTGGGTAATCCGGGCTGTCCAGTAGTCGTAGCGTAAAAAAATAGAAGCTTGCGTTGAAATCGGATAACGAGAGCGGGGAACTTTCGACTCGAGAAATTGGCTAATCTTTGATCGTTAAAAGCTCCACTGTTGCGGCGTCGAGAATTACCTGGACTTCCGTGAAAGTACAAACTGGACGAGCACGGGGAAGATGGTGCCGGAAGCCTGCTGCATTAAGGATGTCGATGGATCTATACAGGATCCAACCTGCCCGATTAGTCCTACCTCATCCAATTCTTACTACCAAACGGTGAGTACAGAGCTACTTAATCGCGATTGTGCTCAATATGATTCGACGTCCGTACGTTAAATTCGGTTCAACGATAAACACAGGATAATTCTGACACGATCAGTAGTGAGTGCTGCAGAGGTCAGCCAATTGTAAATCTGCAAACTTCCACTTGCGTTCTTTGTCGGAACGGAGCTCGAGGCGCGCTATCCTAGAGTCGAAGCAATTCGCGCGAACAAATGTGTTCGTTTTCAGGGCTGCTATAAGGCGATAGTAACCGCCATCGAGGAGAATGCAGCGATAGTGATCGGCGTTGCGGCCGGCCTGGTCTTCATCGAGGTCCTGGTCATTATCCTGGCGCTGTATCTGGCGTGCTGCTATTGGCGTCCACAGCATGGTAGGCTCGGTGTTAAAGTCAGTTTCTAATCGATATAGTTAACGTCCGCGTGTACCATCAGCGGTGTGTGTCGTTCGTTGAACGACCTCGGTCATGAGGAGCGTATCTCTTTATCATTATCGCTCATTTTTGTGTCTCATTCTCTCGCTCATTCTCTCGCTGTCTCTCATTCACACTCTTTGATTTTTGTTCTCTGCCTTCTCTCTCATTCTCTGTCTCTATCTATTTCTCTCTTTATTTTCATTCTCTTTCTCTCTCTGTCTCTGTCTCTTTACTGTCTATTTCTGTGTCTTTCTTTCTCTTTACTGACGGTAAAACGTTACCTCTTTTGACATCTTTGCAGTTTATCGATGCGTAGAGCCGTCTGGCAAGGAGTAACCCTCGGCCTGAGCAGAGACTAAAAAGCTCTAGAGCTCTATTATACATCCACTCACACACACTCACACACACACACATACATATACACACACGCTACAAACTGTCGTCAGAAAAGACGCACGCGGAGGCGCGCGCTTACTACGCACGTTCTCCACCGCGAAGAGAGAACAGTATCGCGCGAATGAAAGTCCTGCCGCGCGTACATACATGTATACGTACACGTATGCATACGTACAGTATTCCGTGAGCCGCGGTTTCGTCGTTTTCCCGCTTCTTTATTCGTTCTCACCCCTCTCATTCCACCCCCGACGTCTTGACGCAACGTGTGCGCTGTCGGTTCGGCGCGCGTCTTTCGCTCTTCCTTTCTCTCGACCAACCCTGGTTGCTGTTGTTTCACGTTTCTATATTGCTCGTTTGCCGTCGACGACCGCGCGTCGGGTCCACTGATCTCTGACCGTCTAATTGGGCGGAAACGCGGGGGCGGAAGACAGACACCGACTGAATGGCCGTGTGATTTAGTTTCGCCTCCCGCGTCGTACGTCCTCTGCCCCCAACATTTCACACTTCGCGCCCTTCGCGCTAATGTCGATATTTGTTTCGTGCTTCACGAAGCGGATCACGCGAAACCGAGCGGTTCCACTTGAAATTCGCCAAAAGCACCGACCTGTCGCGCTAGCCATCGACTGTCTCCACTGTTCGAGCATTACACATTCTTTCCTATAAAAGTCGAGACCGGCACGGAACACTTGAGTCCCTGATTTCACGTTGAAGGTCCACGGGGACGGAGCATTTTTCGTGAACGAAAACAGAAAAAAAAGGCCGCCCCCACATGGCGGGCCTCCTTTCATCTCGGCCGCGTTTTCGTCGGCACCCGGCGACATTTCCGGGGCGAAAATTTGCAGAGATCAGCGGAGCGAGCCGCGACGCGAACGAGAAAGAAAGAGAGAAAGGGAGAGGAGAGGAAAGTTCTCCCCCTATCGTCGCGCGATCCTGTACGCATTGTTCATCGTACCCATCGCGTATACGCTCGTACGGCGTGTTGTTTCGTTGGCGGAAAATTTTACCCGAGCCACGTCGCGCCCACGCTTTCGATTCATCGACGTTTGACGTCGTTCTCATATCCACGTGCCAAATTCTCCCATCTGCAGGAAAACAAAACGAAAATACAAGAACGACAAAATAGTGCGATGAAAGAAAGAACCGAATACGACGAAATATCGCGTATCTATCGGACCCCCCCTATAGAACGAGAAAAAAACGAAAGGAAAAATATAAAAACGCGCGTGTCTTAATTGTACGCCACGGACGAGAATATCGATGTGCACCGCTTTAACGTGAGATTCAATTTCAAATACTCTTTTCTCCTTTAGTCGCCTCTGTTTTAAGTTTTTATACGAGTCAGGCAGGTAATCAGGGAAACGACGAGTGCACGTTCTACCTAGTTACCTTTCGTTTTCTTTTTTCTTCGATTCGACGTTCAGGGAGCCCTGTCAAATCGTTGCACACACACGTATACGTATCATCCCTTATATTTGTTACACTCCCCCTCTCCATTGTTGTTACACATTCGACACCCATATGGTAGCGTAGAAGTCGCTCAGCCCAATGTCCTCGTTTAACGCACTGGCTATGAGTCGACGTTCGCTCGAAATTCGCCAAGGAATTCCATCGTCGTCGTGCGTACGTTTTCTCGACCGTCCGAATTCGACGTAACCCAGATCAGATCGACGAAGGCGAGCCAATGAGTTAACGCATTCCCGTAATATCCGCTCTAACCCACCCTCCATACAGTCGCTACGATCATTGCATCGATCTCTCTGCATTTATCTCG
This sequence comes from Priocnemis perturbator, assembly GCA_963942575.1. Taxonomy (NCBI): domain Eukaryota; kingdom Metazoa; phylum Arthropoda; class Insecta; order Hymenoptera; family Pompilidae; genus Priocnemis; species Priocnemis perturbator. Next base: position 12,830,023 of record OZ012651.1, read on the forward strand.
AACTGCAAGGCCTACGGTATACTTTTAAACAATTTTCAAGTAAACCTCGTCGCCGTTAACACATCTCTCTCGGCGCTGTCTATCGAACGTAACAAAACGCTTATTGCCGCTCTGGGTAGCAAGTATCGCTAACTACCTTCCGCCATTTATGACAGGCCGAAAATTGGCACCGCGGCATAAGTCCGTGATCAATGAGTGCCTCGATCGGACGTGAACCTTGTTGGACGGGAGAGTACGAGAGCGTCGATTCGTTAACATCGCTCTACTCTCGCACATCTGATTCATTCGATTCACTCAGCTCCATTCCTCCTTGTTCTTTATTTTTTTTTTACTTATTTATTTCTCTGACAACCATAATCACGCGCACACCCTCTCTTCTTCTCATAAAACAGAAAGAAGTATCGCATTGACAAATGGACGTTCTTTTAGCTTGCGTAGACGTGTCGTCGAGGCAGGCCTGGTGAGAAGTGAAATGAGGATGATGATGATGATGATGATGAATTTAATGATGATGATAGCGGAGTTTGATTTCGAGTAAGGAGGTGAAGGTGTCAATCGAGAGAGAGACGATCTATGTCGCGAGACCTCTCGCTCTTCATGGGGTCAGCCTGCTTGCTTTTTGGGCAACGCCGGGGAAGTTCTCTTTGCCAATGTTGAAGCTCTCTACCACCACCGCTACTACTACTATTATTACTACTATTATTACTCTCTCCTTCCACATGCCCTCTCTCACGAGTTCCCAACATTTTCATTCTTGAGGCATGGTAGCTGCTCTGCCCCCTTTACAAACCCCCCGCCCATACCTCTCTTCAAGCACTTGCATGGCGATGTTGGCTGGCTATATAAGACTCTGTACATTGCGCATGGTGGCCCAATTGCATCGATCCCGCTGCCAAAAACGGGTTTCACCTTGGCGCGACGCAATTTCACTCGTACCTTCCGGAAAAACTCAGCCCACCACAAGGCCGGACCAAAGATACTTCGTATCGAGCACGAAGTTAATCAATTCGACGGTTCGATCGTTCGATGACTGAATAGCTATTACGGTTCGACGAAATTTCTTGCTTCACGGCGGGGTCAGTAAAATTGGACAGGAGTAGACTACGGGTGAGAGCGGCGAACGTCTGTCGATAGTTAGTGAAACGGATCCTGTCCCACGTCGAATGTATCCAAAGTATCGTAAAGTATCTGTTAACGTGCCAAGAAAGTTCGCAGAATCTCCGTAAGTGGGAATCTCGATCTCTGTACGTCCTCGGAACATCAAAGAGTCGCATCGAGACGAGAATCCGCTGGGCGAGAGGCATCGACGACGTTGACTCATACTTATTCATAGACGCGAGAACGATTTCTCTCGTGAGCCTCGTCGGTCGTCATGTAAAGAGGCAAAATGCGTTATCGCCTGACCAAGATACGCCGCACAATGGGTCGTGGGAAAAGCGTGCAATTGGGCCCCGAGTTGTCCGTCAAGGCGCGAGTTTAACGTAATTCCTCCTCTGAGTGTACATTAGTAGACGTATTTTCGGGTTCTATGAATAGTAGAAATGGCGAAATTACGGAGACATGCAATTGGGCACTGATTATTCGTTAAGGTTCCAATGTAACTCGATTCCCACTCTATATATATACACATATATATATGTGTAAATGGCTAGACACGCTGTAGGCACGAATTATCCGACGTAACTTGGCGTTTGATCGACTGTTATTAATTAGAAAATTGTATATTGTGAGTCGGGAGGAATTGATATATGTTGAGTGTATTTGATGCGAGGATGACAAGTTTCGAGGAAACCGCGAGCGACTAAAGGGTTAATTCGGCGGGATCTGTTAAGGGGTGGTTTTGCACTGGTGGTACACAGTTACCCGGTCGCAGGACGTACCGCGCTAATCTCCGTTATTGGATACGGATTAGTGGTAATCGGATTGTGTCGAGCTCGTTCGTGGATATCTAATAAAACAACGGATGGACTGACGGACGTCTGTCCTACTCGTAAATGGAAATGTTTCGCGAAATCTGTCCGGGATTTGCCGTGCCGACCGAGATCTCGATCTTTAGAGTCATCAGTTCTCAATCAGCCCCTTCAATTATGGAGTACTCAATTTCAAAATTCGATTTTGAACGTAAATTTTAATTGAAGTAGTCGGTAGAGTATGATTGCCATGTTACGCGACGATAATTCGTTCCTTTAACGTACATCTTTCGTCATAATTTTAACCAAATATTGCCGATTGCGTCCGTACGTATGCGCACCGTAAATCGTGACTGGTTCGAAGGAATTGACAATGAGAAGATCCAAGCCTCGAGACTGATGATACTCAAAGATAGTTAAGTTCAACGCACACGGTTTTTGACCTCTCTGCGCGAGTAGTGTGTCGTCAAATTACATTGACACCGTTTTGATATGCTATACGTTCGGGAAGGGACTCCCATTTTGAAGCGTCGTTCGACACCTTTCTATCAGCTTTACATCATTTACCTCGTTTACATTCTGTCAGCGTTTAGCAGACTCGTGCCAAAAATCAAAAAGCCTCGCCGCCCTCGTAAAATCGAACCTCCAGGAAACTTGATAAATAAAAATTCTATATACTTCGAGAGACGCTGCGTCAGTTTTTTGAAACTTTACAACCTTCGTGTCATTTTGACCAAAGTCGGTTCTTCTTTAACCAATAAACGAAGGGACGAAAAACCATACCAACGCATCGCACACGATTCGTCATCCACAAATGCGTGCGCCTACGTACCACGTACAAAGTTAACGAGGGTAGTTCTTACTTAAACGACCACACGGAAATTGAGTCTGATATATAACGAAACGAGAGCGAGAAATAATTGCGCGCTTTTTACATTACTAATTTTGTTCATGCCGCACACTCTAGACATTTTCGTTTCCAGTGTTAACTTGTTGGTGCTGCTGTTGACGAGACATTAAGAGCATGGATCTGTTGAGTAGCGTATCCTAGCATTCGCACGTTGAACCCTTATTTTAGAGGGCTCCTGTGTGCCTTGCTTGCTTGACAAACAAAAAAATACCATACACACACATAACATAGTTCTCGCTAGCCGATGAGAGATCCTATAGGGCTAGCCGATCGATGACATAAGGTCGACCGACAGGGAAAAAGAACGCCAGAATTACGGAAATGGTTCATATATCGAGGGAAAAAGGCACTTTGACAGTGGCGTGGGAAACGATCTAGAGAATCGAGATCGGAAACGATCAATAAATCGCGAGATTTTTTTTTTCCGGAACAAATAATAGGATCTATAGATAAGATGGAAAGTACAAAGTTTAGATATTTGCTTTGGTGAGAGAACGACGAGTGCACGTTGTTGTGCTCGTTAATCTGATGCCCGCCTGCTGCACGTTCATTACGTTTCACACTGGCAAAAAGTTTCGCAAACCGTTAACGTTTGCGACAGCGATTGCGAATACGGTAAAGCGTGGCAAACGTTAAGCGGCGAGATAAACAGTAGCACGAACAACATTCGTAGGAACTCGGAATCGTGTATTATTAGATTGCGCGCGGTTCCCAGCTTTTGGGAAGCGACGCGATAAAATCGGGTTTCTTTTAACAACCACGTAGATTAGACGTCTGTACATAAGTGCGAAAGGTTCAAAGAGGAACGCGTACGCGAAACGTTCAGGGAATGATCCTCGAACGACGACGATCTTGTTCGTGATAATCGTGCGACGACACATAGATGCAGCTATTTAGATTAAAGGGTTCATCCTTCCGACGACGGCCGGGAATTAAAGGAAACGTTCCTACGTCACTGTGAAACGATGCCGTTCCCGCGGAGTCGTCGCATGACCGATTTACGTCGAGATACGAGCATCAAAAATGATCGAGCTGTTCGTTCGCGATAATCCCGAGCCGTTCTGCCCGCTGGCAGTCCGCCAGATCGGGAATCTGAAATTGCAACGGGTCTTACGATACGTTCCCGAATCCGCGAGAACTGTACAAGGATCGTTCCTGTCTCTCAAAAGTTACTCCGTATCCTGTAAACGTTGATTTTGAATACATCTCGAAATTGGAGAGGCGAGCGGTCAGAAAGTTGCGAGTGTGGCGCGGTTAAATCGTACGATTTCATAATTCCTCGTTCTTATGGACACTTCAATTGCGGTATTAGTCATCTCGTTTCTATTACTCCTAATTATCCTAATACTCCGGACACCTTTCGAGAGACGATTTCCTTTGTTTTGTCGAGGACGAAATTCGAGGAAGCATATTAAGTGGGAAACGCGAACGTTTCAGCGAAGTAATTTGTGCATTTTTCCTACGTCCAGACAATGAGAATTATGTCGTAGGCAAGAATTGCGTGGCAAAAGTCTGTAGATGATAACTTTCTGCATTGGAATGGTTCCGTTTAATTTTTTTTCAACATGTTAATTGTTTCGTATGAAAGTGTTAAGCGTTATGGACCAAACACAGATTTCGACGATCCCCCGTTCACGCTCGGTCTTTTAATTATGTTACTATGAGAACGAAAATGATCGCTGCTTCTTTGATATAGCTATCGAGCGTGACAGGAGGATCCATATATTTCGATTTAGTCTCTTCAATCCAAATCCTCTTAGTGGACAGCTTGTTTCTTTGATGATCACGATGTGTATAGTTCAATCTAGATACCAGAAACACTTCTTGCATGAAATGCACTCTGAACATTTTGTATTTATTTCTACACACGTTGTCACAGTATATTCGTCCTGTACGTTAAGTGTATGTGAAGGATTTTTCTATTGCATCTCATTCCCTACGTCAATCGCCGTATATATGTCGCTGTCATCGCGAAAAACCGTAACGCTCTCATTAAGAATTACATGATGTGAGGGAAGCGTTAGTAAGTACGTATGGAACGACTGCAATACAGGAAACCTGCTCCTTGCGATGTTATCTACCTTAATCGATGTATTTAAATGTTATCACCGTACCCCTTGTCACTTAGGGACAGAAAAAGTATGTTTCCGGACAAAAAAAATCACGTTTTTGTGTCCACGATGACAGAGATCGCGAATCCGATAATGGATGGATTTTAATCAGTATAATGCATATTGAGTTTATGCAGAATTGTTCGATTTAACGATTAATAGAACGTTTATTCCAACGTTCACGGGGATCCTAGAACAGTTTCAAATAAAAAAAAGATATCGAAATATGTAGAATGGAATTAGGTGACGATGCACGATTGTAACTCGTAATTTACATTTTTCGAAGTTTGCCGAATTATAACAAGCCAGTTTCCATTGACCTTCTCGTTCGGTCGGATTGAGGAAAAAATTTTCACAAGCGGTAGTAGGTCGACGGAGACGAAACACGTGACGAAATATATATTCAAATTTTTTATACAGAGACTGATACCTGACCTAAAAATGTATATATATATTTGAGACGCGATGATAATTGAAGTATGATTATATTGCGATGCATTATTATTATATTATTATATTATTTTTATTATTATCTAATTAGTATTATATAATTATATATAATGATAACAATATAGTATGATTTCTGTTAAGATTATTAAATGTTTTTTGTAAAAAAGGAAGAACTGTACACACAGAATTAAAATAAAAATTTTATATCATTCTTAAACGTGAGATACGATGTGTAAGAATTTCTTTATACAAATATCGTGCGATATACTCTCTCTGTATAGTTTATTCTCTGCCTCTTGATTCTCCGCTTAAGAATTACTATACCGACTTTAGTCACATACACCTTTTGGAAAAAAAAAGTCATTTTTACACGCACGTCCATCCCTTTCCGTCTAGTATCACAGTTCCTAATTCTCTTGATGTTCTACACACTATTCAGACAAACGGTGGCACGCGTCTGCCTTTCTAATGCTAAGGTGTAGGCAGCGTTACTAAAATGAAAAACCAGTCTATGTTGTATTATTTACCTCTTTATCCTACGGTTTTCTGTTGTTCGCAATTGTAATGCAAACGTGTCATTCTTACAAACGTTTTGTAGAAACGATCAATGACAAGCTTTTCATATCCCTCGTAAGTCAACGTTCGGTATGCATAACGATTCAATAGATGCCGCCTATTCAATATTCACAGAGGGAGGATATGAAACTGCTTGCGAACAATGAACGTTTCATGCGGTCAGTGGCAGATTTGTACTGATTTGATGTATAAGAACGTGTTATCGATACAAAAAAAGAAACGAACGTTAACGTTCTGGATTAATAATTCTTTCACCTATCTAACCACAAGCTTTATGATACATCGTTTTTTACATTGAATACAACATCGTAGCGACATTACCTTCGAGACCAGTGAAAATACGCTCGTCCGATGGTTGAATGAAAAGATTCGTGTCGTATAAATTGTACTAAAATAACTTCTCTCCTTATTCAACAGATAGTAGTAATTGTTCTCGACCGACAATATACCCTTAATCTCTCAATTCTCAGCAAGTATGACTCTCCTAAAATTCCCTAGCAAACACTTCGTGAATATCGTGAATTTTGATCTAATTCATCCACGTTGGATGCCCAGGTAAGCAAAGGGGGTTAGGAGAGTAAAGCAAATCCTATTGTGGTGGGCCGCCCATCATACCCATCGGTGGCATTCCTTGCATGCCATATGGACCTTGAGGAGGACCTTGTGCACTGGCCATCGGTGAATGTAACTGCATCGCTGGACTCTGAATTTGCTGCGTGGGTGTCACTTGACCAGGGGCTGGAGAAGCAACGACCTGCACAAACCAGAAGCAATAACAAGAGACTGAAGTTCAACTCTGTATATGACGTATGGATTAAGTACTCACCTGGGATATTACTGGGGGCTCAGAAGGCAGCGTTAGATTAGCCAACAGATCTCGAACAGCGGGGAACAAGGAGCATTCAGACTGATTTGCACCATATTCGGCGAATCTCTTCAACTGCAATGAAGCCGCAGCTGTTGCTGATGCCGGACTGGGGTCCCGTTTTTCTGCCAATTGTGTTAAGTTTGTGCTGACGTCGTAGACTAACGGAAGGATCAACGATGGTGTTTCGCCTTGATACGGTATACCGATCCTCGTTATTTGGAGCTAATATCAGAACGGACGTAATGTCATTTACGCCAATAATAAAATCGTAAACGAAGATTGATAGAACTTGATACTGTGAGTTTGGTACAGCAGAGAATGGCATGCGTGTTGGTGACACAGACTGATACCGCGTGGCAATGGTTGTTTGCTGTGGTTGCTCAAAGCAAAGCAACCAGTTGCCACGCTAGCGAGAGGTGCTAGTCCTTGTGTAGCATAGAGAGCTAATAGTATACCCAACAACACTCCTTTTCCGCCATCCTCACAATACTTACGAAGAATAAAATCTTGTTTCGACAAACAAGTACGGCGGCCATGCCAATGGGTACGATTGGAGTCGCAGACGGTGGTATCCTTAGACACCACTGCACAGACCACTTCAATTGCTGTTGCTGCACAAGGCCCGGCACCAACTCCAATTTCATTATTTGTACGAAGTCCTTGAGTACGTTGAAAGGAACATTGAGCATTCTTCCGTACCCCCATAACGTGTTGGGTTTATATGGCGGGGCTGCCACTTTGGTATCAAAGAATTTTTCTAAGATCTGCAACGAAAAGTAGCGTGTAAATTAGATAGTGTTAAATAAGCCGTGACCAAATGTATATAAGTGAATAAAGAAAAGTAAGACTTGCCTGTAATTCCTCAACCGTCCATTGGTCTTTGTGTTCGGGAAGTGGTTGCACTTTGATGTGAAGGGACTGTAAATGTTGCGGGTTAAGACCGACTCTTCCAGACAGACTTTCCACCTTAAAGTGCACCACACCTGGTTCCGTACTGTTAATCGCAGTTAACTGAAACGACAATTACATTTAAATTGATCGGATTGTCTTCTACTTCCCGCGTGATATAAAATACTTACGCATTCGTCCTTTCGGATAAAGCATTGCAACTGCTTTCTCATATAAACGCAACCTAGGAATCTTTCTAAAGGTGACAGATCTGGACCGGGTAATCCGGATGGATGAGGTGAAGGACAGCAGAGCAATTCTAATGACTCGTGAGTGAGGAGCGTTGGTACAGCTCCTGCCCAAGATCTCTGCGGTAATACTCTGGATATATGACTGCCAGTTCTGTGATCAGATGCCTGCGGACTATGAAGGGCGTGTCCAGGACTTTGGCCAGGTCTTGCAGGTGATGGTCTTGGTACACTCGGTGATCCTGGCCAATTAGAGGCTGCAGGAGATGCCATACTTTGAGAAGATGGGAATGGACTTCCATCAATGTGGCCTAAAATATAATGTCAAAATCTTATATCGCGGACGATTGTGAAGCAAATTTTGATGAAAAAAACATGTCGTACCTGCTTGCATAAATGAACCAGCGGGGGAATGACCAACTTGAACATTACTACAAGGTCCAGGAGACGATGTTGGCATGAGACCAGCGGGACTAGGAACGTGCATTGGGTTCAATGGACTATTTGCAACTAATCCTGAGCCTGGAGATGGATGGGGTAACATGTTAGGCGTGTTGGGAGGTAGGGACGGCGGTGACGCCAAGTTGAACGACGTCGCTGGACTGCTTCCGAAACTTTGATGCTGACTTGCCTTTAAGATACATACCACACATCTTGAGTACATATAGCTGAAACAACATGCAATAGATTGAAAGGTGTACCTGTGAAATATTTGCGGTGTGAGGACTGGCAGGAGTATGCGGATTACTGCCCGATGGCGGCGTAAGAGGTGGGTGGAACCTTAGACCGTCTCGTTGTTGAGCTGGAGATTGAGGACCACTTCGATGATGACCCAGGAAACCAACATTTCCGCCGCCGCCTCCGTCGCTATCCATCGTAACAGGCGACGGTGGATTGTCGTCTTCTGACTGGGATCTTCGTCGAAATACTGCACTTTCGTCCACATATTTCGACAAAAAGGCCTACAAACATTGCAATAAAATAAAAATATCTTTAATTTATTCGTTGTCATGCTTGGCGATTATTATTTACCTTTAATCCTTGGGTTGGTGTAAATTCATCTACGACATTACTTCTATCAAAACGACTGTAAGCACCGTCGCGCAAACTAACGAGTCCACCCCCTCTCATCCGTAATTCCAAACAATACATTCCCTGATATGCTATCCTCACCAAGGAAACGCATTGAGGAATTATTGTAAACGTCTGTACAGGTACTTGAGGTCTCTGTAGTTAAAGCATTTCCATAGTAGAATAACATAAAACTGGATCATTTTGTATACGAACAAGTACTTACACCACTGAGCACACATAGTTGAGGGATTGTAGGCAATTTACTGATTGAAGTGAGCGGCTGTAAAGTCTCATTAAGTATATGAATAATCTGTGCCAAGGATCTATGCTTATTGAGATGTGCTCCCAATTGATCTTTCATAATACAATGAGCATTAGTAGTCGTATTTGTTGGACCTATGCAAGAAATATCGAAATGCAAAAGATGTACGATTAAAGAAAATACCATGCCGAATACAAAACTTACTTTTACCAAATATCAGTTTAAAGGCTTTATCATTTGTACTCCATTGGACCATAACAGTTGCACCTCGAGTAGGACCGTACGCAAGGACCAGCTTGCTGTAACTGTAAGACTTAATACTGACCATATTCCGCAGGTTATATTTTTCTGTAATAAGTATGAAGATTAGTCTAGTGACACGCAACATGCATTTCAATCCAATTGATACATCTGAAAACGTACCCATTTTAAAGTATTCAGCTAAATCTTGAACAATCGAATACAGGTGCACGATTTGTGCCCAATCGTTCAATAAAGTATCTACAGTACGAGAAACGGTATCAGCTGTACCCATTTCATATTGAAAATATACCGGTCTGCGTAAGCCTGAAGAGAATACATCATTAAACACCATTGTACGTCTAATTAGAATAGCACATCGTACCTTGTTCCTTGGAATGACTACTCGGAAGCGGACTGCTGTAAAAGACAAATTCCGCCACCCAAGTCTTGGCCATGCCCTTTCCTTGAACCCTTATTGAGACACTGAGCAATCTTTTGAGAAGAGCATGCCATGAACTGCTTTGAGCGATTTGCGGGGTAGGAGACGGTAGTTGTACTATCTTCAACACTAACGCCGTGGCATTCGCCTCTACCTGAAGTCCTTGATGCGCTATGTCACGTTTCGTAAGCTTCAAAGGGAATTCATGAAATTCATTTAGTTACTGTTAAAGGCAAGAATAAAGAAAAATGATATGGTAACTAATCAGACTAATTCGGACGCTTGAGAAAAATATAACATAGAAATTTACTTCTTGCGCTAGCGTTACAAATGGAAGTCGCTCGTCGCAGAGAGCAACAACGTGCGCCAGCTCGGGAATAAAGTATGCCGGATGCTTTGGCCTTCTACTCTGTGACGTCCCAGCCGCGTCGGTTCGTCCCCCAGTTCCAACGCTTCTGCGCTTGTTGCTCGTTGACTCCACTACTTCTGTAATGCACCCCCCATCTTGATCATTATTCCCTAAAAAATCCGCCCGTTAATCCCCCTAAAAGTAACGTAACACTGTGCCGATGTCGCGTTTGCCAGATGTTACTGATAAACCCGGGGATGTGTTAATTGTTAGTTGGAGCTTGTGTCACGTTTCAGATTCAGCTGATCAATGATTTACAAATGCGTCTATACGTACGTGTTGTGAAGGCACAGCGTGAACGAAAATTGTCTAAATTGTAGGGTCAAATTAGATACTCAGATTGCGAGCGCTGCCTATAAATTGTCAATTGTTTCGGGGTTTGCACAGACATATTGAAAAGCTGTCGTGTATCGGTTTCTATTCGATTAACCCAGAACATAGTGTACATCTTTGGCGGATGTACTTACCGGTGTCGACACTGGTGAAAGGGCCGTGAGTAATGACAAACGTGTCAAATTCGATAAGACTCTGAACCTTTAAGTACATTTTTGGAATTTCCGTCTCTATACTATCGTCATGCGGATCATCTTCTATAGAACTGTGTTTTACCACGGCAAGGTAAAACGAGCACTCAATTTCGCAGGGTGAGGATTCTTTCTCCTTAAATGCCACAATCTGCAACAAGGCAGGATACGTTAGTAACAAATATGAAAATAATGGTGAAGATACGCTTAAGGTTACTACGTACCAAAATTACTGTAGGATGTCTGTGAAGTTGCACAAACATGCGATGCCTACTGATTTTCGACATAGGGTGATCAGGATGATGCAAAACGGGCAAACGTTCGTGAGACGTAGCTGGCAAGTGTTGCAATGTCTTCTCACATCGTCTCTGCGTTATCCAAAACCTTAATTTAGGAAATAGCAAAATGTTAAACCTTTGTGAGAAATTAAATGCCGGGAATGAAACCCCACAAACCTCAGCTCTGATATAAGGGTTGGAAGACGGGAATGGTCACCGTTTAACGCTGCTGTTAGTTCTGGCACAAGAGGTGCATCATACTGAGGTACATGACATTGTAGCATACCAGTGTGAGTGTCCACAGTGACTAATAGAAGTTCGGCTCTCAAGCAGGGTTGCAAAATTGGTACTGATAAAATAGCTGGTGATCCTGCTAATGTACCTGCAGACAACAAACGTGATGTTTGCTGATACCATTTCTCTGAAAAAATGAATTCCGTATTCACATTTACAACTCACATTCGACATCCTTCATCATCGTCTGTAACTCTTGCTTCAGTTCCGAAAGGCGACTTCTGGTTCTGACATAAATCGTATGCACCAGCAAACATTCCATTGACAATTGATCCGATCTGATAGCCCTATCTGCTATTTCACTTTCCTGCAAGTCGCGTTTATGTAACGTAGAATATTCTAAGCAAATCAGTCAGTACTGACCTTACTACCTAACGAGGGAATATGTACAACGGCAAGTGGTCTTGCGGGATCATGTTGGTCCACTTGCACCGTTAATCTATATCCGAGTTCCGAGCGTGGATCTTTGCTAGTTAGTTCCCTGTAGTTATTTTTACGACGATTATTCTTACATTCTTAATGTTGTATTACGCGTGAGTTCAGAATGAACAATGCCTTACCTCCAGTACGATGTAGAAAGACACTTTCCAGGCGTGTATTCGTCTACGTGTATGTGATCATCCAGTCTGTCCCGAATCAGTCTTAACGTTTGTGAATAAAGGACTTCGAGTTGGAGAGATTGACAGAAATAGTGAAGAATGTGATAAACTTCGGATAACGGATTTGAACTCTCTGCTAATCTAGACTGTACAACCTGTGAGTGATAAACGTTTATATAGATCGCTGTGAATTTTCTTTACAGGTAAAGGATCATACCTGATGGACGTATCGCGTTTGTAACGGATGTACCAATGCCTTTCCATCTCCCGTTTCTCTATCAGAAACCAGGATTTCCAGTTCTAATAATCTCCAAGGTACAGCTGGTCCGTCTCCCATAACTGTAAGGGACACGGAAAATTCTTGTTCTACTAGAAAAGTTACTCTCCCTGATTCAATCTGTTTGCAAATAAAAGACCAATGTGAATGTATATATGTTTTCAGGGTTCAGATAAAGAACCAGCATAACGCACCTTTAAATTCCGCATCTGAGGAAGTAAGTTCCCAGTCACTAAACGATGTTGTATGACTTGATTCAATCTCTGTAAGGTACTTCTCTTTTCAGCCGGAGTTATAGGGTCTGGAGGTACAATTCTTTCCTACAAATGTATACAGGTAAACCATGTTAAATAAGCAATAAAAAGTCATTTGATTTATGAATGTGCCTTGTATATTTACCCTGATACAAGCCGGTAACCGGCTGTACGTGCCAGTTGTCAATACTTCAACAGCAGCTGGAATGTGAAAATTGGGTAATCTGGCATGAACCAGTGTCTCCCTTGCCATCCTTGCCAACATATCAGCAGTGTCAACAAAGAGCAGAGATTGTTTATCCAAAAATGCCATAATATGCTGCAACATATGCAACAGTAAATCAGTAAATCAAATAGCCCATCACTAAAATCTCTGACTTATCTCTGATAGCTCACCGCAGATTTGTCCACTTTAGATGCACTGTTCGCCCATTTGACCAGTGCCAATAAACGAACATACAATTGTCTTGTCCTTGCAGAAAAATTGTAAATCTCAATTTTACGTTCCATATCTGTTTTCCTAGGCAATCTGTGACACAAGTATTGTGAAGGAAGATATAGTACGGACCCTGTTTCAAGTACTCTAGTATCTAGGTAAGCATCATAATTTACATACAGTTCAGCAAGTACAGTAAGTTCATGATAAGTCCTTTGTATAATGAAGTCTATTAACATTCCCAGAGAGATAGATCCTCCACGGTTGCCTTCCTGGGGTATATTATTTGTTACAGGGGTCTGATGCCCCTCTAATGGTACCGGTGCCATCCTGATTCTGTATTGTGCCCTTAATCAAGGCACAATGTCTGTGGTTCCTTAATTACCCAGTACCCTAGAAAAGACATTGATAACTAAATATACACAGGTCTTTTGAATGATAACTGATGGTTTTCAAGAACCATTTCAACTTTCATTAAAGTTTTAATGTAGTATTGTGAACGTACACGATTTGAACCTTCACATGCTTCTAGGTTAACGTTTTCCTCAGAGAGATTTTTACGTTTATGAATTTGAAGAATTCTACATATTGGTATACAAGCCGATATCGTTAAAAATAGTCTGATCTATTGAAAATCATTCAACAAAACGTACAAAACATCGAAACAGAAGCAAAAAGTTTGCAGTATCTGTGTCGGTCGGCCGACGCATAGGTAGTGATGAGATCAAACTACTTGGAAGTACATAGTTTCGCAACCGAGTACGTTCTAAGTACCTGAATTAAAATACGCAATTTTATGAATACTACTATTAGCTTCTAGATAAATGAGTCTTTGGGTATTGAACTGATTGATACTCATAAATACATATTGAACTTGATCCCATCACTACGCACAGGTAACGTAATATTTAAACGTTCCATAAATGTCATATCGAGGATTCCCAGAAAACCAAAAAATCTGAACTTACCTGGCTCATTTAGTACTAATAACGACTGCCGCAGAGGGAACGTTTGCGACAGATAAACGTAGCCATTTTTTCACTTTTGGCAGCGAACACTTTGGAGCAGTGATAGCAGATCTGGCACGAAAACACCGTTGGTGTTTTTTGGGTGGGGGAAACCACGGCAAGTGTGCGTGCGTGTCCGTGAGAGCTGCGCGCGTCGTTTCTCGCCGAATCGCGCTCGGCTTTGAGAGAAGGACGGAACCATGCTGCGTCCTCTTTCAACCAGCAACGCGCGTTGCGTCTTTGTTCGACATGCAGTCGCGGCGTCGCGTCTTCGTTCCGCACACAGGCCGGTGACAGTGGTGCCAGATTTCGCATAAGGCATCGCACGTATCATTGCGTTCTTTCAGCCGGAAGGCAAATCGGGCACCACCGCTGTGAGCAGAGCGCGATCCAGAGAAAAGTGAATCGAGCAGAGTTTGGGATTGACTCGTCGTACTCATCGTCGCTCGTCGACGCGGTTTTTGTTCGTTCGTTCGCGCCTAGCCATGGTTCAATTTTTTTTCACAGAATAATTTGTTTTTTTAATTATTCATCACACGGCATCAAACGATATTCATTTAAAAATATTTTATTACTTACTACGGATAGTTTTTAATATTTTGTCAGCGGAATAGATGTGTCGTATTGGTTTATAATAGATATGGGCAAAATATATATTTCATAAATTTTGGTTTCAGTAACATTAATCTTTCTGTGGTAGTAATAAATGAGAAAGTATATAATAAATGTCAATTATTGCGTATTATGCATTAACCGTGAAACAAGTAATAGGAGCACTTCTTGCACTAGAACGTTCTGAGGGATCTTACTAACACGCGATTTTAACACACGACAGCGTACGTCAGGAAGAATTTGCTTGACACGACGCGACGACGGTGCGAATGTTTTTATGAGTTGTTCTCTATGATTTGTTCTGCATGATTTCTTTTCTAAATAGAAGGTGATCAAATTGTGTATATATTCTAACAGTTCTCAGCAAGTCCCATCACATTGATTTGAGACGTTTTTCTTACTTCGCACGTTTAGTTTAAGAACGCTCTCCCCATTTCGTGAAAGAAAAAGTTGTTCGGTTGAAGGCAATTCACCGTTCATACTGTAATCCATATGTACGTCCATTGTCGCATTCTGCCCACGAAATGTCGCAACGTGCGTATTGTCAAAGAAGGCATGATAAAACAGGACAATAATAACAAAATCCCTGTGAATTGAAAACCGAAACTTTCATTGTGCCGCTCCCGACCGACCGCGGGTCGCAGTTGGACTAATTGAAATATCTGAAAAGTCTAACCATTCTTAGCACGTATTTCACGTACGTACTAGAAATGATTCCCCCGGAACTGTAACCGACTTTTCCAATGTCATTTATTCATCATTATGTACGATATGTATTACATTTAAATGCACATGTACAGGGTGCACAGGTTGTGATAGTCAGCTTTGTTCCTGTAAACGGTAAGTATTACACAAAATTATACAGGAAAGGGTTCGATGGGTTCGTAATATCTATATTCTACGAGACTTCATTCAATTCGAAAGTGCAACGCCGCACCCGACAAATGCAAATGCGTATGTAAGGTTTCTGTTTATAAAATTTAAGATACGTGGACTTCCACGCCACCCATGAGGTGCCACGACTAGCGCGTTCGGTTTTTTAACGTGGACCGTCGCCTATAGCCCTATTGTACCACATTTTATGATAATCATACAGCGTGCGGCATTACCTCTGTCCACTTTGAACGACGGAGATATTCAAGGTGGACAGAGTTATTGCCCCACGCTGTAGAATTAAGGGTTAGAAAAGAAATGAGAGGAATTTTTTTTTTTTTTTTGTTAATTTTATTTCATATTAATGTTGACATTGTATTTTTGTGTGGCGCCCCCCCCCCCCCGCCGCTGGCGCCACCACACAAAAATGCTCTCATTTCTTTTCTAACCCTTACTTCTACAGCGTGGGGCAATAACTCTGTCCACCTTGAATATCTCCGTCGTTCAAAGTGGACAGAGGTATTGCCGCACGCTGTATGATTATCATAAAATGTGGTACAATAGGGCTATAGGCGACGGTCCACGTTAAAAAACCGAACGCGCTAGTCGTGGCACCTCATGGGTGGCGTGGAAGTCCACGTATCTTAAATTTTATAAACAGAAACCTTACATACGCATTTGCATTTGTCAGGCAGAGCCGGATCTAGGGCCTTAAACCCTTGAGGCAAAAGGCCAAATATGCGCCCCCATTTGCTAAATGTTTCCCTATAACTAAGCAAATAGAACAATTTAAAAAAGAATAATATTAAAATTGATTAAATTTCAAAACACAACATTAACTTCATAATTTTTTATTCTAACGGGTCCAATATTTAAAATTGCACTTTCCTTGCTTTAACTGAAGCAAATTCATCAATTACTGACTCATAATTGATAGTTTTACATAGATTGATAATGTTGCTATATTTGTTTCGTTTTGTTAAGCGCTCACGCAACTCTTATACTTAACAGAACGACATTTTTGCGCCCCTTGTATTTTAAACTTGAGGCAAGAGCCTCATTCGCCTCGCCCTTAATCCGGCTCTGTTGTCGGGTGCGGCGTTGCACTTTCCAATTGAATGAAGTCTCATAGAATATAGATATTACGAACCCATCGAACCCTTTCCTGTATAATTTTGTGTAATACTTACCGTTTACAGGAACAAAGCTGACTATCACAACCTGTGCACCCTGTACATGTGCATTTAAATGTAATACATATCGTACATAATGATGAATAAATGACATTGGAAAAGTCGGTTACAGTTCCGGGGGAATCATTTCTAGTACGTACGTGAAATACGTGCTAAGAATGGTTAGACTTTTCAGATATTTCAATTAGTCCAACTGCGACCCACGGTCGGTCGGGAGCGGCACAATGAAAGTTTCGGTTTTCAAGTCACAGGGATTTTGTTATTATTGTCCTGTTTTACCATGCCTTCTTTGACAATACGCACGTTGCGACATTTCGTGGGCAGAATGCGACAATGGACGTACATATGGATTACAGTATGAACGGTGAATTGCCTTCAACCGAACAACTTTTTCTTTCACGAAATGGGGAGAGCGTTCTTAAACTAAACGTGCGAAGTAAGAAAAACGTTTCAAATCAATGTGATAGGACTTGCTGAGAACTGTTAGAATATATACACAATTTGATCACTTTCTATTTAGAAAAGAAATCATGCAGAACAAATCATAGAGAACAACTCATAAAAACATTCGCACCGTCGTCGCGTCGTGTCAAGCAAATTCTTCCTGACGTACGCTGTCGTGTGTTAAAATCGCGTGTTAGTACGATCCCTCAGAACGTTCTAGTGCAAGAAGTGCTCCTATTACTTGTTTCACGGTTAATGCATAATACGCAATAATTGACATTTATTATATACTTTCTCATTTATTACTACCACAGAAAGATTAATGTTACTGAAACCAAAATTTATGAAATATATATTTTGCCCATATCTATTATAAACCAATACGACACATCTATTCCGCTGACAAAATATTAAAAACTATCCGTAGTAAGTAATAAAATATTTTTAAATGAATATCGTTTGATGCCGTGTGATGAATAATTAAAAAAACAAATTATTCTGTGAAAAAAAATTGAACCATGGCTAGGCGCGAACGAACGAACAAAAACCGCGTCGACGAGCGACGATGAGTACGACGAGTCAATCCCAAACTCTCCTCGATTCACTTTTCTCTGGATCGCGCTCTGCTCACAGCGGTGGTGCCCGATTTGCCTTCCGGCTGAAAGAACGCAATGGTACGTGCGATGCCTTATGCGAAATCTGGCACCACTGTCACCGGCCTGTGTGCGGAACGAAGACGCGACGCCGCGACTGCATGTCGAACAAAGACGCAACGCGCGTTGCTGGTTGAAAGAGGACGCAGCATGGTTCCGTCCTTCTCTCAAAGCCGAGCGCGATTCGGCGAGAAACGACGCGCGCAGCTCTCACGGACACGCACGCACACTTGCCGAGGTTTCCCCCACCCAAAAAACACCAACGGTGTTTTCGTGCCAGATCTGCTATCACTGCTTTGGAGGTCTGACAACATAATGCCAACAGCATGAACGATGCAGCTACAACATTATTGGAAGTATGCAATTTCTTCCCTCTTCCCTCCACTTGCCTCTACCGGACAACGATGCAGCTATTTTATGAACAGATGTCGCCTGGAGGTCTTCCATTATCGACGTGTACCATTCTTAATATTATACAACCCTTGCTCTGTACCGTGAAAATAACCTCTACAGTAAAGCAAAATAATTTTGTTCAATGCTTGTTAACAATACTTAGTTATAAATATACATTGCTTCACTACGATTCTAAATATGTGTTAAGTTTAGACTTTTCTACATAATCGTCGTCGGTGGGAATTCGAATAATTGCCAGACTCCTATACACATCTGTATATCAGCAAAATGTAAAGCATAGTGTATAATTTTGTCATGTAATAATAATAGCTTCTCATGTACAACATGTGTCGCTTATTATTTGTATCATAAATAGAGAGGATTGCATTAGTACTCTTCCGTCCAGATAACTGTCAACGTACATATTATAATTACAGATTAGACATGGGTTCGTGGCAGCTAGAAATTGTTCGAATGGGGTTTTACATCGCATTTCCCGTTATAACGTTTCACTTCATCAATCACTCGAAAAGCGTTCAAAACTGGATCGATGCAGAAGTGAAAAAGTTGTATCCAGAGACCGAAGAAGGACTAAACTCTCTCATATCCGAGTTTGACCAAGTGTTTGCGGATATAAAAGCGAGCGAGAAATGAATTACATTAAGGATTCTTTTGCACACGTACATGTATCAAGATTGCGTTGTAGGAACGTGAAATAAAACTAATGGATGCTATATAGACGAAAGGGTCGAAAGAGTCGAAAGTATCTTTCCTTCAAGAAATAAGAATGCAATTGGCGTAGACCATAGACATTACAGCTCGGACGGTTGGAAACTGCGTAAAGTAATCTTATGTTGGCTCTGATGTCTTATTGGTCCGACGGTTAGTAACTTTAGGCTAGTGAGAAAATAGTCGACGATTTTTAGAATTAATTTACGAACACCGATCGAGTTTGTGCCCAGCGACCACCAAGCACCAGCGACCATAGTCTGCAGCGATTCATTAGTCAGTGGAGGTTGCCTTACTAGTAGTGTCTAATTGCACCGCATGTCATTTTCAGTTTGACCATTTTAACTAAATATAAACAAAATGATTTAACAATTTGCAGAAGGTACCGTTGATGTATACAGGATACTGAGGCATTACCAGTCATGTGGAAGTGCCATAAATGCGGAAAGCCAGTTTATTTCGGTCAGTTCTCCATGGGCTGCATACATTTTAACACGATCCGAATTTTGACAAGTACCATTTCTAGCTGAGTGAAGATCATCCATTGTTTCAGCACGTCTATACTTGTTCATGTAAATTTTAATTGTCCCGATGATCTCATTGTCAGCTTATATGTCCGATTTGTAGGAGTTACAAGTAAATCCTTTGTACTATGAACTACCAACCCTTCAAAGTGTATTTTTTAATGCAAATACTTATGAGTGGAATCTTACCTTTGACATGTTTCTTTGTATTATTTCGCTGTTCTCGCTCTATTTTCTTGTGACAAAGTTATTGAAATAAATAGTCACAAATATCTAGTACATTGTGCTTATTGCTCATGAGAATCATAAATATTTTAGCTGAGCGTAAGCAATCACTGGGATATGATTGGCATCCTGAATGTTTACGCTGTGAAGAGTGTGGGAAGAGATTAAATCCTGGTCAACATGCAGAGGTATGTTCTTTTTCTTTGTGTTAAGAGTCATCCCATTAATCTGCTCATGTATGCTGTATGCAAATTGTGTAGCACAAAGGAGTACCATACTGCCATGTACCGTGTTACGGTGCACTTTTTGGACCACAACTTTTTGGGCACGGTACAAGAGTGGAATCACACACAAGTTTTGGGAAAAAGGAGGCCCGCCCATCTCTGCCAAGGTATAATTCATAATATATAGATTTTGGGACAGGTAGACCTTTGTGACATACACTGATTTTATTGTATGTGTACAGATCCCATTTAGAAAACAAGCTGAAGGTTTTTAACCAATACTATGAAGGAAAGAGCGGAGGCATTAGAAGCAGAGAGGTATGATGGTAAACAGTTGCATGTATTGGAGCACAATTTATGAAACAGTAATTTTGATACATTTTGTAATTTGCTAACAGGTGAATGGAAGGTTAGTGTTAGAAGGTGCATTGAGGATTTATTGGGGTGTCAGAGGTGTCATACATCTCAAGGAAGATGACGACCAGAGAACAGTTGTCACAGCAAGAAATAGAAATTCCTGCAGGCGCAGTGTCTCTGAAGTAAATCTATTTTTTTGTCCAAGTCATTCATTATGTCCAACTATTCTCATGCAGAGTATCTATTCACGAACAGGACATAGAAGACGATGATGCCACGGAAAGTGCGTTGAAGAGTCCCGAGGAATGCGATGCTGAAATTAATGTAAAGTCTAATCCAACATCTCCTGATCACCTCAAAAGTCTCACTCTTCCTATGAAGTTGGACGTTAAAACGATGGAGTGGGATGAATTGGACGAACTCTTGCAGGTGGAGCGCAAAGTCGAGGAGGGGAATAAGTTGTACTCGACTATGCCAGAAAATTTGCCGTCGATATCTCAGCCGAGCGCGGAAACGCCGCCGCTCTCGTCGCAGTCCAGTCTCGAGAAATCTGATTCACGCGACAGTTCCGAAACCAATAGTCCGAACCATCAGCATAGCAAGGGTGCCGACAGTAGCTCAAATACGACGCCGACGCACAGTATAGGCAGCTCTTCCAGTACAGACACTCCGGTTTATCATGGAACACCAAATCGGAACGGGACTCTACGTAGGGTAGAGTACTTCGACAGCTTAGAAAAGAACATAGTCGGCAATAGGTCAATTAGCACGGACGACAGTTGGATCGAAAAGGGTCTGAATCGTTCGATGTCAGGGCCCGACTGCCTCCAAAGACACAGAACTGACAGTGACACGGACTCCGTGAACTCGCTTCAATTTAGGGAAGACGACAACATGACGATGTCGACCGACAGTGGGTTGGAGGCAAGACATAGCTTTCATTTACGGTCGATGGTCACGCGTGTCGCGTATTTTTATAATGGAGTTTCTTCTTTAAGTTGGATGGTGTCGTGTTGCGTCGTAAGCAAGGATCCACTGCCATTAGACGACGGCCTGGTGGTCGACGCCAATCCCGAAGCCGTTTACGACGTCGCTGTTCAATTAACGGTCACTTTTACAATCGCGAGACTAGTTTCTTCACGCCGCCGCACGGATCACAGATGTCCGTTTGGGTTACGAGTTTGGTGAATACTCAGGAAGTCATCAATCTGATGTTGGACAAGTACAAGGTCGATGCCAAGCCAGATAACTTTGCGCTGTTTGTTGTTCGTGACAATGGTGGTGAGTATAAGTTATGATTTATGGAAGTATCATGAGATTCGTTTGATTAACACGTCTGGCAAATTGGCAGAGCAAAGAAGACTGAGGGAGGACGAGTATCCGTTAGAAGTCAGAGTCGTTCTGGGTCCCCACGAGAACGTTGCGCGACTGTTTTTAGTCGACAAACTGTCAACACCTGAGATTAGCTCAGACGTGGCACAGTTTCTCAATCTTTCGCTTGCCGAATGTCATGGCATCTTGCAACGTTATCACTACGAAGAGGAGCGACAAATAGTTCTTCTAAAAGAGAAGTAAGTCCGTGAAGATTGTGAACGAATTGATATATGTTTGCAACAGAGACATCATTATTTAAACTTTCAGGTATAAGGAGATGCGGAGAAGAATACGGCAGAGGATGGAAGAGCTGAAAGTCCGATTATAATTAGGATATCGAATTGCCGGATTTCCAGTACGGAGAGCATTATTTTTCTATTAATCCACATTTACTGCTATTCCGTTTGTAAGATATTCATTGAAGAAAGTGATTGATACGTAGGTAGGTATTGAAGTAATTGCATATTCTCCATGATATCGTTCCATCTTTGGATCTCGCGACAGAGTTTAGAACTTGACCGAATTTCAAAGTCATGTTGCATCCTTACTTTACCAACTCGATGTATGGATGTTCGTATTCGTTTTCGTTTTCCATCGTTGTTGCATTTAACTATAGTCAAAATATGCAGCTTTTACCGAATCGTAGTGCAATTGACGCGTAAAGTCGAATCTCAGCTGAATATTGACAAATAGGTTAACGCATGACGCGCATATTTTATAAGTCTTTATATACGCTGTTATATAAATCAAACACGTTTTTTTTAGAGTTATTTTCGTTTTTGTCTGCATTTTTTTATTAGCATTATTTATCATAATCGCAAGAATGTACTGAATTCATTGATGCAATTTAACCGTTTTGGTGAAAATTATCTGCGCATTATATAAGGACTAATATCAGTTGTACTGGGTGTTAAACGTAAAATCTTGATCGTGAGAGTGACTATAATTTTCGTGTAAACTGAGCGTTCTTTAACGTAGCAAGTATAACGATAGTGCGTACTACAAGATACTGCTACTAGTGATTGGAATTTTCATACACGTCTATGTGGTCATAATCAAGTCTGTCCATCGTAACAAACAGTCTGTACGTTTGTCAACGTGCAAGCTGTCATACGCGTTCATAGCATTTGAAGGCATTCCAAGCATTAGTCCAAGTCAGTTTCAAGTAGAATCAGGTCTGTTTAGAAGCATTTTATCCACATTACATCTCTCTAAAGGCAACTACATAAAAATGACAAATAATAATAGAGTAACCCACGTTTGGGTGTGCCCCGATTTTATACATGATAATTTTAAGCTAGTCATACGTCATGGTTAGTCATACGTAATTTAATTGTTGTCCCACACACTCTCAGCGTGCAACAGAACATGGCAGAATATATTTAACAATCTAATATTGACAATTCAATGTCGTACAATCGAAACGTACAAGTAGCACAAACGGAAGATTTGGATGTTTAAATTTGCCGCCTAAATGTTTACTGGTTTTTCTTAGTTGATCAATTTACCACGGGCGGCACATGCATCGCAAATTCAAATTTTACGACACGCACAGGTTAGGCGGAAAAGTTTGGCGGAAGGAATCCGCGTCGGTCGCGATTAAATTTCGGAATTTCGTTAATTTATGTGCGTTAAACGCGGTGATAACTGTGAAAACATTTAGTTTCGGTCGCGCGCGAACGTTTTGGTGTGTTTTCTGCGATTTTCCGGTCACGGCCAATTTTTCTTCGGTATTATTGAAAATGCGGGTTCGCGAGCACGTTGAGTTCGGTAGATTTCGATCGTTGTGACGTATTTTTTCGAGTGAACAGTGCGCGAATAATCCTATGATTTTGTGTTTACGTGCGATCATGATGCAGCTTCTTCTAGATGATAAGGTAATAGAACTAATGCAATATATCCTAGTTATACGTAACTTGCTACTACCGAAACGTCGTCCTTAATTTTATCGTCTTCGTTAGACCATGTTCTAACGGGCAACAAACATTCTATAGTTGGTCGCCATATTGAAAATTGTTAGGGATTCTCGAGAATTTATGTCGTTCGAGAAGATCGATATTTTTTTTCCATTTCTTTGATTACCAAAATGGAAGCGACTTGAATCGGGTATACTCCGTACCATGACACAATGAAATATATAGGAACATAGAAATCTATTATATGCCCAAGCGGTGGGACACGGTAGGGCGCCGCTTGGGGTTTAATTGAGAACGAGAACGTTTTATTGTAACATAGGAATATGTATTATGCTAAATTTGTATGAAATCGTTGAGAGAGAAATAAAGTGACCCAGTTGCTTCTCAGAGGAGGTTATTATCACCACCTGAAGTAAGTTATAAGACATAGGATAAGGACTAAGGATATGAAGGACGGAAGGTGGCATTAACAATAGGTTAATCGGTGACTGGCTGCCTAGGTTTGCGACAATGACCCTTACGCATTATTGACATAAGGTTCATTGTCGGAAATCCGGATGAGCTGTCAGATCGAACCTTTGCCATTCGCGGTATCGTAGGTGGTAAATACAGAAAACTTCACACCCACGGATGGCTGAGATTGGACAGAATGTATTTATTTATCTTTAAAGTACGTAGAGTAAAGTAGATCAATGCAATGTTATGAGTAGTATCGAATAGTAATTGTCATACGAGTTGCTAGGAACGAGTATGTATACCCACAACACCGAGGAGCTCAGCCGCTCATTATTTTTTTTTCTTTTTTGTTTGCACGACACTGATATACATTAAACGTTACGAGATAGCAATAACGATTACCACCCAAATCGTTATCATTGACGAGTGTTATCATAGGTAACTTAGCACAACTTTGTTACACGACTTACATCTTCGGCATCGCGGATACCCAGATTCAACAACAATGCTCGCGCGCGATCTCTCTCATACATACACACCGACGGACATGCACAACACTGTCTCTCATCCGGCAGAGCACACACCTAGAGACACTTATACACTCGCACTGACGCGCGTTCTCTCTCGCGCACACCGCTCTTCACATCCGCATATTAAAATACCACGAGACGCGGAACGTTGGCTAATTAAATTAGCCACTTCATCACGCCCCAGTCTTTAAAACTGTTCGTCCAACGATCCGCAACATCGATAATTCGTCTCGTCTATCGTTCTACCTCTATCTATCTCTCTCTCCTTTCCACTCGCCCTCTTTCTCTCTCTCTCTCTCTCTCTCTCTCTTATTCTGTCGCTCTTCATCTCGTTTGCAGCGTCCTTTCTATCACTATCGATAGGCCGTACGAATTTTTTTTTTCGCGCCCAACGATCATTCTCTCACAACGGCAAATTTAATTGGCCGCGACTGACGGTGCATCGATGACCGCGGTCGTTTCTTTGTCTTCTCTCCC
Organism: Priocnemis perturbator; assembly: GCA_963942575.1. Taxonomy (NCBI): domain Eukaryota; kingdom Metazoa; phylum Arthropoda; class Insecta; order Hymenoptera; family Pompilidae; genus Priocnemis; species Priocnemis perturbator. The sequence continues at coordinate 12,855,060 of OZ012651.1, forward strand.
CCCCCCCCCTCCGTTTTTCGAATTCATCGTTCGCTTCTTTTTTTAACCTTCTCTCCCGGGCGTTTGTCGAATGACGTCGCTCCTCTTGTTTTTGAGACGCGCCCGATGGAAATCGCGGCTGAGCGTGAAGCAACGCGCGCGAACCTATCGTCGTTCGTCGATTATCTCTGCCGGGATCTCGTTTGACTGTTCCGAATAGTCGGGCAAGGAAAAAAAAATGGAAAAAAAAAACACGTTACACATAATCCGCGCGAACGTCGGAGCCGACTTCGGCCGGAGTCACTTCTATATCGAGTAATTTCGTCGGGAAGAAGGAGCTAAGAATCTCGCTCGACGACGCGAAGACGCGTGACCGGGACTAAATCGGACGCTATGGATTCTGCATCGAAAAATAATTTGCCGCTACCGCGTACAGAATTGGCGGCAGCGAAACGGACGCATGGACGTTAATCGGTGAACTCGGCGAGCGAGATCAAGTTGGTCGCGCGGAAGCTGATCCGTCGCGAAAGTTACGCGAGCCTCTACTTCTCCTGCGTCTTTCTGCTTCGCACCCGATCGATGGACGTGAAAAATATTATGGACATCGATAGACAGAGAGAGACGCTTGCCGCGATTGACCGCCGGCGCCGCGCCGGGAGCGTTGTTACCGTGTAATTTCCCATTACGCGGCGCAGTCCCACGCGTTCGTCTCTTTTTCCCGTCTCCACGACTTCTTTTTCCCCTGGAGCGGCGCGCCGGCCCGTCGTCCGCTTCCGACGACGTGGTGGGTGGGTCGCTTACATTTGGCATATCACAATCTGGCATAAATGAGCCTTACAAAAAATACAATACGCGCCCGCGACTTCTTTAATATTTATCACAGACCAGCGCACCGTCCGACTTTCTCGCAATTCGAGGAGAATTCGCGCTAATGACGCCCCGCTACCTAACTACCGCTTTTAAGATCGTCCCGCATTGTCCGGCCGCGTGTATGTAAAACAGAATAATGCCCTGCGTAATTTTCATTCCGAAAACGCTGCAATTAAACGTACTACAATTAAGGGGTGTATAGCTGTACCGCGCGCTCCGCGGCCGACCGCCAGATTTGCAGTTCGCATATTTACGATCCTCGATTGTGGCTTTCTCATCGGGAAATGTGTCTCGATGCATGCGGACGATGCGGGCAGATCAACAAGCCGTGCCAGTTATCATTTTAATCGCTCCATTTCGCCGTTTCGTCGAAGGGGTCGAAGGTTGAGGGAGGGTTGGTTTTGAGATAGGGCTCGTGACAAAGGATAGCCAACGTTGCGGTGGTCAGTTTGCGGAGCTCGCGCACTTTCCGTTTCGGTGTTAGACTTCTGGGCTCTGGCGTGGGTGGATGAATCGAGGAATTAATTAGATCGGGGCGTCGGGGTGGGATGGCGATCGATTCGCGACGGCCCAACAAAGACATAGAATCGCGCGCGAGGTATCGTGGGCAAGGAAATCGCTGTGTCTCGTTTTTTTTGGCCGAATGATCTAGCGGGATCTCCTGGCTGCGGGTAGCGTTAGTTTAAGCTCACTTCACGTCGGCGAATTTGCCTCGCTGCGGATTAATTAACGCCGTTGCCGCGGAGGAGCATGGCAAACGTATGCGTTAGACACAAATTTATCGAGTACATACGGAATTCGTCGAATATTTCGATGTGTTGTTTCTCTTTCGTTTCCAGTTTTTTTCCTTCTCTCGCATTTTCTGTATCCTCTCACTTTCTTTTTCTCTCGCTCTTTCTCACTTTCTCACTTTTTTTCTCTCTCTCTCTCCCTCTCTTTCTCGCTCTCTTTCTCTCGTGACATTCTCGCGCCCTCTCACGCATTCCACTCTCGCTCGTTCTCGCGCTCTCAACAATAACAATTGAATATGAATTAGAAAAATAACATTATATCGTAGACAACAATTGGTTACAATGTATATAATGTACCAGTAATAGTGTGTGTGTGTGCGTGTGTGTGCGTGTGTGTGTGTGGGTGTGTGTGTGGGTTTGTGTGGTTGTGTGTTTGTGTATGCTTTTTTTTTTCTTTTCCACATCGCACACAGTACTTTTTTATCCCTCGTTCTAAGCGTACCACTGACGTAGGGCGCCACGCGATTTTTTGTATATAGCCTCGTTTCCTTTTTCCTCTCTTTAAATACGCTACAATTAATTCGTCGCACGTAGTCGTCTTCGTCATGTAATCTTGGTCGATCGATCGTCGATCACGGATCGGCGATCGCGATCGATGGGGATCGGATTGTGGTGGGACTTTTATTAGTTTTGTACCAACTTTCGCGCCTTGTAATATCGAACGCGGTTACAGAGAACGCGGTTCCTTCTCCAAAGAAATCTGCAAAACGTAACAGATCTATGCGAATATGCTTGAGTTTAGCACATTGACTGCCACGTGAATTTCAGTTATGCTTCGTCAGAGGCCAGAATGCGATAAGACTTTTTCAGTCTCAATCGCGCTTTATCATCTTCTTGAAATCTTACATACGCATTAGTGCTATTTGTCTCAATATCTCAGAAAGCTTCGAGAACAGCGTCTCAGTATCGAATCGGAACCAATCAAAAACCCAGATTATCTCGACGATACGGCAGGAAATCAGTGAAAAATCAATGAAAATTGCACATTCATCGTGTTCGCGCGACGTGGCGTCCAATGTGCTGATCGCAAACGAAGCTCACCGCAGGTACCAGTGTGTCGTTCGTACCTTGCTCAAAACGCTCGAAGAAAAAATCGCCAAGACAGTGGCGTGTAGTAAGGCGAAGTAAAGTTTTAGGAACTTAGTGACACGCTCGAGTGCCCCAATTATTGTACCCCGCGTTCTCTCAATCCGCACCTTCTCCCAATTAACGAGCCTCGACAACGATTCGATCGTCCCTCGGCTCTTGTTACCGTGGCGCCCAGCGGCATTGGATAAAAAATTCGTGGACAGAATTGAGACGGCACACGATATCGTTCTCTCGTCGCTCTTCCCTCATTTCACATCGGCGCCGCGCTTCTCGTCTCGCGCCGCGGCCCTTCCCTTCCGAAAAAACGTGACCCACCCGCTTATAAGTGTATAATTACAAGTTAACACGTACTAGCTACAGTAAAACCTAATTACGGCATTGTACGACAGACATGTATGTATAATATATTCATATATATATATATATATAATATATAATATATATAATATAGTATTTATATATTACAATTAGATTGCTCATTGTCAATTCATCGGTTTTATCACATTTAGTACAAGTTGAAAAATATCTCTAACATCCACTCGCGGCGGGGGGCGAGCAATGTCGCGACATGCGCGCCCGCGGTCCGACATTGTTTTTCATCGTAATTATTATCCGAGTAGTAATAATTACGCGGCTAAAAATCATTACACGCTCGTTTTACGGGATTAATATCTAACGGTAGGTACGACGAACAATTATGATAGTACGGCCACGAAATATCTGGGGGGGGGGTTCTTACGTTTTTTTCCCTTCCTCATATCGTCTTGCACGTTCGGTTGCACACCCCGTACCGGCTTAGTGATTGCAAAATCGATTTTCCTTCGATCGTCGGTGTTGGCTATTGAGTTACTTGCTCAAGGCCTCTTGCTTTTTTTCGCTTCATCTGATTTTCTTTTTACTTCAGAGTATTTGAACGTGGCGCGCGTGAGGGGAGGAATTCTTGCCGACCCGGACGTCCTTAGCAATCGCGGATTAAGGGTATAAGTGAAGGACCGTAGATCTAGACTCGTAGTTTCTAAAATCGTAAGCCGGCAACAACGTTTAGTATCGATTATCGCTATGGACAGCTTAAGTAGCTGAAAAGGAAGCGGAAGAGGAAAAACGTTGACGTCCGGGCTGGCGGCGAATTCTTCCGAGCGTCCTCTCACCGCGCTTCGCTTTACTTTCTTCGTTTCTACTCTCGCGCAAAACGGGACCTCCAATACGCGGGGTGCTCTAGAACGGTGTTCGAACGAGTCAAAAGTTGCTACTACATCGTTCCGCCAACGTGAAATTTTGCAACCACGCCCAGTGTGGTGTGTAGAGGGAGGGTGGGCTCTGAGAAAAAGTTCAATAAAGTTTCGTTGGAGACGCTATTACACAGACAAGGCTAAACGCTTAATAACTTTTTGGCTTTTTTGCATTTATATATGCTTTTTTTTTTACCATTCTTATTTCTCGTTTAGAATAGACACCAAAGACATCGAGAGACTCGAAGGAAGGTTCGAAAAAGGAGATAAAGTTCCGTTCAACTATTTAGGTTTCGAAAAAGTTTTCCTTGGCTACGATTAACGACGTTTTTTTTTTCCTTAGCTATTCTCTACTAGTTGCCGCGCGCGCGCGCCGCACTCTTGCCGCAGGCTGCTGCAGGCTGCCGTCGCTGCTGCTGAATTCTACGCACACGTTTATGCATGAAATCTTTTTTTTTTCTAATTTTTCTTCTTTTAAACCTACGAGTAGTCGTTCCGTACGGACGGACGGACCGACGGACACCGAGGATTGAGCAAACTGTTATTGCACGGAACGCGTTAACCCGAAAAAACACTTGCAATTCTCTTCTTCATCATCGTCATTTTCCACCTGCCTTTCTTCGCATTCTATCGTTCTCTCATGACGATCTTCCGCGATAGAAGACCCTCCATCGGCCGCTTCTCGCTTTAAAACATCTTACATCTTCTAGGACGTCGATTGTCTCGCCGGTTACGACAAGCAATCACCGCGCATTTCTGCTCCTTAAGCGCCTTAATACTTTCGAGGTGTAAAACGTTCTAAACGCGCCGCGAGAATCGCTCGGGTAGAGCTTGAGGGAAATTATTATCGTTAACTCGAGCGCGCTGTATGCACATTGTAGCTTATCGTCGCCTTTTTCTCTTGCTTCTGGCATTCGCTTTCTCTCTCTCTCTCTCTCTCTCTCTCTCGCTCTCACACACTTTCTTTCCGTCGTTTGCGTTTTGCACATTTTTCTCGCGATACTTTCCACACACACGTCTACGCACAATGGAGGGTTCTCTCGCGCGCACTTAATCGCTCTCGCGAGGTCTCTTTCTCGATCAAACATTAACGGCGAGAGACCTACTTTACAAATCCACCTACCTAATATATACGCCTTAGCATTATACATCCTCGGAACATAGATAAACCAGTTAAAAACATTGTATATGTTCCTATCTACCTATACACAATATATAGATATAATGTTTGTATATCATAACCATATTAATCATATTAATTACATATATATTTATATATATATACGATTAGAGTAAATAATTATTAATTAATCCTTATGCATATATCACATCTGATCGTTCAGTCAGTATAGGAAGACCCTCGCCTCGTCACGCAGCCGATACGCAAACCCGGTTTTTTCGCTTCCTTTCTTAACTCGTCTTTCCCTCTCGCGCTCTACTCACTCTTCATATATTTGTTTTTTTTTCCTATTCTCGTTCTCTTAGGATTCAGAAATTTGTCGCCTCCCGCCTCCGGTTAAATTATGCGCGCGTCACCTCTTCCGTCGATTAAAAACTAAACCCGACAGTGTAGCTATATACTATCTAGACAGACATTTAAGTTTTTTTTTTTTTGGTAAAAACCTGAAATCGCCATCGAATATCAATATAATACACTTATTTATGTACTTATAGTATAAATATAGGAACATTCATTAAATATATTTTCATATATAATATTATCGTCATATATATATATATTTATATATATATATATTAGAATTTGTATATATATATTTATATATATTACTTGGTGTTGTATAGTTAATTATAACTTTAAACGTCGTTTAAAATGCCCAATGCATTCCATGACGCCTGGTCGCGGGTTGATCCGTGAGAGATAAAATGAGTCGAGGTGAAAAAGAAATCGGCGGGCCACGTCTCTCTATCCTGACTCGTGTGAAATTCGCGACTTGCACCCGTGCAACGAAAGATCGAGAAGAAACGGCGGAAAACGAACGAAAGCACCGTGTCCGGGTGTGGATACGTGGGTGCGTATCTACCATCGGCGCACGTAGGCCTTGAAAGGATACTCGAGGGGGTGTTCGGCTTCGATTCGGAATCTGTGTAAATATATCCGTAAATATCAATATATTCATATGGTAAATTATAAAAAAATATTCGCGCGGATATATATTATGTGTATAATATAATATATAATATATATATCGTCGTTATTCTTCATTGGAGGACGTTTGGCGGAAAATCGTTTCTCTCTGCGCGTACGCACGAGCCTATACGCATTCGCGTCATGAGCATGCAGAAACGAGCGTACATGTAGACACGCGTACGCACCCACGTAAAAACGCACCGACCCGATATCGCGCATCGTGTGTGTTTCCCATATTCCTACGCACGTCACGTCGCGCGCGTGCGTTCGACCTCGAGAGATGCGAATCGGACGTTCTCACCCCCCGTTCCAGCCACCCCCGGTTCTTCGTGCCCCAGCAACCGCGGCCGGAAAGTAAATCGTTTTTCGAGAGATAGAGAATATCGCGTTGCATATATAATGCCGTGCACATTATTTCGGGAGGTACGTTTACACTGACTTCGATTGAAAGACGACTGGGTATCACGCGAGCTAACGTGATGCGGAGTCACATACACACATACACGTATAGATACACACGACACATATACACCCGTTCCAGAGACACACGCACGTGGGCATAAAACATAGACGTTGCGTCATGACTAATTGATTCCCGGAATCTGACGTAATTTCGAACGAACCTAAAGTAACGAGAACCTATGCGCTTTCCGCGGATAGACGTGGCTATATACGCGAACTAGAGAGAGCGTGTACAAGCCCCCCGCCCCCCTCCCCTCCCCTCCCCTCCCCACCCGCCCGCCTCCGATCGTAATCTTATTATATCACATTGGTACTGGCGACAATATCGAGCGCGCGAGCTATTGGAACCCAATAAGTGAATGTACAGGAAACTGACTTGACTAGTTACATCCGCCCGGCTACATACGAAAATATCACATTGAGCTTGACGTCACTGAGTTTGAGGTACTTCTCACCGTCGAACCGCGCGGCGACTTCGAAAGAATGCATTCACACTGTGATCGAGATCGTCGATCGCGGGGGATTAGTGGTGCCTACTTTTGGCCGTCATTTATGAGAACGCCGGAAGAGACCCCGCCACGTTTCGGTGTAACACTCGGCGACGCTATCGTCGAACTGAACTCGGCAATCACTGGCTTTCCGGGTTTCGTTCCGAGCTCTTTGGCATACGGTGAAATAGTTATGAACCCTCTGACTGCGGATGAGATTACGCCGTCTGACACGATCAATCACTGACAATCCGCGCGGTTAGGTTAATACCCTTCGAGAAAAAATAAACTTTGGCCTTATAGCGCGCGAGATAAGAGATCACAGATGCCACCGAATAAATATAGTTGGACATGATTCGCGTATCTCGTCGGAGTTTAACGTTCTCGCGATAATCCAGAATCGCAGGGAACGAGAATAGGCGACTTAAATTATGCATTAAAGCGTTCGAAGGAAGAGTCAATCGACGAAGTGTCCCAACTTCCATTTCATTGAGAAACATGGGTTTACGGTTCGTCGTGGACAGGGCCGAATTAAGGCGGCATTAGGCGGGCGTTAAATAATTGAGTCCGGAGAGGAGGGCTTGAAAATAAGCGGGGTAACATGTTAATTCGGACCTGTCCGCGGACGATCGACGATGGGCAGTTTGAAACGGAACGGTCGTGGGCAGACAGATTAAAAATTCGGACCAACGTTTCGGGGCACCAGGCGTCATGGAATTTGTTCTTCCTCTTCTCGCATCGTCGCTCTCTTCCACTCTCCTCCCTTCCACTACTCCTCTCTCTCTCTCTCTCTCTCTCTCTCTATTTTCTTCCTCCACCGTCTCTAATCACGTTCTTCCCGCGGCAAAGCAACACGAAGCGGACCGCGCCGACTCGGCGAGCCGTTTTGTCAAGGAAATTTGCACAAAACGAAGGACAGACGCTCTTTCGTTTCATCTGGCGAAAGAAAACTCGACGGGGACGCGGGAAGGCGTGCTCGAACGGGGGTGGGGAGGGACAAATAAATTACTGCACGGCTTTCCGCGTCCCGTCGACGGGAAAACTCGTTGACATTCGTTGGACGCGGGTTATGTTCTTGTTCTTTTTTTTTTACGGTTTTTTTAACGCCGCCGCGACGACGCCGACGCGCGCCACCTCGACGACGAGGGACATACCGATGTTTTAATAATTAAATTACACCCTTATCGAGATACGCTAATACGTAATTACGACTAAATTGGCCTATCGCAGCACCGAGCCGGTCTGGAGGGAAATTGAATATTCGCCCGACGGAATTGGTTTCTCTCTCTCTCTCTCTCTCTCTCTCTCTCGCTCTCCCTTTCTTTCTTTCTTTCTTTCCGCGCGTTCTGCTTTTTCTTCACATTTTCGTCTCTCCCCCGCTCTGTCCCTTTTTCCGTCCCTCGAACGGTTTCTCCTCACCGCGCTTAAAGCGCTTTTCTGTTTGGCACGGGTAGACATTCATCGAGCGATTTCGTTTTATTTCTCGTCTCCGCATCTCGCCATTCCATCTCCTACTACTTCTTCATCTTTGGGTAAAAAGTAAACCGGCCGGCCGGTATCTGGCGATCGAACCCTATTCGTTAGATAGCACCTTCGTTATTCAACTTCGTTTCACGAATGCGCAAATACACAGAGCAGTAAGTGTATTTATCTAGAGGACTAATAATAATGTTCTTGACGAAAAAGACGGAAGGGGTACTGGCTTCGTAAGGACGGTCGACGTGGTTCTTGCGTCACTGGAAACCCGATGCCGGGACGCGGAACTTTCGGTTGCGCGAGTCTTTAACTGGCCAGAATATTGATCTTAGGCAGTTAAAGGGTTCGGCACCGTGTTCACTGACCCGGCTGATGAACATTCGACTAATCTTCGACCGTGACGAGGTACCGGCCTGTTCGGAGGCCAAAGAAACGCGTGGGCAAAACTGCGATCCTTGGCGGGCGCGTCATCGGGCCGCCGTATTTCTTGAGAGGACCGTGAAAGACGATCGTAATGTAAGCTGAGCTTACGAAACCAGGGCCCCCGGGAGAATGAGCCGGCACTCTCGTTCTGCGTTCTCGCGCATACTCGACGGTAATAATCATAATAATTATAATATTGTATCGTGTATACATATACGTTACGGTATATATACATATACATTGCTACCGATGGATTAAGTGACTAAGAAGAGCTTGGAAGGACCGTATAGACCGTGCAACAAGACGCTACTTCGCGGCTCCCGACGACGAACCTAAATCCGCTTTGTGTATATTGAGAGACGTACGGGAGAAACGAAAGATATTTCTTCTTTTTTTTTTATTGCTATCCGCATTAAAAAGGATTCGGGGATTATTCAAAGGCACCGGCAACGCTTCGTTTGCCGGAAGGAACGCGGGAAGCTCAAGTTCGCTGCGTTCCTTCCGACCCGCGTAGACCGCGAACACGTCGGTTTTTCAGGAAGCTAATCGTTCGCAGGGAGAACGATACGAGGGCGACGACGGACGACCTTCGTTATATACTGAAGTAGTCGATAATCCGGTGTCGCCGATGGTAGAGCAAAACGAAAATTCCTCGCGGAAGCTTTCATCGCGCATTTACGTGGTCTGCGTCTTTGAAACACTAACTTAGTCACTCGGTTGCGAACGAAAATGAAAGAATGGCGCCTGTCGTATTGTCGCGCTCTCGTCACCGAAGTCCCTGCAGCGTTCGCTTTTTAACTTGTTTCGATGGTAAGTCATCCGACGTATTCGATGGCAGGCGCGGACCTCGCGTAGAGAAAAATTATCGTTATCGCGCGCAACGTACGAATTATATCGAGTACATATTCGAGTATATCGAGATAGCCATTACGTTACAATTACTTATCACTCTTCGATGAAGCCGAAGACGAAGAAGACAACAAAAGGGAGCCTTGACCGTCGACTTTCGCCTGGCCGCGTCGTTGCGTTCTTTGGTTTCAAATCCTTATCACAAGTTAGTCTCACTAGCGTAATGTGGAAACCATCCGCCATTTCTCACTTATGTGCGCGCTTTCCGCACGCGCACGCTCTTTAATCATACTTTTCATCATTTGGCCTCGAGTCGGGGGATTCTTTAATATTGCCGACGCGCGTTGCTAAATTTCTCTTCAGTGTTGGAACATTTCTTCCGCCTGTTGATCGTGATGCGCCTGTTTCCAGGCCGAACGAGTGAGACTTGGGTTCGCTTCGTTTTTCTGTATCTTCGGCGATGCTTCCTTATCGTGGTTGAGCTTAAATGTTAGAGTGCGATTTTTTAACTGCACCGATTAGGAACAGATACCGAACTACTCGAAAGTTTCCGTTGTCTCCGAACGAAGGATCGTTGTGTTACAGTTCTCGCAGTCGCGACGAATACTTGAAATAATTTAGTAGTTATCAGCTTTTCGATCCCGTCGACTTTCAGTAAAGACCTATACCCCCATTCGCACGACGTTCGATCCGGCCCTCAATCCGTGCAGTTAAAAAAAATCGCAACCCTAGCATTATTCCCTGAACGTGTCCTAGTTCATCCGCTCGCAGCCGATCGCGTTCGATTCTTCCCTCTTGAACCCATTCTCCACTTCTGGCTCGAAGTCTCACTGCGTCGGCCAGTTACTTCCGTTCGCACCACGGCGGTTCGCATAGCGGGGGGGAGGAAAACTGGCCGCCGACCGTTCGTCCCCCAAATTTCCAACGCGCGCGGCACGAGCTTAGCGCTGATGTATGTGCGTGGTGAGATGCTTCGACAGATAATCAGCGCGCGCGAAGCACTTGCCGCACATCTCGCAGTGATAGGGCCGCTCGCCGGTATGAATACGCAGATGCCTCGTCAGATCGCTCTTCCCTCCAAAAGCTCGTCCGCAAAAGAGACAGACAAACGGTCGCTCGCCGGTATGCTTACGTACGTGCAGCTTGAGGTTCTCCTTGGACCTGACGCATTTGCCGCAGAAGGGACAGGCGAAGCGTCGCTCGCGCCGGTCGGCCTCGTGGGCTGACCTGGCCAGGCTGATGACGGCGTCCGGGGCCTCGCTCCGATCGTCGTCGACGGCGTTGTCGTCGACGTCGCCAGCCTCACTGGTGTTGCCGCCACCGCCACCGCCACCGACCCCGCCACCCCCGCCACCTCCGCTGCCAGTGTTCCCGTTACCGGGCGGCGGCTCGATCTGCGGCTCCTCTCCCGCGTTCTCCTGCACGCTCGCCGTCTCGGACACGCTCTCCTCGCGCGCGTTCTCCAGCACGCCTCGCATTTCCTCGGCGTCGCCAGGGTTGGTGGTGGTGTCGCTGCCCGTCTCGACCTGCGACGGCTCGCCGGTGCTGGAGACCTGGTCGCTTCGCTCGGCCTGATTCGAGACGACGACGACGCTCTGCGAGGGCTCCGGGGCGCGTTGTAGACGCTCCAGAGCATGGTTGAGCCGGTGCTTCTTGAAGGATTTAAGGTACCTGAACTGCATGCCGCAGACGTCGCAGGTGAAGAGCTTGTCGGCGGGAAGGCGCGCCCGATGATTTTGCTCCCGATGCTTCACGTAGGCGGATCGGTAGCGGTAGCGTTGGCCGCACTGCTCGCAGGTGAAGGGTTTGTCGTCGCTCGACTGGCCGGCGTGCTGCAGGAGTGCGTGACGTTCTAGGAGCCAGGCGGACGGGAAGGTGGCGAGACAGACGCCGCATCGTCTGGCCAGGCCGGCGAGTCCGGCGAAACCGGTGTGAAGGAGCGAGCCCCCCGTGGCCGCGCCACTAGGACTTCCAGCGCTGGATCCTGTCCCATGACTGCCCGTTCGATCCACCAGGGCACCCCAGCCGCCTGCTTCCAGGCCCAGTGCGAGAGACACCTGAAACAATTGCATCCAACTCTTGTACTCTTTCGCTCACTTTCCTATCACCGATTTTCTGCTCCAGGCAACAGGGCTTCCTTCGTCCCTGCTTCGTTTTTCCCTTCAACTTGCAACGCGCACCGCTCTTTGCTTCGTCCCATTGAAAATGATTGTGTGCCAAGCTATCGATAGTCCTAGGCTGGTGCGATTTTTATGAACTTACCAGTTTGGCGTGGTTCTTTGAATTATGTACAAAAGTGGAGGTAGGGTTCGTGTCAGCACTGTTCACGGAGTACTTCAAGTTGTAGAGTATGCAGTGAAAGGAATGCTGGTAAGGAATAGGGATTGGAGCAGTCAGAGAAAGCATTACCGTGGTCAGGAAAGCGGGTACAGGCATTCACACAATCGGCGTTATTGTTAACACAAACAGTTTGCAGCTTTTATTTCACAAATTGTTAATTTACAACTATGATATGCATTCGTTCGTCTAAGAACCGAAAAAGAAAACACATCTTACGTGAAAATTAATCGGTAGTTACTCGCAATGATTAGAACGCGCGTTTAATTTTTGTTTAAGTTACGGACAAGCGTTTTTTTTCTCTCTTCATCTTCGATCTTTCACGCGGGATGCTTCGACGATTCGCAACGTGTTTTTTATTTTGTTTATATTATAAGAAACCATTTTGGATGTCGCCGTTTTCTGAGCGAATCGGATAAGTTTTGATACGTAAGCGTTGACTCGTGTGGTCGTTAGATCGAGACAGATCAGACGAGCGACACTTATTGCATTTTATCGAATTCAAAACGAACGTCAAATCACGTATCGATGTATTTTTATCGTTATAATTTCGGGGGATACTTTTTCGCTCGACTCATGGTCTCGATCCTCGATGGATATTTGCTTTGCTTCGTGCTCTCTTTCTCACTCTTTCCGTCTCATTTTCTCTCTCTTTCTTCTCTTTCACTCTCTCTCTCTCTCTCTCTCTCTCTCTCTCGTTATCATCGTCTCTCGTCGATGTATAATTCGCATGAGATAATCGCGTTCCGCGGACTGTCCGTAATTAGCAACGAAATATTTTGTCGTCTCACGAAAATTAAACTCGCAGTAGTCGAACGTGGGCTTGAGTATCTTAGGGACGACATGCTTTTCATCGCTTTTCCATCCTCTTCCTCGTCACTCGAGCGACAGTGCACAAAATTTCAGATTACACGGCTTTCCGTACGAGCTTTTTCCGCGGAGTGACGTCCTGACTCGCGTCCGACAAACAGGTTTCACCCCACTCGTCGCGGGCGAGATTGACCGACGGAAATGTTCGACTCGAACGTCGAAAGGACGAGCGAGTCGGTCTTTCTTTTAGGGCGCGTGACTTTTTGTTCCCGACTCCTGCGTCTGTCCGCGCAAAACCGACCAAGATTCTGCCGAGCTTTCGCGCGCGCGCGACGCTTCACTCGTCCGCAATCGATTGTCTCTCATTCCATGCACCCCTTTCTCACACTTTTCCTCATTGGCAATTCGATTTTTGCTCCACTGAATAGAATCGATGTGCGTCGTTTGCCGTTCGGCGCGGAGAATCTATTTTCACGGCTGAGACGATTTTACGCCGCAATTCCTGCTCACCGCAACGACGAGGATCTATAAAATAATAATGTTTCGAAAGCGAGACGCACCGGTTGGTTAGCACCATTATTTTATATACCGCCGCGCTTGAAGATCGTTCTTCGATAACTCATATACGTGTCCTATCGCAGCCTGTAATATCTAAGATCAGCAAGGTCGCTCTCGGGAGTTCCGAGTATCACGCGATATTGCACACACATGTACAAGGTGTTCCAAAAGTAACGGAGGTTTGTCTCTACAAACTTGGACAATGAGTCGGCATCGTCTATTTCACATTTTCTGAGAAGAACGTAAATTGCAGAAATACTTCGCGAGGGGCCTGAAGTGCCCTTCTGGTCACGTCTCTTACCTCCCTATGATCGTCTCAACGAATTAATCGCGTGACGCGCGTCCGCATCAACCGCCGTACGTGACATTACTCGCTTTTCCTTAACGTCCGTCGAGTACGTTCGCCTCCGATAAATAGTTTCTCCATTGCCGAGCGCATCCTTTTACTTTTGAGGCACGCACGCATGCCGATAATAAGCCGAGTTGAAAGAAGTTTCTCGGTCACCCGGCTCCGACTCCCACGAGGTACGCGAACAAAGTCGATCGAGACCGCGAAATTCTCGGAGAAACCGGCAGATAATGGCCGCCGCGTCCTTCCATAAGTAAAGTTGTTGTTGCAATGAATTTCACGCATGAATAGAGACGTACTTGAAACCACGTTCAATTATCGATGTACCATCAATCATTATCGATCACCGTCTCTCGTCCGCAACGGTAACTTATCAATGCGCTATATATGAAAAGTCCGCGGATTGCGGTCAAAGATTTATACGCACCGCTCATTCTTTGCCAATTCCTTGCACCACATTCGTGCCCCGCGCTCCGATTCAATCTTGACAAACACGCGGTACACGAAGTAATGACTGTCGACAATTTTTTCGTGCCCTTCTTTAAGCTAGCGCGGCTGGAACAGTATCGTTTCAATCATACATGTCCCCAGATTAAGGGGAATTTTTTCCACCAGTTCGACAATAGTTCTACCGTAAAGATAACGGCGATGAAGACGTTTGCCCGAATGGTCGAACGCGACGAAAAAGGTGTTGCACGCCGGAGCGATCGGATTCAACGCGAGGAGTCGATACTTCTTTCACGCACTGAAAAAGACACGTCGGCCGGGAGAGGAGAAATTGCCGGGAATCGTAATAAAACGCGAGCACGCGATGTTTTTTAACGAGCCCCCACGTGGCAGCCTCGGCCCCTCTCCCGCGCTCGGCAAGCAGAGAAAAATCTGGCTGGCGTAACCGCGATTTCACTTCGATGCACGGCTGACCTTTTGCGGAGCAGAATTTCCTGGTCGCCCGTAGGACACGGGATACAGTACACGGCTGACCATTGTTCATGGCCGGCCCGCAACTGTATTTCATTCGATACGTATACGAGCTCGCGATCGAAATTTCACCGTCATCGCTGCCGCAATTTTCTCTTTTCTTGATAATTTCGAAAAACCGTCGGCGGCGTGGCAGAACGAAAGAAAGAGGTGCGCGCTCGTCGTTATTTCGAGAAGGAGGAATTTGGAGAGACAACCGCACGAGGCATTTCGAATGCGCTCGCAGTCACGGCCGGCAAAAGCGTTGGCGGCTGCTTTTTTCCCCTGGGCTATTTTCGAGCCCTATCGTTCGTGCCGTTTACGTGACAGACAGCAGGAATCGTCTATTAACCGAGAGAATCGACCGAAAAGGACAATGTACACGTCTCTCGTGGACGTTCGATGCAATTATAATCAAGCGAACCGGGTGGCTCTGTAAAGGGAGGGCTTTCGGGGGCCGATTTTTTTTGTGGTGCTGGGTGTTTCGGTGGAATGTGCAAGGGCGGGGGCGTTTTTTTTAGTTTTAATATATCTGTCAATGGGCATACTTCGATTCCATTACACAAGGTTTGTTTCGTGCGCTCGACCCGATTGTCGGTCGCACGTGTTCGTCGATCTGGTAAAGCAAATCTAAGACTGGTTGGCACAAAACGGAAATGAGTAGTATCCATTGCGGTTTATCGTTTTTTTTTTTTTCCCATTTTGGCGCGCTGCTGGGCTCGCGTTGTGGCGGCGGCGGCGGAAACCGCGCAAATCGTTACACAGAGTATGAAAAATATCCCGTTGGTAACACCGTTTAAAAAAGTTATTGCATCTGGGTAACCTATGTTGTATAGGTACGTCTTTTTTTTTATCAGTATATTGTACAAATATTGTTGTAAGTCGGTACAAACGTTACTGTAGAAAACATAACAATTCGTAGGTTTCGTTCCACTTCTTTTTTTCTCTCCTTTTTTTCCTCTTTATATCGTTACGGAAAGCTTAGTTAAAACGTTATACAATCTGTTAGTACTATGCGAGTTTCCGATCTACAGGGTGGCTCTGAAAATATTGAACACTGCGTTTGTCTGGTGTGTGAACGTGTGTGCGTGTCCGTGTATGATTACTCGTGTGCGATGCATGTACATATGTAGTACGTGGACAATAAGTTCTCTCGTGGATCGGGGGGAATAAAAGGAACGCGGCAACGATGATTTCTGATACGCCTCAGCGGAAGGACTCGACCTCTTTAATTCTCCTTTGATCCGTTAATTAAGATGTACCGTAAGGACGACTGTTAAATTAATGGGGCCTACGCGCGCGTAAGCTTGAAAGTTAATCCGCCATAAGTTATCTGGCCGGATCAGGATTCGGCGAAACGGAAGGACCGGAAGTGGACTCGAATGCACACTCGCGCGACGCCAGAACGTCCTCGTCCTCGACAACAGTACGACTCGGCAGCTGCTGCTTAGTAAGAGCCGTGAAAGTGCGGTCTTGCATATCGTGTTCTCTAAAACAATGTCACGAACGAATGTCGGACGGTTAAAATATGCAGGCGATCGCATAAAAGCGATCGACGCCCGGATGTGCTGATAATTCCCGGTATACCGAGCTCGCCGAAATGTCCATTATTGAGGATGTCACGTGGACGCGGGCGTTTGGTCGCCTGCCGGATATTTCATGCGATCTAATTTTACGCGTCTCGCGGCCGATGCCGTGCCGTGACTCTAATGCCACTTCAATTCCGATGACAATGATTCGTCCCAGTTCCAATCGAGTCTCGCCAAAGATTTCATCGTTTCGATTCCTACAGCGCGCGACGTCTCTTCACGTTCCTCGTATTTATTTCCGTCCCAGGAAACACTCGTCGCTGTACATTAATTGCATGATATTTAACACCGTCCTTTCGTGCAGCTCTTCGTAAAAAATGATTTCAGATCGATCAGCGGCGCGTGACAATTTAATTTCCCATACTTTTCTATTATCACTTCCTCTAACGCCTCTTTTTCCCCCTTTATTTCAGGTGCTTTCGAAGACCTACATGCCGCGTTTTTCTGGCTCGTGGTCGGCGTGACGGAACGTAACTTCATTTTCGAGAGCAATTCACCGACGGAGTATGGACTTCGCGGCGGTAAGTGTCGCACTTCCTTTATTCTTCTCACGCTTCTTCTGAAAGAAGGTCGACGGGGTGAAGGTGAGGTGGAAACGAGAGGAGAAGATCGGAAAGGGTGTAAGAAAGGCCGAATGGAACGGTAGGGGTGGGTAGAGCGGCGCGACCGTACAAGCTAGCCCGACGAAAGAGCGTGTTGATAATTTGCGACACCACTTCGCAATACGCCGTTCAAATTTAATGGCCCGCTTCTTGCCGAAAAGCCGACGCGTCTAGCACGTTCCTCGATACGTAATTCGATCTTATCCTGCGGTGCAGGTGACGCACGTGAATGGTAGTCTTTCAGCACGCGACACGTCGCTGTCGCGACTTCCTTTCTTCGCAGCGTACCTGTTTTTAGTAGGCACGGGACAGAAATCAGATATACAGTAGGAGAAGCGCGAGTGTAAAGAACGCGGATCCGCGACGTTTCAGACGGTAGCCGGGGGCCGCCGCGGGTAGCAGGAGGCGCACGAAATCGCAGATGCAGAAAACGGAACACAGTCCTCCCGCGAGATCCTTGTCGGCATTCATAGGCTCGCGTTTTCTTCCGGCGAAAAAATCGCCGAATAGCGAGCGCGCGGCGGGTATTTGCGGCAGACACGTCCGACGGATTTTAATTCCCGCGCACACACGCCTCGCGGAAATTCGCCACCGGCGAACTCGAACGCGCCGCGTTAGTTTTCCGCGGGGTCTGCCTCTGCGGGTGGTGAAAGGTGGTTTTTGAGCACGCAGCCACCCCAGCCGCATGCCTACTTACACATACCGACACGTACCGCTGAAAGATACGACGTCGCCGGGCTTTTCTCTCTCTTCGTTTTTGCACGTACGCGGTAAACTTTGAAAAGGTCGGCATGAGCGGCGTGACACGGCTGAACGTCGAGGTAGGCAGAAACGCGAGAAGAGAGAGGAGAGGAGAGGAGAGGAGAGGAGAGGAGAGTGAAGAGCACAGCGGGGTGGAAAGGAGAGGCCATGATCCCGCGCGTCGACCTTATTGGCGGAATTCCCGCGGAAGAGATCCCATTAATAACGGGGCGACAAGCAGGCACGTATCTACTACCCACCGCGGCCAGAGGGGTTGTTGGGGGGAGGGTTGAGGGGACAGGGGCACGTGCTTCAGTTCGTATAAAGAGCCCCTGTACTCTCGGTACATACGCGCGTCTATGTGGGGATTACGTGTGACAGTGGGCGTGCGATACTGCACGTATGTGTCAAAGTACGCGGATACACGTATTGCAGGTGTCTCGCACATTGCTCGCGGGTGCCACAACGTGTAGCCCCACGTTGTAATTTTCAGGAAAAAAAAACGAGAACTGGACTCCGTTGAAAAGATATAGCCGCGCGTCACTTGGGCGACGCGATATATCGCGGTTGCCGAATCGAAAGAACTTAGAGAGAGTCTAAGCGGCTCCGCGGGGAGACTATTGTACTCGATCGATCATGGAATTAACAAGTATCCACCCTTCCGGCTTCGCGTCCTTCGTCGTGTGCCGATTGAAAATAGCGATGGCTAGTAAATTGTAATAAAAATTTCTCTGTGCTTCATGAAACTTATAAACGTGCAATCGCGTGCCCGACAACCCTCAAACGAGTTAAATGCGTCCTTCGAAAAAATGGCAATTTCGTGCATTCGGCGAGCGTGGGTATCTACTAAAGCCCGCAGAGTCCTTCGTACTCGAAATATCTGGATGCGCCGTTGGATGTGCACGTTGCCCGCTCATGGAACGTGTCACCCGGTGACCCGATCCGCAAACTCGCGAAACGCGCCCGGCAGTCTCTCTAACTGGGCTAGTAGTGGCACCCACACACTGCGAGGCGATAGATGGTCGTAGGAGACGCGGCGCTTTTCTCGTGCTGGGGCTTGCGAGGAGTAGTAGGAGGCGAGGCGTAGGCGTAGGCCTGACCGCAACTTCTTAGGCATCACGCGTGTATCGCACATCCGTGCGCTCGACATAAGCGAGCAGCGGGCGCGCGCACCCACACACCTCCTACGCCCGCTCGTAGGTGAAGCCACGCACACGTGTGCCGGCTGCACAAAGCGTCATAGGTCACCGTATACCGTCCCAGGATGTGTGTGCACGTGAGTGCGTGTGGGTGACGGGTGTTGGTGTGCGAGAGACTGTAACGTGTGTTGGTGCACGCGTAGGCGTGCCTGCCTACGCTCGGAATCGCGCAGGTAGGCGTGACTTGGGGCGGCGCCAGGTGAATACACCCCTGACCTCAGGCTCTCTCCCTCTTCCCTGACCCCTCGTTTCCTTTGCCTCCCTCTCCTCACATACGTGTTGTGCGAACACGTACATGCATGTTCCCCTATCTCACCCCCTATGTCTTTCCCTTGGCACGCGTGTCGCCGAATTTATCGCCGGACGATTCTTGTTCCTACGTGTTCCCCTCCCCTCTCCTGCCACCCTTCCTGAAGCGTTTTAGGGCGAGCGGTTTGATAGCGGCGGAATTAATGACTTACTCCGCGCACATCGACTCGCCGTACCATGCATTATGCTCCGCGCTTTCTTGATGGAGCGTGACGTTACGACGCGGCGCATTTTAAACCCGAGACTAACGATGGCTGGGAAAAGAGATGATTTCGCAAAAAAAGGCGGATTCTGAAACGTAATCAGAAGTGTCACTCCCGGATCCCCTTTAACCCGTTTCCTCTTTAGTTTTCTTCGACTGTGTGCGTGATCGTGAGCTCGCGCAGCTTACGTAGAGCACTTTCGAGACTGTCGAGGGTGTGCAGGCGTATACCATGCGAGAGAGTACCTCCACCTGATACTTCCTGCTCACCCCCCGCCCACAATCCCCTACTACAGCCCCTCGCAAGCCTACCACTCTTCCCTGCCTAGACGTTACTTCGAGATACGCGTGTGCCGTGACGTTTAGGCGGAATTTCCCCAACGACGTATTTCCACCCCATAATCGCCTCCCTCAACCCCCGGCGGGACTCTCTCCGCGGGTCGCCTTGACTTTTCATTTCGACGCACGGAATCGCGGTTCGATCACTATCGGCTACACGTCGTCGTCTGGATGTAATTTTGTATTAAGTGGGTCCCGAGTACTTAATCTTATCTGAAAGCGGGCATGTTTCGCGCCTATATACCGATGATCGGATTGATATCGCTGGAATGTCGCTCCCGCTTCGCCTACGCCTCAAAGTGAGCGACTATTAATAACGCTCACGTGCGATTATTATTCCGTCTGCGATAACGGCTCTATCCTTCGATCTCTGCATCGATCGGCTAGTTGGGGACGTCCGACGATCCTTCCGCATGAGGCGCGATCGTTTCTTCGAGCTTCTCTGCTTTCGTGTGTATACGTGTTCCGTGTGTTTGGGGCTGGTGGTGTGTCGCGTACGTGTACGTGTTACAATGTCGGGCGAAAGGAAATCATAGGAAAACTTTCGACCGTTTTTTGCCTTTCCTTTGCCGGATCCGAAACAGGAGTGTGAAAGCGCGCGATACGGGTATCACGATTTGTCTTCTTCTTTTTCTTTCTTTCCTTTACTAACCGACAAACTGAACGTCCGAACGTCGTCTCTCATTGTCACGTAAGCAAGAGATTGTGATTTCGTCTTCTATTTTTTCACGTTACCTCCCGCTGTATTTTTCTTCTTTTTTGTCCATTTCAGCCCTTTCGCGTTTCATCTCTTATCACGACCGGAAGAGCAGCATGCCTTGTGTGTGTATTATTATATTATCATACGTTATGTATTATAGCTTAGCTACTGCTGCGCGAAAGTTATCGTTAAGGCGACGCGTCGACGATAGCAACGGCGAGACGACAATCGGGATCTAAAATTAACGCTGCCAATATCGAGGAGCCGAAGCCGATAAAATAATGAAATTCAGATCGTAGGAGGTGATGCACGTGCCCTCGCGTGTAACGTTCCGCGATCGGTTCAACAAGCAGAGGGAACGTTCTCAGGCAACACCGTGTGTCCCTATGACTTCTTCTTCTTCAGAAGGTTTGCTGCGTTCGTCGGATAGGAATAATTCTCGCCGATTCCGTTTTTTTTTTGACACCGGGTGATGAGAAGGAAACGCGTCGCCTCAATGAAAACTTTCGACGGAGCGCGATACGTAAGGGGGAGGGTAGGGCGAACGCTGGTCGTCCTCAATGAAATTCGCGTAGTATAAAAGCTCTGAATTTCCCGTGAGACTACTAGGGTATGCGATCTTTTGGTCGAGACGCGTGTAGACAGGGTCGACGTTAGCTGGAAACTTAAGGCTGCCCGACCTTCCGAAACGAAAACTTCCTAATATCTCTGGCTGAAAGCGTCGGACGCCGATGCTGGAGAGGATTTCTCGCCGATTCTTATTTCCCTTAAGAAGGCAGTACCGAGTGCGGCGGACTCGAAACTGCAGTCGTCGCGGAGCAGAAAAATTCGACCGTAATTTCGCTAGACGGCGCATCTTTGACCGTTGACCCAATGCCGACATTCGTTGTCAATTTCCTGTGTTTTCGGTAGCGATTGCTTGCGAATAAATTCGATTAATTGCGCGTTTCTGTCGTCGGACTCCGGCAATTTTGCCTAGCTTCGCTTCTACCTGTTTGACAACCGATACAGAGCAAATAACGGAAATATTTTGCGATTTATTCTCTGACTTCGCGCTCGAAGCCGGTTGAAAAATGTTCGCCTCCGGAGTCTCGTGAAATTTTTTGCAAAACGATTTCGCGGTAACGAGCGAAATTACAGTGTTTGCAAAGCGGCGGGCTCTTTCGTTCGTTTTTCCATTTTACTCTCGTGCAAACACTCATCCACTCACACACACACACACACACACACAAACGCATACACAGTTCACATGTCTCCTCCTCGCTCTCTTTCTCGCGCACGCCCAAAAGCGATTAGATTATTACAGCGCAACGCATTTCAGTTGCAGTTTCGTTTAAAAAGTAAATCGTCTTGATCGAAATCACGGAGAGCTTCTGCGACTGTTTCGCATGTTCGCTAATGCCGGCCCTGAATGTGCGGTGTGACGTTGAAAATCGTAGAAAACACGGATCACAGTAAAATAATAGAGCATTCTCGAGTGCCCAATGTACAAACAATAATTTACGGTCTACCTAAAAAATTTTTTTTATCCCCTCTCCTCTTTCTCTCATTCAACATGTTCAAATCGCGCTAATTTCTCATCTGCCCCTAAATGTTTTTTTTTTCCTCATTAATCCTTCATTTATCATAATGTCAATAATTATGATTAGGTGTCCCCGTAGTAATGCCTATGCATCATTTACATAATAAACTTTGTCTTATGCCTAAATACTCATTCCTATAGGTAATTTTTTTCAGTTAGATTAATTCCTATTCACATATTTTCTCGTCTATATCAATATGCCTGGTGTATACAATAATTCTATTTAATATTTTTTTGTTGTTGTTGTATCACTATAGTCATATTCAATTGTATGTATATAATATATCGTAGAATAATATTTCTATGTTGTGTATGTATTTACAGCGGTCGCAGTTATTCTCTTTTTTGTTGAACTCTCACTCTCTCTATTCTTCTTTGTATAATACACAATCGCACTCTCTCTTTTTTATAATATATATATATATAATATATATAATATTTATATTTATATATATATTGCATTATGTACTAAACTATTAAAATACTAGTATAAATATCTCTTGACATATAATATATATATATACTTTTTTTATATATATATATGTATTCATTTATTTATTTATATATGTATAGTGTAGCATGTGACGGCGGAGCCGTGGAAATGTCGCGATATTGATTTTCTCTTCAAAACGATATAATACGCAGCGTTTTTCGCATTTCGACGTCTCCGCGAGGTTCTTTTTTTTTCTCTCCTTCACACCGTCTCTCGCCTCCTTCGCGATTCTCTTTTTATACAGTTATTGCTATTGGATTCATTGCATAGTAGGTTCTCTTTTTCTCTCTCTCTCTCTCCCCCACTCTCCCTCTCTTTCTCCCTGCCTCTCTCCCCCTGTGCGAACTGATATCATTATTTATTTTTTCTCTCCCGTTTTTCTCTCGCTTTCCCCGGCCCACCCGCTCCCCCGTTCTCCACTCGTTCACTCGACACAGTTAATAAAGTGCTCTCTCGATCTAATTTCGCGCGACGACGGAAGAGAAGACGTCGAGCGAGGCAAACCGTTCTCGTGGGCACGCGAAGGGAAAAAAAAGGATAACGTATATCAGAGCACAAAGGAAACGGCGGCGGGCGAAAAAGAATGTTTCAAATCGAAATCGATCTGGCCCTCTGCCGAAGCGGGAAGTGGATCCACGTCATCCACGTGTGTCCCCGTTCGACTCGAGTGCGCGAAAAATGCGTGCCCGTCGAGTTTTATCGGCTTGCCCGAGGCAATTAAGTAAATAACGTTTAATTTGACGAGAGCTCTCTCTCTCTATGTCTCTCTCTTTCGATTTATATGTACCTCATTCCGTACTGTATACATATTGCACGTGGTCGAATGTATGAAAGGCTCACCGCTCCCGCGCGATCAAGCGATTAGAACTATATATACTCGAGAGCGGCGTAACGAAATCGCTGGTTTTTTTATTTTTTTTTTTAATACTTTCACCGAGTGCCGGGGTGTCAGTGGTAGATCGGGGTGCTAGCAGTTTTTGGATATTCGTATATGTTGTTTTGCGACTTCCTCCCGTCCGGCCCGATACAGGTATATGTATGTTCTTCTCGAGCCGTACGCACAGATGCATAAATCCGTTCAGCGGTTTAGAGCGTGAAATCAGTTTTGCATTTTAGTGGGTAAAATTGCGCGCGTACGTGTTTAGCCGTCGATCGATACTTCGAGTCGACGAGCGGCTTGTCACCGTTTTCGTCTTGCTTGGATCCGTCGCGAGAACGTGTTCGCTCGTCCGACATTCTCTTCCATCCTTCTATCCCAACCTCCCCCCAAATTCACACTCTTCTCCATTCCCGTCTCGCCACTTAGTTATCGGTCACCTTTATCGTTACGGTATCTTACGTGCTATTACTATTGTTCTGTCTCTCGCGCTTCTCTCCCCATGATTTTTTTTTTTTTCTTTAACAGCAATAATTATCGCCGGGTGTGAGGGGCTGAGGGTTGGCGCGAAGAAGTGACGTTCCGCAACGGGAACGTTCTCTTCTCTTAATCTTAGGAACACATCGTTTTCATCGTTTCATCTTTTTTTTCCTCTTATTCCTTACCAATTCGTGGAACGGCTGCTCGGATACGCGTACAATTGTTGCCGAACGTCGCTTTATCATTCCGGCGGAATGCGAAATCGGAGCGTGCCTCCAGCGCCGCGGCAGTCGTCGGTTGGGAAAACAAGGAGATATGGGAAACAAGAGCCGCGGAAAATCTGAAATACCGATCGAATGGATGGGCCGGTTAATCGAGAAAAATTTTCGTCTGCGAGCGGTAGTTGAAAAATTGAAAACAGCGCGCGCCGGATGAGTTTCGGCGTACACACTTCAGCGGTGATCGAGTTGAAGCACGTTAAAACGGGAAAACGGCGGCGAATCGGTGGAGGATCGTTCGGGAAAGATTAACCAGCCGCACTTAGGAGGGTATAAATGCGGCGCGATATTTCATCGATAATCGTGGAAAGCCTCGGCGCTGGGAGGCCGTCCCGTTTTTCGCGTCGGTTATTCGAACATCCGGCCTCCGAAAATTGATCGATAATTTCAATTTGACGCGTTAAGCATGAACCCTCGTCCCCCGACCTGGTTTTACGTCCGTGCGCGGCCTGCTTGTTGCTCGCTGTGTCAATGAACTTGTGTAACAATGCGAGCTCGCATCGCGCACGCGAGTTTCGTCTGTGCCTCTCCGCGCGCTTAATGACGTCGGACCGTGAATAGGGAGTCGCGGACGATTTTATATCGACGATTGTTAAGAATGGCGCCCGAACCGATGACACAGCTACGACAAACAGACTCGACGGACTCCTTTGCACCATCGAGACCGTCTAGACCAGTGATCTCCAAATGTCGTTATTAAAAAAATATAACTGCAACAGTTGAGATCGGTGGGTGGGGATGAATAAAGAACATGGTTTGCCGGTCGTTATTGCTTTCGTACGTGTCTCCCTCGAAACTTAGTTGCGGAGCTCGACAATTGCACTCGGGTTGACGGTCATGTCCCGCTGAGACGGTGGATTCCGACGTCGAGCCTTAAAGTTTAGTTGTCTATCACTGAGGTTCCGCGAAAACCTAGCTCATCATAACGGTTCAGCGACAATGCAGCTGATTAGAGCAATTAATACGACGGCGTAGAGCGAGCGGTCTCAGCGAGAATGATCGATCGGCGCCAAATCGCCGAAGTCCTGAATTCGACGTCATCACCAAGCCGTAAGTGGGTCCTTGAAAAAAGTTGCATTTAAAGCGCAGTATTTGGAGGGCCACCGGCCTAACGACGACATATTGTACAGATCGGGTGAACGAGCGTGTGCCTGTGCACGCGTGTCTCTCTCCGCACGCAACACGCGCACGCTCGTCCACACGCGCGTGTTCCAATAATATGCGCGCGCGTCAAAAACGCCTATCTCGCCTACGTGTAATCGTAAGTCTACATGCTCGCCTCTATGCGGCTTTTACGATAAAATACTATACGTAGGTGTACGCTTATGCCAGTACTTCGTGTTTACTGTGTACGTTCGTGTTCCGTTTGTGGGTGTAAATATGCGTGCACGGCGTATGCTCTCTTGTCGGTGTATATGATCGTGTCCCTGTTCCCTGTGTGTGTGTCCGCGTCTACTCCGTGTGTCTGTCTCTCCTTTCTCTTTCTCTCCCGGTTTTCCCCCAAGTTTATCGTTAAAGCCTACTTATTTTACAGTCAGTCGAGTGCGCCGGCTTGTGTTCTATGAGAAAGAGCGAAGGATTCGACGAGATCTCTCGCAGCTCGTACACTCGAGACAATGCGCGATTGTCGATCGTGACTCGGTCGTTCGTCATCGAGCCGATCGTGGACTTAAAAGGGCGCTCGGTTCCTTCATCATTAACCTGATAACATCGGACGTCGAACTAATATAAAATCCTTCGGCTCGCGCGCGCGCGCGCGCGCGCACGCTCATTTCCAAGAGATATCCTGGCGTCTCGCTTCTCCTACGGTTTTCCGAGAACTCTCGAGATTCATGGCCTTTGCTCGTGCGTTGCGACAACGCTCGCCGAGTTTGGCCAGAGCGAATCGAATTAGTCGGCGTGCGAGATTAATCGTCAAACTCGGTCACACGGTTGCCGGCGACGGTGCGTGGAAATGAGACAGATCGAAATCGGCAAGCGTCGATTAGTCAGAACTGATACACCTGCCATAACCGGGACTCCTATCTGGTCGCCTCTGAAGGGTATACGGACCTGTCGCGCAGACGTGCGCCCTTGCACTTTCGCGAGAGACAATGGGCGGGAAAGGAGCGGCGGGAGTGAGAGAGTAGGTCGAACATGAAAAAGCGTGTAGAGCGCGGCGAGAGAGGCAGAGAAGGAAAGAAAATAATTTGCGATCGAACGAGGGAAAAATCACATGGCGTGCATCCGCAATATTCCTGCATGCGCCAGTCGCGCCGCTGATTAATCGGCAATGCGTATCAGTGGCTCTCAACCGAGCCGGATCGGTGTCGTTATCGCAGCCTGTGCGGGCGAAATTTTCGCGTGCTAATCCCGACGAGGATGTTCGACGATTAATCGGTGCCTTCCCTTCAACTTATTTTCTCAATTCAACGATAACAGACGTTGCGCGTTGCGCGTCGAAATGATCATATATCGCCGTTCGTCGAATGATATGATGGTATATATATTCATTCTACAACATGCTTATAGTATAATTAACAATGATGTACGTGAAAGCCCGCGTTCCTTATCAGTAATCCCGATGACGCGTGTCTTTACAACTCTTCACCAGGTGTCACTCGAATTTTTTCATACACGCGGAGAACGTACGACGACCAAGGTTTAAAATCTATTACTTTCCGTGACAGTCAATGTGTTAAAACGTCCAACGACTCCTTTCACACTCGTCTCCTCGTACCTGCTACCGAATGAAGCGCGTGCGGGTGTGCATCAATCCTTGCCATATCGTCAGTGTAACTCTTTATCGGACAAATTTGTTACCTAATCGAGTGGATTTGATTACAGAACAATGTGCCGCGTCCACTTTTTATCATCCCCCTCCGTCCCCGCCATTGGTAAATTGCAAACACCCGGTCCGCTTGTTCCGTTTTGGTCCGTGCCGACCGTGCCCGTTAAACGTGCACGCCAGATCAGAATTCAAAACGTGTCGACTATGTATTTTCCGCAAATGAGTCGTTTGCCGCTTCCTTTTCTCTCTCACTCTCTCTCTTCCCCTCTCAGCTATTTGAGAGCGCGAGGATAATTCATGCAGATTGATTGGTCGTTGCGAAACGTAACGATTTTCACGTTCCACATATACGCGTATCGGGCCCGAGTTTAAATCGTCGGAACGAGCACCCGTGTGTGTGTTATTCTCTCGCCTCGCGAAATGTTTTCGCGTGATAATAGGAATCGAATATGTAGAGAGATCGGCGGCGTGAATGCCGAAACGCGACGCGAGACATCGCTCGGCGCGTGCAATTACCGATTACAAGAAGCGAGAAGAATAAATTAAGTGCCGCAATGAAAATAATGGTCGGAACAAAAGGTGAACGGGCGAACGAAAGGTATTTTTGTCTTTTGAAAATAGGCATTCATATATTTTAATAATGTATGTATAAGTAAACGTAATAGTATAGAATGAATTAATACAATAATAATATTAATAATAATAATAATAATAATAATAATAATAATAATAATAATAATAATAATAATATAATTAATGTTAAAATAACAAAATAAATCCTAAGTAACTTAAACTATTGCTGCTTAAGGATGATGATAAAAATTAATCGTACATAATTCATTAAAAGAGAAACAAAGCACCGTCATCACATCGGGGCGGCGTTCGAGCGAGTTTGAAAAAAAAAACTATAAAACGCGCACCCCCAAGGAACTTTAGTCCGGAAACAATAGTCATTTTACTAATAATAATAATAATATTTATGGGTCTCGTAAATATGTATGTATAGGTACCTAAATAATTATTGTACATGTGACGCCCTCGCTCGTTTTTTTCTACGTTTTCCTATAGGTTACGCAGTTTTTCCTAACTCATACGCCAGCATTCTCGCACACACGCACACACTCACGCGAAATAACATACTCTCTCTCTCTCTCTCTCTCCCTCCTACATACACGCGCAAAGAACGCGCCCGGAAAATGCAAGCGCGCGCGCGCGCGCGCATGCTCATTTTTTGTTATATTCCAATTAGAAGTAGTAATCCTAACTTGTCTTGTACTTCGTAAAAGTGCTTGCCAATTACGCATCGTGTATCCTTCGGATAATAAGACTCGCGTACATATACCTATAAATATATTTTCATATAATATATGTATATACTCGGAACAACCTCGACAGGATTCACTTAACTCTTTGTAACTCTTTTAATACTGTCAATACCTTCCGCTAAAACGAATGATAGAAAAAAACTAACAGAAACGTGGAACCTCTCTCTCACTCTCTCTCTCTCTCTCTCCCTCCCTCTTTCTCACTCTCTCCTCTCCTCTCGACAGATTCCATTAAAATGTTCGCATCCTTTCGAAGGATTTTAGTTTCTTTTTGAGTGGAGCGCGAGGAAAACCATCTGCATCCTTCGCGTTTAACGACAATGATCCCGATGCACCGATCTCCGACGATTCGTCACGGTTCGGCATAGGGCTGAAGATATTCTAGACAAGGGGAGGAAAATTCGCGCGCGACATTGGGGTTAGTTAAAAGCTGCCTTTTTTCCCACAGGAACTCTAATTAGGAATTAACTCTACTCACGATATGTTTGTATTGCATCATGACACCTTCTGGCAAGAAGAGAAAACGGACAATCACTACGACGACGTACATTCGGGCATACAAAGTGTGCGCGCGCGCGCGCCTACGGGCTCGCATGCGAGCTGTATGCGAGTACACGCGCACTCGCGTTTCTACGTAACGGGCTGCCTACTGCCACGTCTACTTCTTCTTCACGAACGTCATGGGGGAAGGGGGGCGGGGGCCTACCTTAAACATTCTTTCGCCAAACATCCTGAGAACGTTTTCAACTTAACGTCCCTAAAACGATAAGAAATCTCACAACGCACGTTGGACGGAAGTGATTGGGGTTCGTCGACGAACTTAATAAAGGAGGAAAAACATACCCGAGGAGGGGGCCGATATCCGCGATCGCTTTTCTACTCTGTCGTGAAAGTTCAGGGCGTCTTAAAAGAGTCGTCCATCGTACGATCGTCCCCTACATACGGTGCTACGCGATATCATTACCTGGTTATTAATATTACAAATTCTACTTAGGTACGTCTATACTCTACGCTAATATATACACTTGAGTTAGAGCGGGTCTTTAGGAACTTTAGAACAGAAACTCACGTGGGGGGCAGGGGGGGGGGGTGTCTACGGAACTAAGCTAAGAACCATTTTCAGGGGGGCGGCCGCGGCTGCCGACTGCTTTTTTCCTCTTAAGATTCGCGAAAAAATTCAAACGGCCCGGTTTAACTTCCTTTCTTTGTGCCATTCCCCACCAATCGCCTCACTCCCTCTATCTCGCCGCCTGTCCTCGCTGTGACATTTCAGGACGAGATTTCTCGGCTCCGCGTATTTTTCCGGACGATCTAACGAATTACGCGCTAGGATGGGAAGAGGAGTGGGGAAGTGCAGACGAGAAAAAGAACATTGACCCTTCAAGACTGGCGCGCATTGCTCGAACGAGGCCTTTCAGCAGTTCTGGCGAAAGTAATTTCGGAAAAACCGGAGGCGGGGGGCATGGGTGACGGGAAAATCCGGATATCCGCATACTCGCGCGACTCCTATGCACAGACTGATAGCAGGAACACACAGTTCACGACGTAGGATAATATATTCGAGGCACGCGCGACTCGCGCGCCATAGGAGCTTGAGCACGGCGGACGAAGACGAGAATGAGATCGAAAACAAACAGCACAGTTTCGAACGCACGAACAATGAGGGGTGCGAGGGGGGGAGGGATGCGTGGGAGGATAATTTGCGCGCAAATTGTAGAACACATCGAAAACTCGTGAAAGTTAAAATCAGCGCCGCGAAATGTTTCCTTTCGGGTGAGAGCGTTCGATCGAGGGAACAACTTTCTTGCTATAATCGCAAACTGTTTAGCGTTAAACTCGCAACTTTCCGCGCGACACACACAGACAGACGCAGACAGGCAGACAGAAACATGCACACAGGGAAATGAATGTGAGGTCGTCGGCGAGCGGCGTCGATGCCCCGTGGATTCTTATGTCCCCGAGGCTGTATAAATGATAATGTAAGTCTAACAATAAGCGCTACGCTGATCGAGGCTCAAAGGATTATGGACCGCTGTCACTTCGGGCTACCCATCTAAATTTTCGTTTTACCTAACACTATGTTCCTAGTACGTCGGTGCCTCGTATGAGTGCACGCGTATGACCTAAAACCTACGCGATTTGGAACTTTACTAATTGATTGTACTCTACGTCAGTGGTGCGCGTCGTGTGCCGCTCATTAATCGTCTCTTCGATTGCACTTTACCGGCGATCGTCGTGTTCCTACGACCTACGAGTAATTACGACGTGGAAAGTATGTCTCTCCCTCTCTGTACGCACGCACGTACACATATACACATACACGCGAAACCAGACACTTCGTTAGCCGACAACGGTCGCGATGCATCGTTAAATCGAGCACGAAATTATTCGACGGAGGGGCAAAAAATCTTAACGAATCTGAGCGTTTCTCCGTTCGCCACTGGCAATTGGAATTTTTATTGCGAAGATATTGAGCGTCACTGTCCAATTTACGATTTATCTGTCGTGACGTGAGCACGATATACGTGCATACATATATGTACGTTCGTAAAGCACGATAACGGAGTGGCAGTTGGGTCGATGCATTATGCAGTTTTCCATGCGCTTCATTATATTTTTAGACCTTTACCGATTGCAAGGTTACGCCCGTGACGCCGGATTCCTCATTAATTCCAATTTTTCCTTTGGCAACGACGGGAGAGCCGATTCTAAAAGCGCGGTCTAAGAGGGATAAGATTTATGAGGGAAATCATCGATAACGGATTACTGCTCTTACGCGTATCGTCTGTCGCTATTAAGTAGATCGTGCGAGTCGCTTACGGAACAGTCCGACATTCATTCTCTCCTCTTTAAGTAGAATTCAACTTTGTAAGATCCTTATTCAATGAATGTTCAAGAGACGGCTCGCGAAGCGTTTCAAGCGGAGACATCGCGCTCTCCCGCGAACCTGCAAGCGCGCCGAATTAAGTACCAGACGCAAGGCAATTTTCAGGCCGACATTTCGCCCCGGCAAAATTACGCAGACTTGGAAATTCCGCGGCTGAAATTATAGGAGCGCGGGCCTCCCTTGAAATGTCAGCCGGAGGAAGTATCGCGCGCGGGCCAGAAATTTACGGTTAGCAGAGAGTTCCTTTCCATCGATAACGATAGCTTCCTAGCGCGGTCGGGTACACAGTCCGTCCGTTCGTCATATTTCGTATGCGCCGCACATATATGCATCTCGTCCGCTGCAAAATAAAAGAGCCCGCGTTAGTGCGGCACGGTTCATGTGTCACGTGACGCATAATTTTAATATCGGCTAATCGCGATCGCGTTTGGCGCACGACGCGACGCGACGAGCGGCACAACCGTCGTAACGATCACTTAACAACTACGTGGAACCTGGAACCTAAATAGTTAACGCATTATATCTGATTAACCGACCACCGTCGGTGGTATAGGTTACCCCTTAGTCGCTGTCGAGCCAAGGCAGCGATATCTACGGTTAATCGAATGCGAGGTGAGAGTGAGTGTCGCCTCGGCGTACGGGAGAGACTGCGCCAAACGGCTTGAGATTGCACGGGACTGCCCGAGAGTGGAAGTTAACGAGCGATAATGCAAATATTTCACCCCGCCATTGAAGGACCCGCGTCCGAACGCACGCCAACTCCGATCGCGCATTGACGATCCGCTTGGCGGATAAGCGGGAGTCATTTTTTTTTTCAACCGATCGACCGCAGCTCTGAATTATTTCGCCGAATTAAACGGCCCGTAATGAGTTCACTCCGATCGGCACCCCGACAAATTCCATCGCTGCGCCAACATTTCACCGATATTATTTCGCCTCTCCTTTCACCCCCCTTCGGCCGGCCGCGAATCTTTTCAAGAGTTTAGATACATTTGATGATGTTAACTGTAATTATACGGGCGCGTTAATCACCTACCGTTCAATTTCACCGTATTCATGCGCCAGTCTCCAGTCATTATGAGCACCGCAGGTCATGAATATTAATCGGAATACTGTTTTCACAGAAGGTAACGCTTTGTCGGACGAATGTTCAAAGTAAAATTCCGATACGGGTCGAATTACGATTGTGCGCGTGCAGTATGGAAAATCGCGCCGAGTCTCTAAACCGACGAACTTTCGTACGGTTGATTTTTCTTTTGTCTAATTGTAACCATCGTTTCGCCAGGGCCTTTTGAAATTTTGCCTCGCCAACCTAAATGTGAACGTAAATGTCGTCGCCGTGTTCCGCGATCATTGGAATCATGCCGATTACCCGATTATCTGACTCATCCTTCGGCGCAAAGGTAACGAAATATATACTTGGAATGTGAGCAAGCTGTTAGGGGCACGGCGTGCATAAATTATCGCCGAATTATCGCCGTTCCGCGGCCGTTGCCCCGTTATTAACGGCGATCGAGGCGAAAAAAAGGACGATCGCAGATAAATCGATGATCGCAATAGGCACAATTCACGACGAAATCACTTGTCGGCTCGGGTCACGATTCGCCGATCTCTCAAACGTGGGTGCGCCGCGAGTGAGACAAAGTGCTCGACTCCAAGGCGAGTGGTACATGTTACTGAAACCGACTGATTATTAGCCTCAAACCGTTCCCAACGAAATTCACTCTTACACGCGACGCAGCGGAACATTTGCAATTCACGCGTTAATACTAAGTAGTATGGAAATGAATCTGCCGCTATTTACTGCAGACTGAAAAAGTGCACGTGGCAAGTGCGCGCACTTGGAGTGGATAGACATTTCATTCTTGAGCGACAGCAGTCAATCGGACTCTCCTGGCGCGAAATCGAAACTAATCCCTGGCTACATCTTCGATCCGTCTTTCACACACGTTCGCTGCACACCGATTCTTTCACACGCGACGTCAGATTAAGATTCCGCGCTCTCCGTGAATGAGAATCGTGGCGGCGGCGGCGGCGGCGGCGCTGGCGGGCCGGTGCCGAAACGGGACGAAAATCGTGCGCGGCAACGCCTATCGATTAATCGATATACCGACGGTTCCTGTCTTCCGGCCGATTCCTTCGGCGCTGCTGTTGCCCGTAGGCGGCGGCGGGCCTGAGCACGGAATACGATGAATATTTCAGAGATCGATCGATTTCAAGCGACTCCATTTGCGGGCGCCTCTCGCAAGAAGGAGGACGATGGAAAGTAACCAGCTTCTAAATATACAATAAGCTCGCCCGGAGTCGTTCGAAGGAGGCGGTTAAAAAAGAGACTTTGCTCTTCCCTCTTCTCTCTCTCTCTCTCTTTCTCTCTGTCCCTTTCTCTCGCGCTTTTCTCCCTTCGCCAATTCGCCGCCGCCGCCGTCGCGTTGGTCAACGGTAATGTCGAAGTCGTGCCCGACTTTCCTCTCCTCTCTGCCGTGGTAAGACTAATTTCGAGATCGGCTAAAACCTTGCTATGTTTCCGCGTACGTACACATGCTCGCGACAACTTTTGCACGATTTCGATGAGCACGATCTTTCAAATTTCTCTTGACAGCTCGATGTCGCCGAACGCACAATTTCAAACGGACTCCGAAATAACTACGTTCGCACGTGTCATCGTGAATTTTCGGCGTCGCAGCGACGCCTACTGCGAATTGCAAAATGGGCACTGTTGAAAGTGTAGAGGGTGCCGAATAATATTCGTTCCCCGCTTGTTCGCGAGTTTAAGACCGAATGCTAGTGGTAATTATCGGATATCGCTGTCATTTTCACACTTGCGACAGCCGTGAACAGGAGTCTCTCACACGTAGGCGCACTTGTCCACGTTCCACCGAACGATTCACACTCTCCGCGGGCAATAACGCTACACATACGGTGCGCGCCGCTTAACTACCTTACCTTATCTAATAGGAAAACAAAAAGAATATGTACTTCGAATACTGGTTCTCGTATCACCCGAACGCTCGTGAGAAAAATGTACACCGGTTGTTCACTCACGGCATGTGTATAATCGTGTATATTTGTTCCTGCAGCAAGCGTCTGTTTCCGTCGCATGTATGTGTACGTTAAACGTGTATGTATAATATAACGCGATATGTATATTCCTAACGTCACACCCGATTTTTATTCAGATAGCGCACGTCGATATTTCGACTGCCTGGGGTAGTTTTAAAAGTCCTCAAATGTGAAGAGGAGCTTTCAACGTGTCGACGGTGCATACTATTGCCGCGCTAAGTACGGAACGTCTTTAATATTCGCAGTGGAGTAATTTTTGCTTTTCTTTTTCTCGTCCGTGCCTTGTAAGGGGTAATGATCGCTGGTACCGTCGCCATTTTGGACCACCCTCATCCACTTGCCACTCTCTATCGGCGCCAAAACTCTCGAAAGTCGTTCGAATAACCGTGGGATTACTATTAA
This sequence comes from Priocnemis perturbator, assembly GCA_963942575.1. Lineage (NCBI taxonomy): Eukaryota > Metazoa > Arthropoda > Insecta > Hymenoptera > Pompilidae > Priocnemis > Priocnemis perturbator. The sequence continues at coordinate 12,889,711 of OZ012651.1, forward strand.
AAGCACGATAGAGCACGACGGGGATAAATAAATAAGGGGGTAGTCGGGGAGGGGTGGCAAAACGAAGCGAGAGGAACCGGAGAAAGCACTAAAAACAAATTGGACTATCTAAGCTACCTTAAAAGAAAAGAAGGGAACGCGGGACACGTCGATTAAAAATTAAACTAAGCTTCCGACGATATACAGAGCGCCGTTCACGGCTCGTACCTCTTATTGCACTGTCTCAAATGGCTACCACGTTACTATTATCGTCCCATACCCTTCAACTCGATTGCCTACGGAATTCGTTTGAAACTTGGATCGTGGCCACGGCTGTGTGTGTTTGTACTCTGTGTATTTGTCGCATTCAGTGTCTGTGCCTGTTTCTGACTCTGTATGTGGTCTGTGTGGCTGTCTGTCTGCATGTATGTGTAGAAACGAAAGTACGCGTACCCCATAAACTACGTCGAAACGGCAACGTTTCACGCACCGGTGTTACGGTAGATTGTCCGCTCGTTAGCGTTAAATGGTATAAATAAATAAGCATTTAAATAAATTCCGCTTTCCCTAACGTGGGCGGGATTCGTGGTCCCGACACTCGCCACGGTCGCTGTCATTGAATGCTCGAACAAAAGATTGCAGTTTTACATCATTGATCTGTAACGAGAAACGTTCTTGCCGCGCAACACGCTGATTGATCTTCCTATCTCGAGGTGCCCGAAATCTGTTCAGCGGGAGCTCATTAGTTTTGTCGAGTGTCCACGATCTGTTTCGTGGCAAGCGAGATTTCGCGAGATGAGAATGGGTAGAGTCGTCGTGCAGACAGAAGAAATGAAGTTTCGCGAAGCGAACGCACTAATGCCGGCGCACTCGTAACAACTTTTAATAGCGGCCCCTAGCGCCGCGTAACGTTTCATTCTCCCTCTCTCCCCTTCCCTCCCTCATCCCTCTGTGCTCCCGTCTATCGCGCGCGCGATGTCCAAAAAACGCGTTCGTCATTCCTCAAGCCGCCGTTTTGCTTGAACGAAATTTTCGACGAACGCGCTTCCTTTCGTATCGCGTCGCGATTCTCAAACCCCTCGCCGGTCACTCAGCTACCCTCGATCACTTCTTTCTCATTCACGCCCTTTTCACCCCTTCGAAGTTTTGCTTGCCCTAGGTGTGTCATATCCTTCCTCATACTCGGCGCGCGCAAGAAAACCCATCCCCCCATGTCAACTGTATAAAATATTCTCAATCGTATCAACAAACAGTCACATCGTACATCGTACAACGTTTAGTACATTATTACAATAGTTTATAGTTTATCGTTTATCAATATAATATTCACAGCATTTTATCAAAATCTCTTAAAAGCACCAACCGTGGCGGCTCAAAATTTTCCTCCGTCTCTCATCTCTTTCTCCTTCCTCTCTCTCTCACTCTTTTTCTCTCTCTCTTTATTCTTCACCGCGATAGTATCCTCTTCTTCGTCATTTTCCGCTCGCGTTCTCTCCATCTCTCTCACCCCCCCATCTCATCCCATTGAATCCTCCTCCCAATCTTCATATATATATATATACCTCCAATAATTTATCGATATATATATGTAATATATATATGTATAATAAGCTAAACGTTTCGTCTTAAAGCACTGATTAAACGAGGGAGCTCGTCTTTAACGTGTCCCTCCCCCTGAACACGCGTGTTTTACCAACCATCCTAACCAAAATCACAGGACTAACTAGAAATACCGCCTTTGCCTCTGCCTCCTTGCCCCCTTCGCTCATCATCGTCATCATTACCATCATCGTAATCATCACCTTCATCACCACCGTCATCATCAGGTTCATCTTAATCATCACCGTAATCGTTACCAGCGCAATCATCATCACCACCGTCATCGTCAGTATCGTGATCATCTTGATCGTCGTCGTGGTCGTCGTCATCAAGAGACGTTCGACGATCAGCGTTGTCGGGTTCGACTGTCGGTTACACAAAGGGTCGTAAAGAATGGATAAGGGGCGAGAAAAGGGGAAGAAGTTGAAGGGGGAAATTAGGTGGGGTGGGGAGTGTGGTAGCAGTAGTAATAGTTGAAGAACGAGGAGGCATGATGGGCGATGAGGGCAGGAGGCGTGGCTGAAAGGGGATGAGGGAGAGGGATTTGATAGATCGAGAGCGAGGGTGAGCGAGAGAGAGGTGCCGTCGAAGGAGGAGCGGCTCCTCTTTTTGTCCGCGATCCGTTCACGATGTTCCGCTGGGGCCACTTCCGGTCGGCCGAGGAGGACTCCTCCGCGCGACGACGATGGTGGCGCGACCGTCGTTAGTTCGCTGCCGGTGCTCGATGGAGCTGTACGAAGTGGATGGTCTTTCCTCGTGGCACGTGTCCCCGAATAGTCGAGGAGGAACGGATGGTGTCCGACGCGCGAACGATGGAGGAAGGTGCAGACTCTTGCATCCGGCAATATCGGCTGACGACGACAGGACTCTCGTCGGCGATCGCGAAACAATTCTCGCGCACCTCGTCGGCGTCGCCGGCCGTTCGACGGACGAACGTTGTCCACACGTCCTCTCTCGCTGCTAGACATCCCGTATGCTGCTAGACATCGGCTGTGGCGGCGAACTCAATGATGCGGGGGTGGCGGCGGCGGGGCCTCTTCCTCGGAGGGATCGACCGGACTGGGGGAAAGGAACTTGCGCACGTACTTGGGGTAATGCGTCTTCTCGTGGGCCTTCAGTATCGTCGACCTCGAGAAGTTCTTGCCGCAGAGGGTGCAGCGGAACGGGCGCTCGCCGGTGTGCACGCGACAGTGGTCCTTCATGTGGTGTCGGAGCTTGAAGGCCTTGCCGCAGAACTCGCACTTGAAGGGTCGGTCGCCGGTGTGGGCGGGCAGATGGGCGATGAGCGATCCGACGTCGGGGAACGATTTGCCGCAGAACTTGCAGAGGACGACGCCGGATGTCGGGTCGGAGTGGGCAGCAAGCTCGAGGTCCATCGGCTCGATCGTACCTGCCGCCGGGTAGTGGGCCTCCGGCGGCAGGTGCATGCCCGTCTCGAGGCCCAGCTGAGCCTGCAGCTGCAGGTGGGCCGCCTGCTCGCGGTACTTGAGCGACTCGAGGCTGTGCGAGAGGATGTGCCGCGTCAGCTTGCTCTGGTGGAGGAACGAGGCACCGCAGTACATGCACGCAAACACCCGCTCATCCACACCCATCAACTCCTGCAACCAAACAAACAAGAACATCAACTTCTTGCCTTCGACCCTCCTTGGAGCTTCTCTACAGATTGATACGAACAAATTTTTCTCTCCTCTCTTTCTCTGTCTTTTTTTTTCTAGTCTTGTCTATGTTCTTTCTCTCTCTTTCTCTCTCTCTCTCTCTCTCTCTCTCATTCTCTCTTTTTCTCTTTCTCTTTCGCTCGGTCGTTCACTCTCTTTCTTTCTGTGGCTCCATGCACTCTCAGTCTCTCTCTCTCTCTTTGTTTTCTCTAGACTTTTGCTCTGACTCTATTTGCCTTTTATCTTTCTCACTCACTATCATTCTTTCATTCGTTCATCTAACTCGCTAGATTTTTTTTTTTATTTCGACGACGCACGCAAACCGATAGAACTAGTCTATATCTGCGGTATGCAGATTTCGTAAGTGTATGTAATATCATATATATGTATTATACGTCGAACCGCGACACGCCGTTTGTAATACGGTCGAGCATCGCGGTTTATTGCATGGGAAAAGTATTTCTCTCTCTCTCTCTCTCTCTCTCTCTTTCTCTCTGTCTTTCTTTCCATACAACTATATTCTTTCTAAACTGCTCTATTGGTTCTATGGCGTCGACATTAAAAAAAAAAAGGATAAAAAAACGAGCCAGGCTCGTCTCTTTTTCGTTTCGCATTCGAGTTTCCGTCTCTCATTCTCTCTCTCATTCACTCATTATTTGTCTCTCTCACTCTCTCTCTCTCTCTCTCTTCTCCTTTCTCTCTTTTGGTTCTGTAATTTCCTCTTTTTTGGTAATAGAAGTGACTAGGTACGTCGAGATTGGCGTTGGTCGCCGTCTCTCGACCTTCATACCAAGGCGGTAGCACAAGAAGTTGACGCTCATTTTTGTTTGGCGCGCCGCGGGCACCCCAATAAAGTGAAACATATGCACGGCAAGAACTATCTTTTGAGTGTGTGTGTTTCATGATATATAGATACGTAAATATATATAACACATCGGAAGGGAAACCCCTCCCACAGCCTCGCTCCACCCACCCGCCCACCCCTGCCCCTCGTCCCTCCTTATCCCATTTTTTTTCTCTTTTTTTATTCATTTGTTTTTTTTTTCAACTTATTCTTTCGTTCTCGTAAGGACTTACGTTAAATGGCCGCAGAGCACAAACTTTATATTACGCCGGAGCAAAGAAAGGCAGTTGCACGCAACCAACGATACGTTATAATAGTAAAACAAAAACAAAAAGAAAAAAAGAACAAAAAACCAAGGCAATGAAAGAGACGACAAAATCGAAAAAGTACAAATATTACGAAAGTAAATGATAGTAATTAATAGTAATAATAATAATAATAATAATAATAATAATAATAATATTAATAATAATAATAATAGTAATGAATGTCAATATATATCTGCATGTGTAATAACAGCGACATGTGTATATATATGTATATACTCCAGTGAACGGGCATATATAAACATATATACCTACATCGGCATAGATAACGATGTATAGTAACGTATATATATATAATGTATATATATGTATATATATATATAAATGTAGTAAAAAACAACCATGGCCAAAAACGAAGGTCAACTTCTTGACAGTGAGCTAGCAAGACAGGCTGGCAGGAGGGAACGGGGGAAGTTTTTCGTCGGTTTTTGCTCCACATTGCACACTTTGAACGTATTCCGCTTTTACGCATTTTTGATAGGTGGGAGTAGATGCTTTCGTACTTTCGAGCGTCACGTCGTTGCGCCGAGGAGTACACCGGGGGTGAGGTATGAAAGAGAGGGGTGAACGGGCTCGGATTCCGGAGTTTCGGGATAAAGGGCAAAGCACGGTGGGATAATACGTTTTTGTGCGAGCGTACGTATATGCGCGCGTAACGAGGAGCGGAAGAAGGGATACGCAGCGAGGGTTGGCCCGACGACAACACTTAACACACTCCAAGCACGGTCGCCAAAATAGGATGGAGAGAAAAGTCACGTCGCTCTTATCGTTCTCGTAGCTACGTTCTTTTTTACTTCTTTATTGTCTCGCAAACTACGTCGATTACTAAAATGATCAAGTATGATTGAGTAGTCGCAAAGGACGCTATCACGTCGGGCCGGCACTGTGCAACGAAAAAATAGAAGAAGGGTGGTTCGTAGAGAAAAGCACGAACTTGACAAAGGGAAGCGTAAGAGAGAAGTCATGGGGAGAAAGAATGTCGGAGACAGATAAATAGAGAGATAAGTAAACGGATGTGTGCGGGCTCGGAGAATTCGGGTTAGGTATGGGGGAGGGGTGAGACAGGACAGAAGAGCGAGTGAAGAGAGAGAGAGAGAGAGAGAGAGAGAGAGAAACTGGAGACTCACACAGAAAATGTCAGAGGCAGAAGAGCAGACGGGATATGCGCGGAGTGTGGAGTGAATTAGTTCGGAAAAGAAGATATATATATATATATATATGTATATGTGGAGTCATATACATGTATATATCGCCGAAGTAGAGACGGGCATGCACGGTTTCATATTTTTTTCCCTTCTGATGCGCATCACGCCTCGGCGAAGACGTTGGCGCCATTCGTGGCGACGCAAAATACAGTCGAAAACTTTGGTTCTCACGCTATTCCGTGATTTATTCTCCGCGACGGCACTGCGAGAAATTATACCGCCGCGCATCGTTTCGAAGATAAAGGACGGAACGAGAAATTTCTGCCAGCGAAACCGGAAAACCGGCGTTCCGTGCGTGATAAGAAGAACGCTCTTTATTCTCGTACTTCCGTTGAAAGTACTGGTCTCTGAGTCGGAAATCATGGAAAGTCCAGCATTCGAAAATTTCTCGAAAAGCGCATCGCCGTTTTTTCGTTTAAACCTTCTTCCCGAACGCAACACTTTTTCCACCATTCATCGCGCATTCTCCGGCGACTATTTGTTAATAGTAGGCACGGTACACATTTTTTGATTGTAATTAGCAGGGAGAGCAGCAAACAGCAAAGCACTTGGGCGCATGCAATAAACCCACATGCAAGTGAACTCGATATATAAATATATGTAGACATATATATGCAAATATATATATATGTATATATATATATATCTTTCTCTCGTCGATGCGTCGAACGAAAGCGTTTTCATGTTCTTCTGCCGACGACGTACGAAAGTAATCGGAGGATCATTGAGATTCCGGTCGATTACGAGGTCGCGGACTCCGTTTCGAACGCTTACATGTCTTCAGATATTGCGACAGCGACGCAACCGCGTGGATACGTAATGCCATTGCAATCGTAATGCAATTGCAATTGCAAAACGTCCATCTGCCGTTTCGTCCGTAAACTTCTGAACGATCGTGACAACTCATGGTACCGGAGTGTTCAGTCGGGACTTTCGACGAGGCACCATTCCATCTGAGTATCTAATTCTCAACACGCGATAGCTGGACTGAGCACACCGTTCGATGAGTCACGATCGCCGGTCGAATGACAAAGACGCCGATCGATATACAAATGCAGAGCAAAGAGAAGGTACGATAATAAAAAGTATAGTCAATATAAATTGGAATATATATATGATTCTTCGATAGCGAGAAAGTGTCAACTCACCGGATCCGGTGGGAGTCTGTAGTCTGTGGATATTTCGCTGCTCGCACTGCGCTCCTCGGTCGACCTTTCCCAGTCCATTTCCTTTTTGAGGGACTGTAAAAAGGATGGAGCGTTTAGACGGCGATAGACGCGACGTAGAATGGGCGCGAATGAGGAAATGGGTGAAAAGATGTTTGATACTCACGAGTGGAACCTGCTGGACAGGGGGTAGCCCCGAGGGGCCCGCGAGTGGTTCAGTACTGTGCGGGGACGGAAGCCGGCTCTGCGGTAGGTTAAGCGGCAGTACGCCAGGCGTGCCGCCGGTATTATTGCTGAGGCTCATGTCCGAGGGTCCGCTGTGCACCGAGATGGGGCTGAGCGAGCCCCTCGTCTCTTCCAAGCTCGCCGCATCCTCGGAGTCTCTTCTGGGCCGGTCGAGGGCGAGCGGCCCGGGACAGGGACTTCCGGGGCCGGTGGGCGAGGGCGGACAATCCGTCATGTCCACCGGCTGCGCGTTCTCGCTGGTCGCCGCGGCGGCCGACGCCTGCTGCTGGGAAGCCGTCTGCTGTTGGTTCTGCTCGCATTCCTTCGCCGCGTGCACCGCCGCGTGCACCGCCCCGCTCACGGACACGTTCTCCCTGTGTTCTCTTTCCTTCGCCTCCTTTATGCTGTCCCGCTCCCGATGATGTTCCCGCGACGAGGACTCGCGGATGTTTTCCGTGCTACTGTGCTGCTGCTGCTGCTGCTGCTGCTGCTGCTGCTGTGGTTGTTGCTGTGACTGTTGTTGGACTTGTTGCTGGGCTTGCTGCTGCTGCTGCTGCTGGACTTGCTGTTGCTGTTGCTGCTGCTGCTGATCCTCCCTCGAGGCGACCGCGGCGTTGATGTTCGTCATGTCGGCGAGACCCTTGACTTTGAGGCTCTCCGCGGTCTTGAGGAGGGCCGATAGCTGGCAGTACTCGACGTTCACTTCGCCCTTGTACATGAAGTCGACGAGGGTACGTAGCTCGGCGAAGCGTACGTCCTTTAGGATGACGATGGGGTGGCGGTTCGGGTGGTCGAGGAACAGGGCCTGGAAGTAGCTGGAGCACGCGGAGAGGACGACCTTGTGGGCGCGTATCGATGGTCCCTCCGTGCACGCCAGTGTTACGTCCACCAGCGACTCCGACTCCAGAAGCTGACTGAACACACCCAGCAAGTTGCTCTGATGATTGTTCCACCTCAGGCAGTAATGCTCACTTCCCATGTCTGAACTGCAACCCCGCAACCCTGCTGCAGAAGATGCCACTATTGTACCGGGGCTGTCGAGCATGTCTCTTTCGTTAGTTTTTCGCTTTCGAACGGGTGGGTAGAGTAACGTTGCCTCAGTGAAGCTTTTCATTGAGATGCGTTAGAAAAGTCCTGCGTACTTTTCGCTGGGGAGAATCATTGATTTCATTAGAGGGTGATCTTTCCAGACTGTCTATCTCTGCTGCACTGCCAGCCACTCTGTTCTGCCTTCTTAACGCTAGCGTTCGATCGGGTAGGCGAGTACGTATTACGAGGGGAGAAATTCGGGATTATAACGAGAGTTCCGTTTAGTCGCACGGTGATGTCCTTTGCAAAAGGATTAAGGTGTCTATCGTAAAGCACAGCTCGGGAGTCGCGTGTCCCGCGTGCACGGCGTGCAGCGTCGATACTCATGCCTGCGCACACACGTGAAGAGATGCACGGCCGATATCAGCTGACGATACCGGGCTTATCTCTTATTATTCCTTCCTGTTCGGCCGTGTATTTATTGCCGTCGCTGCCTAATGCGTGAACGCCGACTCACGCACGTGTCGTGAACATGTGCGCCGAGTGCACGAAACACGCACGTACATAATTATGTCAAAGCCCACCATCAGCGTGTCTGTGTTTGCGTCCGCGTGTACACACCTAGAGAAAACGCGCGCGATGTATTCGCGGATACGCGCGAACAATGATGGCGTGTGGCTCCGGCGCAATATTCTCGCGTGATTCGTCCGGCTTTTCAGATAATATTGGCGACGTACGACAATGCGAAGTGCCTACGGAGTATCGTATGAAATTCTCGCGCTAACGTTAAATTTTCCGTCATCGAGAGCGAGGAGAAAGACGGTCGGGCACGGGGCGATTGGCATTTATTTCAAGCGCGGCGGGAAATCAAGGCGAACGGTATGACAATATACGTAGTAAATGTAGGTATGTAAAGTGGTAAACGAGAGATAACGTAAAAGTGAAACTATTTGCTACGTTAACCGCGGCCAGTTCCAAAGTACATACATGCATAAGTATCGAGAAAATCGTCTTTGCACGCTCAGCTTAAAGACAGCTCATTTTCTCCACCGATATTTTTCCAAACTTTCCCATGCCGCCGCAAATAAAGAACGCCCTACGAAAATCTATTTTCGAGCAGAAGTCATCGGCGATAGGAGTTGTGTAAGTTGCAAATAAATTGCGCCTGTCGCCGTGCTGAGACGGTCGTAGAAATTATGGATAATACCAGCGCTAAACATAGACGGGGCATAGTTGATACGCATTGATCTGTTCGTTTTACGGGGATATAAAGTCAGTTATTACACGAACCTTCGAAGTTTTCGCGGAAAATGACAGCGTTGCGTTTATTATAGCCATGGTAGGTCCGGCTGTATGAATTACGCTATATTGGCCGCCTCGCTCCCCCCGCGACGATCCTTGGATATCGATAGTTCGCGAGATACTAAACGAGGGCGGCGGATCTCCGACTAAATTACTGGGTCGATTATGAATCGATCGTTTCTTCCCGTTTCCGATCGTCGCCTATCTCCCTCGCGCACAGCCTCAAATCATACCGTGTACACCTAACGGACCTGCCATTTTTCTCGGTACTCCTAATGTTCATCATTACCTGCCCACCCTGTCCGGTATCTCGTGAAATTGAAATTTTCCAATGAGCAGTCGATGCGAATCTCGCGAAGCAGCGTAGACTCGCGCGCGATGAGAAAATCGGAGCGATGCGCGATGGGGGGAAAAAAAGCTATCGCTGTTGCCTGACAGAGTTGTTGCGCGATAACGTTAATCGTCAGACACGGTGGCTCTCGACTCGAGTCTCCTCGTCGCGCCACCCTCCGCAGACGGCGGGCACGACTCGTGCCGCGCCGTTTCGATTAACATTTCGCATCTTGCCCCGGCGAAACTCCGGGGGCCGCGGGCCGCGGGCCGGGTTTATCAAGCGCCCGCAACGCGCCAGGCCAACTTTTTCGCTGCAATTTACGCCCCGCGGAGAGTTGCCGGTCGCCGGCACGCGCGGCGTTATACGAGTGAGCATAACGAAAACTTTACTTATATGTGCCCCGAGAGCAAATACCCGGGTTTCAGGGCAAAATCGCTTGATAGCGGAAGTTAAGTGCCCGGTTAGAAATAGATACACCGCCGCTCTAGCCGGTTCGCGAACTTGGCTGGGCCGAAGTGGTGTCGGCTCCGCGGGCGGATGGTAAGTACGCTTGAAAACTATTCGCGCTCATTAAGCTTAATTTTCTTTAACCGTGCTCACCATCGCCGTCCGCGATCGTCGGCCGTTTCGAATGTGTAAAGCACCGTGTCGATAGGTCGTACTAACGGCGCGATTAGGGTAATTGAATGATGCGAGGCATTAGATCTTTGACAGCGTACACGGGGAACTACTTTGCCCGCCAGTCCGGCCGCACCATCTCGGACCTATATCGTATCGATTCGTTGACTGCGAGTTAAAAGTGCGGCAGTCGCTGGTAAAGACTGTGCGACAGCGCTCTTCGTATTCGGACTAACGATTGTACGTACATATGTTCTCTATATAAGCTCGTGCGCCACCTCACCTTACTTCTTGAGACACGAGCGTGGCGTTACGTACTATAAGTGTCTCGAGCGCCGTAGGGGCTACTCGATTACCGGCTAGCGTTACAATTTTCATGTCAAGGCGCCGCGCGCCGCTCTGTCCTCTTCGGCGTTCGCGCAAAAATTCGCGCACAAAAAATACTCCCCGCTCGACCGCCCATTCCCGCTTCCGACTTCTTTCGCCTCCCATTCACCCCGTCGTTTTTCAGCTCCGCGATAAAAAGGCGCCGAGAAGTTTTACGCTTGATTACAATGCTCGCGGCGCGGCGCATCCATTCGCGACATTATATAATGTTACACGATGTATATACCCTCGTTATTTATGTCATTTCAGAGGTTTTCTTTGGGTCAATCCGTTTAGACCGGACACGCACGTGGATCCCGTCCAGACGGCGACCGCCTCACGTTTCCACCCCCGCACGTGAAACATCCCGACGATCCTGATGTAAGTACGACCACCAACGTTTAACCTGATGCACGTTTAAGCCTGAGTTTACAAGGAAAGGTAGCCCTAATCTGAACCGTCGAATCTGGATGATACGACGGAATTTAATAAGTACATTCCAAATTTACTGGCGAACTGAATTTCAAAATTGACGAGGGAATTTTGAGTCTGGCGCGGTATTTCGCGGCGCGGCAAGCGTCGGGGTTGGGTACGATCTTCTGAGTAATTTAACTCTTGCACGGTTTATGCCGACGATCCTAGCCAGTCGGTGCGTGAGTGGGTACGTTCGTGCGTGCAGTAAAATTAGCCGCTGCGTCTGGCCTGTAAAAATTCACACGGTGCAGGAGAGTGTGCGTGGGTGTAACCCACGTACGGGGTGTCTTAAGTCTTTGTCAGTCACGGTAAATAATTGACACTCTCGGAACTACTTTCGCTATTAACAGACCATCAATAGAACACTTTATACCTACTCGTCGGAACGAGACGGCGTTTCCATTGAAGTACTTAATTTTACAAGCTATACGGTCTTCGCACGTAGTCACACTATCTCATGAGAATAATACGTTATGCGTTCCGTATATACATACAAAAAAGGGTGACTAACGAGAATACTCACCCTGTACATTCGCACATTCATCCGACTGCGAAGACACGATTGCGCACGCCTCTTCCGACGTTCGTACGTACGGTAACTCAAACACACACGGAATGGGGTCGTGTTGTTAATTGATACGCGACGTATGCGTGTACGTACGAGAGCGCGTGGGACGGATAACGCCTTGTGGCGCGCTCGAATGAGTCCAGATATCGTCTGGAGGAGCGACCAGATCGAGGAAAGAGGTTCTTCAGGCGCAGACCGAATGCCGCGTTTTCCTCGCTTGCGTGAGAAGCAGGGACGGACCGTTTAACAGGGCTTCAAGATATTCCAACATCACACATATCGCACAACCTTCCTCGAAACGGAACATGGGCGCTAACGATTGCAGCAAAGTATTCGTTTTATAATCAAAAATGCAAACAAATTTGCCGACCCATCTTTCATGCTCGTTTCAATGTCTAAGCTCGCGAAAAATTGAAGTACTGCCACGCGAGAGAACGTACGTATCGTCGAATTATTTCGTCGAGCATCGCACGTTCCAGGTTGAAATGCAATTATGGTAAGGGAAGCATGTTCATTGTCGAAGACGTCGTTCCTCGGCCGCCAACTTCGTCTCGCTGGAAGTTTAATCCGCCACCGTACGCGTGTTTACTTCGATTCGCGTGAAGTAAAGCCGCTTAGGCGGTCTTCGTACGGTTTCACCGTAGTCGGCAGGATCTTTTCGAGGCTCTCTAGGAAAGAACGCAGAAATCCGTTTTCGCGGTGTGACGCACGAGCGACGATGCCGCGGCATTGAACCGGGGGGAAGATGTGTTTCGCTGTCTCGGAGATAGGCGCGCTAATTAACACGCGTGTGGGTATCGTGAGACGTCGGCGCGTGACGACTAATGACTGGATATCGTGGCCGGGCAAGACGTTCAAAACAAAGGGTCGCCAAGGGCAAGAGTATGCACCGCGCGCTTTTTAGCGGACTCCCTCGTTTGCCATGATTCATGAGCGAGCAGCTGCCGCAAACCGAGTCGTTACGCCGAAAAAATTAGCGCCAGTTTCAGTCTCGCCGGCAGCCTGGTCCCGTGCACTCGTGCAGTTCGCGACGGGAGCCGTTCTACGTGAGCACTCGATGCGCCCGAAGCTTTCTACATTAAACGTTTTCCGTGTCAACGAGAGAGTCGGAAGTTTGCTGCGCGCCGCATGCTTAGCGCTGCAATTGGCATAGTTCAACTAGACGTGGTGTGATCGAAAAATTATATATATAGTGGCCAGTCTGACCATTGTACTGTTGCACTACTGTCGGTGCAGGGGGGCTATAGGCACCGTGCGAGACGGCCGCGTAAGTATGACTCGCACGAGACGAGGAACGGAAACGCAGAAATATTGGCACCGGTGACCAATGCGGCCGCAACGAGTCGTCATTCCTATTATCAAGGAAAGGTCTTCGGCTCTCGGCAAGTGAAACATGCGCGTCGCCCCTCCCCCTGAAAGCTCTTTAAACTTTTACCGAGGGGTGGCGGTTTGAAAGTTTCCGCGGGGAGTTATACGCGCGCTAGAGACGCGGTCGTAACTTTATGTCCCTTCGTTACAACTTCGCCGACATTCCTTCCGAACACTTTACCGAGGCTGTCCCACCACCCCCGTTTCTCTTTCTCTTTCCCGCCCCAAGGGGAAAGGTCAGAGGAGGGATGATCGCGGCGCGCGGGTTCGTTCAAATCCACGCTTCGACACATGCCGCGTCCTATGCGTTCGATCTGATTCAAAGCGTCGCCGCACACGCCTATCAGCTCACACCCGTGCACGTTTGTCTGCGCGTAGATGACGCTTACGCGCGATATTTATAGCGCAGCGTAATTGCACGCTATAGTTTCGGCGCGAAACGATACGATCGCCGTGGACATTTCGAAGGCGAGCGCGTTATTATCGACGTTCGCCGTTCGTAAATCGTTTCTCGACCGGTCGCTCCGACGTCGCGTGCGTTTAATTTCGCCCGTCGAGGAACTAATAATTCACGCTCTTCCGCGTCGACGTGCACACTGGATTTTCGTCAAATTAACAAACAAGCCCAATATTGACCGATAAAATCTCCCCCAGACCCGGTTCCCGACCAGGCGCGGTAATGAACAGATAATCCCGTTTTAATGTGCCGCCGGAAAAGAGTCACGGTCAGGGAGAATTTTTGCGGCTCGACTTTCTGATTTCCGTCAACTGCCGAGCCGTAGACGATATTCTCCGCGCGACTTCGCCCGGCTAGAAACGTCCGTGGGACAAAACGGCGTTTGGCGATAGTGGCTGCGGTCGAAGGAAATTTTTGCGGTCTCCCCCGTTTTCTGCGCAAACGGAGCCTGCGATCGTTTTGATTTTCTCCGACGCTCCCGTCTAACGGACCGGAACTCTCCGCGCACAACGTTTCGCAGCGTTCGAATCGCAGCCCATTGTGACCAAGTAAGAGAGAAAAAAGTTTATCGAGAGCGGGCAAACAAGTCGTGAGATGGTTGCGGGAGAAATCGTCAGTCAAATTTGGCCGTAAGAGGCGCGACTTATCGGGCGAGACTTTTTCGCGCGACTTTACTCGTTTACTCGGTTCGGCGGGATAAGAGTGTCTGCCGGCGGAGCCAGCCGTCGTTAGTCGGTGGTAACGACCGGCCTCTCCTCTCTCCCACCTACGTTTGTGCGCGAGCCCAAGTAGGAAATCCAGGCGAAGCTGTACGACGGATAGAAGAGGAGAAGAGAACGTCTGAGGACGATGTCGAGGGGAGGATGAACGGAGAAAGGGCGAGAAAGAAAAGGCGCATGGCCTAGGCTAGATGAACGTAACAATGGTTCGCCATAGATCGGGCAAGGAAGATGATCACAGTGATCGAGCCGCCGACCGAGGGAGAATTATTCGCGATTCCTGACGATTCGTACCGACGATCTTTTGCAGCATTCTTTTTTGATCGAGACGTTTTAGACAAAGCGATGACCAACTCTTGCATCGGTACGAACACTTATAAGCGTTCGTGTGGTCGACGGTTATAGGGACTCGGTATTTGTTTCTGCCTTAATCGTTTAGCGATCGCCGGTGCGATTTCGGGCATCTAACTAGATCAGCATTCTTAGCGTCGGTCTCATGGATGTGCATGGATGAGAGTGATTACAGGGCTCACCGTAATACCCGTGCCGTGAAAACTGTAATACCCTCGTGACGGCCGTTTAATTATTTAAATCATATTCGTCCGCGGTCGGTTTCGAGCGCTGCACGGTTCGCGCGCGAAACTTATCGATTCGAATGCAGGGTTGAACAGCGAGGACACCAGACTTGGCGTGCGATTACAGCGCTCACCGTAATCTCCGTGACAAGTGTTACACGCGCGCAATAATCAACGCGACAAATTATCGCGATTGCGTAATGTCGGTAATTAGCGTATCAATACGGGCTGGTCCGTCGGATCGTTCTCGCGATTTTTACTCTTTCGTCGCTGGCTATTTTCAAGCAGTCCTGCGACCAGTTCCGCGCACCTCGCCGTACGCGTCTCCGCGACAATTCGAAACTCCGTATCGAGAAATCGAGGTCGCCGTCGGCGGGTCCGAGATTGATGAAAAAGTTTCGCGAGTCTAATCAAACCGCGACTCTTTTCGAGCGCGTTTCGCGCGCGCTTTTAAATGCATTCCCGGTATTTAATGGCACGTATCGATTTCGACCGCGATGAATGGGCATCAAGAACGTGCCCGCGCACGAAGCAGGGGGCAGAGGGGCGGCGGAGAGGAAACTTCAAAAGGGAGATGTATAGATAGAGAGATGGAGATAAATAGATAGTGGGCGCGAGGAGGGGGAGGGAAGGAAAACGTATCCGCGGGTTCAGAATGACATTTCAGGGAAGGGGGAGAGAGGGGGCGCGCGGGGCGGACGAGGGGGAAAAACAAATCTACAGGCGGGCGCGAATGACGTTTCGACGGTGTGGCCGACTGGAGCAATTACGGGCAGAATATTGCAATCATTACGACTCTATCCGTCTCTTTCCCTCCCCCTTTTGCGTTGAGCCGCGTTTTAAAAAAGCGATCATGGTATCGGTCCGACAGAGAAAACCGCCCCCGCTGATCGAAAATCACTTCGTGGGCTGAGCGACAGAATAGGGCGAGGGGGAGCTAGAGAACGAGGGAGAGAGAGAGAGAGAGAGAGAGAGAAATAGAGACACAGCGGAACGGGACGGTACACGTTCATCCAATCAAAACGTTCGCCGGAAACGAAACCAGATTTAAGCCCCCCCGATCGGCTCGGCTGCGGTAACAGCGGCGATTTCTGTTATGCGATTTTATATCGATCCGTTTCTCGATCTCCATTCGCGTGTGCGTAACGACAATACCGTCGCGCGGGTTATTGAAATTCCGCCTGAACGCCGTGCTCTCTCCTCTCGCTCTATCTTTATCTCTCTTCCCGCCTGCCAGCGCCCGCTCTATCCCGTCCGTTTATTGTTTCGTCATCGCACTTTCGGAATTCCTTCTGGCGAATCCGCTCGTTCGCGCGGATTCATTCTTTCGCCGCGTGTCCGCGGCTTGGGAACCGTTAATAAGGACAGCCGCGCCTATCAACCGGCAAACCCGAGACACTGGCACCCACTTCTTTGCCTCGCGACAGACGAGTGACAAACATTTTGCCAAACGAGACTCGAGGAGTACGTGTACACTGCGTGTGCTGCTACGCTCGTTATCGGCCCGTGCGTCGAGCCGAGTTTAAACTTGGACTTATCCAGATAATTATTCCTCGCACCGGTAGGAAGTCACGACGCGCCAGATAAAACGCGCGCGCGCACGCCTTGCTTTCAGCTCTCTTCGACGAACGTTTCAGGAAAAACAACGCCAGAAACAAGTCTTTCGTCTTCGTTCCGTTCGTCGCGGCTGACTTCGCTCGTCTCCCGTTTAGCCCGGTGGGCAGAGTGCAACTCTCTGCTGGAACATGCACTCTTGCCTGTGCACTAGCTACATCGTTGCTTGCCGTACAAAGACTAACGAGTAGGAGTTGTCGAAGTATCAAAAAATGTTTGACAAAATGTTTCGTTTGTAAGACGAGCGCGACGATAGAAGAAGCTGGTAAACTATGAAACGATTACAGAGTCGACAACGTAACGCTCTATGATACCTCGACTTGTTCGCCACATTTCCCTAGATTACACGCGCAATTCAAGCTTAACACGATCTTAAAAGCTACACCGTTTGTAGGACTTGTCGACGGTACCAATGCTATTCGAATCGCACTTGCGCGCAAGTTCAGGAGTCGGGTAACGAGCACCGAAACAAGGTGGAACAATTCGCGCGCGTAAAAGCAGGTGGTAATCGCATGGTGGCGATCGGGCATAATATATCTAATCGACATTGTTTCAAATCGCCGCTGAAACGTTATTCATTATACGCGTGGCCTGTGGCTCTGTGCTTCTCTCTCTCTCCCTCCCTCCCTCCCTCTTTCTCTCTTTCTCTCTTTGCACGTTCGGGAATACATGTATGCGGTGCACGAGTATATCGCTTAATAGCCTCGGCGAGCGGCAAAGTCGTCGCGGCTCTTATCTGCCCACGATTATGATTATAAATCGATAACCCGCGCTTAAGGAGTGTGAGCAGATTTACGTTCGCGTGACCGTGTGTATGCGTATGCGTACGTGTGCGCTCGCTCGCGGATGCTCATCGTGGAAAATTGAATTTTTGGAAAGCGGGTGGAAAAGCCGCGGAGAATTTGCGCTTCAACGTAGACTTGACGGAAATCATCGCTCGCGCGACAATTGCAACGGAGCAAGATCTTGGTTGTTTTCCAATTCGCCAGACTTTCCTGGGAAGTTCGCGGGGGCGTCGAGTTTTTCATCGGAATATATACGATCACATGCGAGATTTATCGCGGCTGACGTCGAAGAACGTCAAAGATATTAAATTGCATCGCGTAAATTGAATGTTAAGAAACGAGACGGCTATCGAGCTGGGTAGATTCGTTGGCACAGAAACGAATGACGAGCGAAGAGAGAGAGAGGGAATGAGAAATAGAGAGGACGATAGGTGGGGGGGAAATGGAGTGGAGGAGGAGGAAGATCGGCACGAGATAGACGGACGGGACTAACGTATGCATTACTTGCAATTTTCCTTGAAGATGGTCAATGTCACGTTCGCACGATAACGCACGATGGAAATCGTCGAGGATGCGACGAGCGTCCGCGCGTGCCGTTGCGATCGCTCGCAGCTCGCTAAATTTTTCACGTTTTCACGCACGTGCGACGTCTGACTAACGCCCGAGCGATATCGATTCAACGTCGACGCTTCTTGCGGGACCGATCGACGCGTCGCCATCTGACCAAGAACGAAAAAATAGATACGCCGCGCGTAACAATGTGATATAAGGTGTCGCGGAAAATTTCTACGAAACGCATGCTAGGTAACCGTGGAAAGACTCGTGGCAGGGCCCGGGAGATATTCCGCTTCTGAGACGAAGCCTGGACTGATCGGGGAATGTCATTGGAAATTTGACGAACTTGTGTAAATGCGACGAACGACGATTTATGACATCTTTCGGGAAGCGGAGAGCATGATTTATCTCGCGACCACCCGTCGAACGTTAACTCGTACGTGGGTACGTGCGTAGACAAAGACGAAGAGCGCGAGCGGGAGTGGGAAAGAGAGAAAGAGTGCAAAAGAGGCACGCGTGCCCGTGAACGGAACAGTGACAGACAAAGCGATGTATAAAGGTGGGAGCGAGACGGGATATCGAGACCGACCAAGAAAGAGAGAGTCGGAGCACGCGACCTTCGCGAAACGTCAAACGTCTGTGTTGTTTAGCATGCAGTGCCGTAATACGATAGATCGCACCCCGTCAAGATGCGAACTTTTCGAGACCGCGAAAGCCCGCGACGCTCGGGCCGGAATTACGGCGCTCGTCAATTACGCGGCACGTCGAAATTTCCCGGAAAGAAGATCGAAGGCCAAACTTACGCCTCCGAGGACTCGCTCTCTTTTTATACTCGCTCACCCAAATCCTCACCGATCGCCCACTTGACTCTCGTCGTCCTCCAAAAGCGCCGCTTACTCTCGACGCACGTGAGATATTTTCGTCTCGTCGTGGGTAGCTCACGGAACACGCACTCCTCTCCGTCGTCCGTCTCTTTTCATTCCGCTTCCCTCTCTTCGTCCCTCTGCCCGCCTCTTCCTTTCAGACATCGACACACGGCGCGTAGCCTCTACGACGCTTCTAGGAAAGTTCTACGATTCTACGGACATGCTAGGACTCTGCTCCCGTCCCGTCGTGTCTCTTCTTACGACTTACGACTTTCTTCGCTCGCCTCGAGAGACCCCGCGATATCGTCTCGAGCCGTTCCTCTTTCTGTCACATCGAGACACTGACTCGTCCGAGCGCGTTCGAACGGCGCGAAACTCGTGGCACGTTTTCACGCGCGCTTTGACAGTTGGCGCGCGCGCGCGCCCCCGCCGAATCTCTCTCTCTCTCACTCGCTCGTCGCCGAGATGGGAAAAAAACTGGCCGGAAAGTCACTCGATTTTTGCCCGCCCTCCGATAGAACAGGGCTGTCCCGTTTTTTCCTCGCAACACTTGTGCGTGCGTAACACAACGTGAAGACGACGACGACGACGACGAAAGCGTGCGTGACACGTAACCGCATGTATGTATGTGTGTGCGTGTGCATATGCGAGCGGCCGCGCGTCGCGTGAGTTAACGTTTCATGCTCTCTTCGTTTCGTTACCGCCTCTCCTCCGGCCGCCGTCGCATATTGACGGAGAGCCGACTCGAGAGATCCCGAGGAAAAACACCGAGCCGAGGAAGAGACGCACTTTCGCGGGGACGCGTCACGCACCAGCACGCACGGCCACTTTTGCCGCACTCTTTCTGGACGGATTCTCTCGCCTCCGCATAGGCACGCATCGTCCGTGACCGACGGTGATTTCGGATCAGGATCTCTTTCTCATTCTTTCGCCCCGTCTCTCGTGCCTTCTTCCGCTCGGCCCGTTGCATTCGATACGCGTTTCTCAGGACGCGACGCGCGGCTGACAACGAGCGTCCGCTACCACTCCGAAAGTCGGATATTGCCTATCGAGAGGGCTGTCCGCTCAACGCTGCGACGGCTTTTTTGAGTTTACGCGCGAGTTAGCCGCGAACGATGCTGTCAGTCGGAGGTCTCGCGTGATTTCGGGGTTGCCGAATTGCGGAGGGTTGAGGCCTAGAAATTGGCCCAGTGGCAGCGGAGCGCGTTTGTCGAACAAGCTCGGCACGAGGGCGGCCAGCACATGTCAGTCGATATCTCCTGCCGTCCGACTGGAGGCGACTTTTCGCTCGACACTTTTCACTCCGTCACGTGTCTCCGTGCTCGCGACGCGCGCGTGTATGCAGGGACGAGGCGGAATTTGTCGCGCGCGTGGAGGATCGAGCGATGATGACGACGACGACGATGACGATGACACGCGGAGACGGATCGACGGAAAGAGCGAGCGAGAGGAAAAGATAGATTCGATAGCCAGCCTCGGGAACCGTGTGCCCGTGGTGTGCCAAAAAACACTTTAGGACGATCATCGACTCGCTCCGTTTCTCTCGCGGCATTTAAGCGGAACGAACGGCGGGATGCGAAGAAAAGTCGTCGGACTGCTCGCGTCTTTCTTCTCGAAAGCGCGGATCTTATTAGGGATACGGAAGAGGGTTTGAATTGAGAGGCGAAGAGTCGCGGAATTGCATCGGCACGAGAGTCACGCGTGGTCTGTCTCGTTCAGTGGCGCTTGCCAAAAGTCAGAGAGCGAGCGTGCGAAGTCGACGGCAAGGTCGTCGCGATGCGTATCGACACATCATTTGGAAGCGGAGCCACTTCTCTCTCGCGCGATCAGCCGTGTGCACGCGCCGCAGAACTGTCAAGGTGCGATTTCACGTGTCTCCCGCTCCCCGTCCTCTCTCTCTTTCTCTTTCTCTTCACACTCTGTCTCTCTCGTTCTCCCGGCGCCGTCAAGACGATGTCAGAGCCGCGTGTCGACCGAATTGACTCGCGCGATTAACTCTCTCTCTCTCTCTCTTTCTCGCTGCACACAGAAGACGACGACGACGACGAAGAAGGAGTGCGTGTTCCGTGGACTCTCTCGGTCTGTCTGTCTCTCGTCTTTCCCGCGACGAGTAAATACGACAGTCGTCGAAACGAGGGGTTGAAAAATGACTTCTCCAGACCGAGACAGCCACTGTTACTCCAAAACGATCCGGAGGACCTTGCCGATTATCAGAACAGAGTGGCAGTCAGCACAGCAGTAGCAGTAGTAGTAGCGGACACCAGCAGTCAGCCGGGGTGGGGGGGAAAACTTGATCACCCTCTCGAATGCAATTTCGTCATCCGTGGCCGACAATACGTTGTGCGCGCCTCTGATACGCGGGGGGTTGTCAAAAACTCACGAAACCGCGCGACGCGCACGACGTTCCCCGTGTACCAGGCGTTGCTAGACGCGTATTTTGCAACGGGAATAATTGCGTGAGAAAATCGGCGATCCGCACACGCACTTCGGCCTGTGGCCGCTGATAATCGTCGAAACGGCGTCGCAGCGCGTCGATAAATATTTACCTTGCTACATGTAAAATGAATAGAGAGCCTGCCTGAATCGAACGAAGGAAGGCTCAACCGGCCCACTGTGACGTCGCCGGCCTACTGTCAGCTCAGCGCTCGCTCGGCCCCGCGGTCAACTAACCTACCGTGCTCTCAACCGCGCCGAGACTTTACCGACAAAATAAATCGCGCCAGGCCCGCGAACCGTCCAAATTACCTCGCCATAATTCCACGCACCGGTCCACTCGATTTTTCACACCCCGCCCGCCGCTTTGCGCGATTTTTTTCCACCACTTTAGTCGTCGCAGTGTCTTACTTGAGTCGCGTAGTAGTCAGGTGTGAAACGCTCACGCGCATACACACGCACGCGCACAACACGGACGGTGCACATGCAAGCTCTGCCTCTCCGTCTATCCCGTTCTATATCTATCCGTCCTTACCCCACCACCGCACCCACACCTACGCTCGTGGCTACGTGCAGAGAGCGTTCGCGCGCATCCTATACGAACGCAGACACGGGTCGCGTACGCTTGTATACGTATAGACGAACACATACGCGGGACGCGTTTCCCTCGCGGATCTCGCGATCCGTAGAGTCCATAGGCGTCGTTGGACCGAAAAAACGTCGTGACGGAGAGGGGACGCGAAGTTCAGCAACGCGGGGGAGGGGAGCGCGGAGGAAGGGGGGTGGAATGGGGGGGGGGGGGGAGTTTAACCGTGCAAAAGTATCGTACGCATTGACGTCTTAACGCAGCCTGGGTAATTACTTTTGACGTTGCCACGGCTCGTCTGACCTCGAAACTAGGAATTTCGAGCGGCATTGCGAGACGTAGCTTGAATTTACGAGCGCGGGGATCGAGACTATCGTCTATCGAGATACGCGGCTAGAGAGACCGATTATCCGAGCTAATCGCAGGGGACACGAGCGCCGATCGATTCATAGCTCGCTCTTTCTCTCTCTCTTTCTCGCGCGCACGGAATACTCGAAAGAAACGTTCGCGGAGCACGCTTGCATTAGCGAGTGCTCGGGGAAAAACGGACTCTTTTTATCATCCCATTCGATAATCATCTTCCGTGCACGTATCTAGGATGCCAAAGTTGAAACACTAGATTCTGCATCGTTCAACGTCGGTCGTACACAGTTGGAGCCGTCGAGACTGACAACGCTGCTGCCGCGTTTCGTTTCTCAATGTTGCTCGCCGGAGAAAACTTATTTAACGCCACATTATGTACCGTTGCCTCCGGGCTATTTCAAATAATCCCGGCGTTTGGGTGGAAATCGGCTTTAGCCTTTTCAAACGTCTCCGCCCGGACAGGCATTAATCGGGCGATTTTGATGGGAACGATCGACGATGCAGGGCCTGTCAAGCACCTTTCCCTCGCAACCATTTCGCCGATACGACATAGGCGATAGGTCGTTATTCGGTTTAATTGGAACCCACCGCCCCGTCGAATGCAGTTCGGCGTTTGTCGTGTGTATCGGGAATTACGAAATGACGTGCGTCGCGGCGAGTGCGAGGAGAAACGGTGCGTGTGTGACTTTGGAGTAGAAAAAGTCTAGGCGCGTTCAGCCAGGTGGCGCGGAAGGCCACGGCTACTTTCAGCTGTGTTGGCGCACATCACACGCACCGTATATACGTGCATGCGCGTACAATGTATAACCTCGATGGCGTCTCGTGCTTAGATATCTCGTTAACAGCTCTTTTCCCTCCCCCGAAAACGAACACCGCGCTCTCCTATCAATGTTCCGAGGCATAATGCCCGTCTTCGTCAGCATACCGTGCTATGCGGCACGCTGTAGGAATTATTCGTAGCGCACATTTGGCGATACATAGATTTCTATTGTACATATCGCCGATATGACGACGTGCGTAGGCATGTAAGCAGATTTGACGGCGAAGAAGATGGCAAACGAGCTTATTCCTTCCCAGTGGAATCAACCCCATTCAAGTTAGGTATTATACGTACACACATGCGTACCGCGAGCGCGCGCACACATCCTCGCGGCGGCACTGATATACTTGCGGCGAATACGGTACAGCTATATAGATTCTTAGGTAACGCGCGAATCGCTCTCGGGACTCCTACATCCGGACTTCTTTTGTCGACTCTGTTCATACGCACGCGAGTTGTAACGTTCGGCTCCGTTCGAAGAATGCCGTCGCGACTCTCGTTAATGATTTCGTTAATCAAGTCTGACATCGAACGACCACTTTGCCCGTTATACGATAAAGGCATTCTTGTTTGAGCCTCGTTTCATTTACACGATTAACCGTGAACAATAATTGCCTTTTTACGGGAAGGCGTGGGGTGTAATTTCGTTACGTTTGTGTTTTGCATTTTTCTAGGTGAGAGAACGGACCTCGAGGTCTGCCTGACGTCGGGTAGGGCGGGTTCGAACTTCTGGAAACCCATTACGTTCCGTGCGTTAATGGAGAATTGGAAACGCCGTACCCCGAGTGTCATTATGTCATTTCTAATGACGCCGCCGTCAAAGTATTATTAAAGTGTCACTGGTTTGGCATCGATGCGGTGCCACGTGCTCGTTCGTTTTTCAAGTTCCACGTTGACGATGCGATATGTCGTCGTCGAAATTGCGCGTCTGCACGTACGTTCTTAGGTAACGCGTAACGTGTGTGTGCACATTCACTCTCTCTCTCTCTCTCTCTTTCTCTGCATTTGCATCTGTCTCTGTTTCCTCCTCTGCGTACCTCTCTCCTTCTCTCTCGTTGCGTGCATCGAAACTGCACATACCCCGCATATGTATGTATGTATATACATACCTCGTCTCAGTCGCACTTTCGGCATGCCGCAATTGCTACAGTTCGTTTCACGTAGTTTTATTTTTACTTTGCGTGAGGCGCAGGTGCCTTCTCATTGGACACGTGACGTCTCTTGGAACTGCATCCACGTATGCTATTAGGTAACGCGCGTCGATAGTGCGTGAATTGGATTTTGCCGCGGTAACGGTCTGCTACAGCTCGTTTCATCGGGCTTCGCACTTTTTTCTTCCAACTTCCCGCGCTCGATAAAATCGTACCCCGAAAAAAGTAGAGACGGAAGTAGAAAGAGGTCATCAAATTGTTCTCAGCAGTTGCGACACGTTCGTGTGAAACCTCGCTGTCTTGCTAATTTCTCAAATTAATTCTCAGGCAGCGTTAGGAATGGCGCTGTCGACAGTGCGTTAATCAAGTCTCTAGCACCGATAAACTGTCGTGTTCCATTTTATTGTCATCGACTACATTGACGTCAAACAGGTACCAGAGAAAAAATGAAAATATAAATTATTTCCCGATATACAGCGGCGCGGTGTGCGCGCGCGTGTGTGTCTGCTCACGGTCCGTCATAAAATTTGCGTTTTTCCTGTCTGCCGTTCGATACGAGTTGCGTAATAATCCGTTCCGTCCATTTCATTACGAGACGAAGAAAAATACCGGCGCGACTATGTTGCGTTGTCGTTAATGCGGATGGATTCCTTGTTCGCGCATCTCCTAGTCGTTGACGGCGGACGACGTTCTCTCGTTCGTCCCACGGGTGATTAAGCCCCGCTAAGATTGGCGTTTCCACAATTTTTAATTTCGCGTCGCGACGCCGCGGCGTCTAGCTTGCCCGTCGTTCAGCGTCTCTCAACACACCCGTTGTTCTCGCGCTATCCACCCACACACACACATATATATATATAACAAACGTCGCAATCTTGCGGAATTTCTCGCTGACCTATTTATATTGTTTTGAGTTGATATTTTGGCCGCATTATGGCGATAAAATTGGATCCACTGCACGCGTGCACGCTGATATGAAACAGTATCCGCGAAGACGAGTTTAGCGCCTTACACGCGCGGATTAGATTTCTCGTTCGGACAGGAGTCTGGATTCACGATACGGTGCCGAATCCGGAGCGATACGCAAATTATGAAACGGTGATTAATTGGAAGGAGAGATGAAGAAGGAGAAGAAAAAGCGAAGACCGTGACTGTCGTTGGACGTTCGCTATCATCTAGCGAGCTCGTGGAAAATCTGCCGCACGGACTATCGGCGTCTGAGAAAATCGCGCACCGTTCACTCATTATGTACCAGGTATCTGACCCCCTGTATCGCGCCAACCGTGTTTACTCTTGGGCAGTGTGGGACAAACAGCTTTTAACTATAGGTGGCCGTTGTCGTTTCGCGGGCGGAGGTTCGAAAAAACGAAAGAACTATCATCTGAGACCTCAGATGACCCGGGTGAAAAAGTTTATTCCGAGATTGTGTAATAGGGTACCTTGCGACACTTTCTGCAAAACGAGAGAGAGAGAGAGAGAGCACGCGCGCGTGCTTATTATTGTATTAACGCGTTCGGCCGTGCGCCTCGCTAACGCCCGCCGCTAAAATAATTTATTGGCATCGCAGGCCGATATATTGTAAATACGCGAGCGCATGAATGCGCGTGGGCGTTCACACTCACGTGCATCGACGCGGACCCTTGCACCCATATACACGCACCCTGGTAATCTGTGTTTTTCGACTTAAACCAATAATACAAACACCTACCGGGCGCGCCGATAACCCGTCCAAGTCGACCGGAACGATTAACAATTGTTATATTATTAATTTGGGGTAACGAACTGTGCCCGGGGACTGCGCTGTCTCTGTCCCGCTCTCGTTCACTTGGCCAACGATAAATTAACGTTTATCCGCCGGAGCAATTCGTACGTTACATAACCGGCCGACACGTAATATGGCCGAGGCACAATGCAGATTTCGTCGATTCGCTCGGCACTTTTTTCTCCCATCGGCCGCGCATATACGCGCGCGAGCCCCGTTTCTCTCTACACTACACCTTCGACGTTCACCGGCGCGTTCCGTGAATCATCGATAAGCGAATCGGGAACGCGCTCAGATGAGAATCGAACTGGCGAGAATTAAAAGCGAAACCGATATTACGCGGCCAATTACACTGGCCATTAACGAAGTCACGGGGACGACGTTAGTGATAATTAAAATATCGTTGCGCCCGGCGTTCGTTAGTCGGGAAGGGGGCGCGGGAATAATAATGGAAAAGGGAGAAAAAAAGGGAGCCAGAAAAATACAGAAGAGAAAAAGAGTGCAGAATCATCAAATGATGGAGTAACCGGTCGATGCCCAGGGAGCGCGCGCCGGTACGTTTCAATTAAAAATCCGCAGTTTGTTTCGCGGGTGTCAAAACATTTTGTACGCCATTAATATAAAAGCCCGCCGCCGCGCCGGTCGCTCGTTCGCCGCTCGCCAACGTACACTGACAAAGTTACGCTAATTAATGGCACACACGTTTGGCATTGTATAATTCTGTTTACCGCCGATGCCGGTCCGTTCGTGCATACGCACACGCAATGCACGGATGTGCACGCGGCCACGTATGCCGCGTGCACCCCCGTCGTCCACGCTTGGCCACGGGCGCGCGCGCGCGCGCGCTCACACAAATGTCGTGCCGCGTACCAATTTCTACGGCTGATTGTTAAGTTCCATTTATTGGAATGTAACACTCGAATTGAATGGGCGTCCGGCGAAAATGCTTTTTAATACGATGAATAATCCCGCGCCGGCCTCGCACTGCCAAACGTAACGTCGCAGCGCCCCGGCGCAGTGTCATCAATCAGAAATGCGCCGAACGGAATATTAATTTTTACGCGGCGCCGAGATCTATGTATTGTTCCGGGAGCGATAAAGTGCAACGCCGGCGAGAGGACGCGCTTACCGAAGCGATTCGTTCGGGCGCCGTCCTATGTGTCATGACGTTTAAACGTCTCTCGTCACGTTGACATTTAGACGCTTAATCCATTAGCGCCGATAATACCGAACAGTTTTCCGCGTTACATCAAATCGTAATGTTTCGGATGGATCCGCGGCGAATAACTTTCGCGCAGGTGGCAGCATATTAGAAGCATTTCGATGCACCTAGGTGTGTGCGGGTTTCGTTACTGAGGGTTTAAACGGCGATATGCGGAAAGACGCCGGGAGTGACACTTTGCCGGCGAAACGGCATTATCTTTTTAAAACCAACCAAGTGTAGTTCGTTGTCAGAACACGACGCCTCTGGTCAATCCACTTGGACGTCCGAAACCGGGCGCGGGGGAGCGGGGGGGAGTTAACGACAAAGGGAATAGGGGCAGGCGAGAAAAGCGAGGAGAAAAGCGACGAGAAAACGGCGAGAGGCTGGTAGGCGGATTCCCATCACCGAGAGATCCAAAGTAAAACTTCAGCCCGCCGAACTTCCCCCCTCACGACGATGCGACGTCGGCGTATCCGCAGCGACGCAAAAGCGTCGGCGACGTCCAATCAGGCGGACACGCGGGGGTAGGAAAAGGGGGGTCGGGCGAGGGTTGAACGAGTGCTCGCGATCCGCCGGCGACGAGGAGAGAAGAGAGAAATAACGGCGGGGGTGGGAGAGAGAGCAAGAGAGCATCGTGGCATAGAATTTGCAACTATGCTAATAAGAGGCGACCCGAACGGACAGCTAATGGCTGCCGAGAGAAAAAGGACGAGCAAGAGTGCACAATGAATTCGTGAGGTCGCACCAGCGGAGGAGGAAGAGAAGGTGGAGGTGGAGGTTGGAGAATGGAGGGCGACCGCGGATCAATCGTAGCCTTCCGTGTTCCCTACCACCCCCCTCGTACGGCCCGTCCCTTGTTCTCCTCCGCCTTCTCGCCCCTTCGCCCACTGACGCCGACTTGTACCCCCTGCAACTGCACTGCCACCGCGCGTCCTCCGCCCTCTTTCGCCCTCTTCTCGTCCTCTTCCAGTGCTCTTCTCCGTCCTCTTCCCGTCCTCTTCTCGTCCACCCTGCAACCCTCGACCCTCCGCCGCCGTACTTGCACCGACGTGCACGCGTCGTTACGCAGGCCCAGACTCGTCGACCAGACACAGACTCTGTCTCTTTCTTTTCGCCGCGCCTTTCTCTTCCTCCTTCCTCCCGCCGTCTTTCTCCTTCTAGACGCGTCCTCTTTCCTCGAAGTTTCCTCTCTCTTACTCCGATAGCAGCAGACGTCGGTCCTTCTTTCTCCGACCCTCCCCTACCATCTATTCGTCTCTTCGTTTCTCTCTTCAGCACGCAATTCACCCTACATCTCGTTCTCTCTCTCTCTCTCTCTCTCTCTCTCTCTCTCTCTCTCTCTCTCTATTCCGGGGTGGGCGAGAGTAGGTCAGTGGCGTGAATGATCATCAGTATTTGCGCGTGTGTGAGTGCGCGACGTCCGACTACGCAGCCGCTCACCCCCTCGTTTCTCCACCCTTGTACTCCTCCGCCCTCGTCGTTCTTCCTCGAGCCCTCCTTTCTCCCCCTCGCAGACCTCTCTCGCGTGTCCACGAAACACTGAAAGCCCTCCTCGCGGATGATTCCTCACCTTTGTTTCGTATTTTCCTCTTGCGGTGACTCGGATCTTATTCTTCGAAAATCAGGTACTTTCTTTAGACGAGACGGTCAATGGGGTTAGCTATTCTATGTCTTTGTTTCGGATTACCTGTTATACCCTTCGGGCTCGAGTGAAATAATATCGAAGTTTATTGATTAATATTCGGTGTATTTCCGTTGCAAATGACGTTGAGTGCTCGCGCTGCAATGGGGGATCGCAAAACATTTTTGGTTATCCTGTTTACAACGGAAGGTAACATTTGTTTTTCATTTATTTGATTTGCGGGGTACATAGAGCACACGCGATGCTTTTTCATCCTCTGTTTGCGCACGCCGATAATCCTGTCGACGCTGGAAATCCTCAGTCAATAGTTCTCTTTCCCGTGAAATTTTCGAGAGTCCAGAACAAAGTCCACCCGCCGAATGTCTGCATTTTATTACCCCGATGAGACACTTGCACGAGTCACCGACTCTCTTTCCCATCGGCAAAACATCATTGACGAAGCTGTTTCGAGTCCGCGCAATGGATTTAAGTCGCTGACAATTCAGTGGGAAGGATGGACGAGCGAGGGAACAGGCACGGAAGATGGAAAATAGAAAAGTAGGACGCAGGCGAAGACGGGAAAAAAGGAGTTCACGGTCACGAGAACGATCATCGCAGTTCTCGCGCTTCTCAAGCTAAAGAACAAATCTGCCGATTTGCCAAAGTTCGTCATGATTTCCGTTCCGCCAACACCGACACCTGTGCGCGCCGTAATGTCTCCCCTCATTCATCTGGGATCGAATTCTCGCGAACGCGGCTCTGCGTCAAGGATTTCCAAGTCGAACGATGGTTATCTAACGGCGAAGGATATTTTGCACACACCGAGAGCCTATTCCTCGGAACGAAGGATACGCGGTTAGAGCGGCCGCGTGTGTGCAGTGCGCGAGTATGCGCGGAGTGAATTGCACCGCGAATTGGACCTGCGAGTTTCACGGCCCCGACCTTGGTGCCGGCTTAACTAGTTTTCACAAGTTTCTTGCGTCGCATTTTGCGAGCGCTATTTTTACCTTCCACCTCCGTAAAACGGCCGGCAGCATTTCCATGCAGTCCACTTCCGCCGATAATTTGCTCTATGGATATCGGATTATCAGCGGCGGCAGCCGGACTCGCAATAAAAACGTTCGCCTTGGTGTAATTAGCATGATTTTCAGTCCCACTCGAGCGCGTAGCCCGTGCGGCCTGAGAAGCAGGGGAGGGTGAAAAAATCGGTGATTCAACGGGACGCAAAAACGCGTTTTGCGTCTCATGCAAAAGGAACCGATTACGGCCATTAGTTGCAGCGCTCGCGTTACGAGGCTCGTGAGAGTAATCGATTACTGGAATCGCTGGAGTAACGATCGTTTGCCTCTTTCGCATTATCAATTTCCACGTGCCGGCGGTGTTTGGGATACGCCGCGGCGGGCTTCGTTTGTCAAGCCGAATTAACATCCCGCGCTCGCCTTAAATCACACACGCGACCCGGTTAATGGGTTGTGTTTAGTTAGCAGGGAAGCGATTGATTAAAGGATCGTAATGCGCCCGGCGAAAGACGCTCGCCGGTCGTTCGGCGATGCGGTTCGGAAGATGTGGAAAAACGGTGGCGTGGGGGGTGGAGAGCGCAATGGGTTGAGCAGGGCGTATTTTTTTCCACCCTCTCCACCCCAGAAACCCCATGGTGGCTGCACCGTCAAGCTGGGTTAGTTTATGGGTACCGGAGTCTACGTAGACATCTCACGATCTAACCTTACCCAACCTCTATCCCAGCCTTTCCTAGCTCTAGCCTAGCCTAGAGCTGTGTAGGAGAAGTGCACTCCACCACACTGCACGGACGTCTGCCTAGTATTGATCCTCGGCTCAGCTACTGGCTACCTTCACCCACTAATAATTCTTGTCAGTCTCCCGCAGGCACGACGATTCAGGCCCACCTTCGAATTGATTCTTTCGCGGTAAACGCCGAGGAGCTTCTCCCTTTCGGCATAAATGCGCAATTGTCTCTCGAGGAGAAGCACGATCGAAGTTTCGAGCCGTTACTTCTGCTTCTTCACTCGCAACCGCTTCATAACGGATAATAACACTAACTTCGCCGTGGCGACAACAGTTTGAAGCAGCCATTTTGCAACTATCAGAAGCAGAGTATTTTTTTCTCCCCCCAACACGCGCATTCCTTTACGTCCCGTCGCTGTATCGGCACGGAACCGGCGGATTCGCATTTGGGGAAGGATCAAGCAATAGTTCCCAGTCATTCTATTAGCTTATCATTAGTTACGTATTACGTGGCCCGTGTTATATACGCATCCAGCGGCAAGAGCCCGATTAGTTACGATAACGACAATACCGATACACCGCGGAACAGCATGAGGTGCATCTGCCTCGATGGGTGTTAGACGCCGACGACGACGTCGGTCTCGCGTCCCTTAACGACGCCCCGCGCCCCGACGCCGCGACGCTGTACATCACGGTGCTGCAAAATGTATACCTGTCGGAGATAAACGAAGCCGAACTGCTCTTCCATCTCACTGCCACCATCCACCCTCTCCGGATGCCCTTTAATTCCTTCTCCTTTGAAAATCGCCCGCTCATGCCTTAGCCTTAGCCGTACGCTAGAGTGCGTCGAAAAAGGCGTAAAGCACGCGACTCTCCTCGAAATTCAAGCTTACCAACTTCTCTCGACATCGACCGGCCTGCCGATTGAGTTCACGCGACATGTGGCGTGGACAAATGGAACGACGAATCAATTGCATCGACGGCACCCAGCGATCCTCATCGACGCGTGCGATCTCGATTGCAATTAAGAAGCGGCCGTCGAGCTGACCAGTTAACACTTTCGGTGCAAAGAGATTATCAACGGCGTCAGGAACGAGTGTCACGGGCGAAACGGATTCGCTCTCGGTGATTGTATGCACATGTGGCTGCTTATCGTTCGCGATGCAAGTGCAGCGGCCGGGGGCGGAGGGGGTGTTAGGGTGCGCGGCGGGGAAAGAGGAGGAGAAAGAGGAAGAGGAAGAGAAGGAGACTAGGGGGGGGGGGGGGGGCGGAGGGGCACGAGGTGGGAGGCACACACATGAGAGTATCCGCTGCCGCAGCACACCGTCGAGAGAGAGTACAAACGGCTGAAAGCGAAACGTAAACAAACAGGTAGCTCTTTATCCAAACCAAATAGCGGGGGAGTAAAACTGCCGCACGTTGGCGGGCGAGCGCGGAAACTTTCTTTCCTTTGTTTCCCATTATATGTTTTTTTCCCCCCCGCCACCGCTCCCGCCGTCGTCGCGGCGTGTCCTTTTTTATCGCGCCGTTAAATAGTAAATGCCGCGAGTAACGTGCAATTTTTGTTACCCACGGCAGCGGCGGCGGCGGCGGCGGCGGCCTTGTCCGTACGCTGCCGTCAGGTGCGTATGTAAGCAGCCAGGATCGCGTGGTGCATCCTCTTTCACGCGTTAAATATCGCCGGCAGGCGAGCGTATTGAGGGGCATGCTGATTGATCGTCAATTACGCCTCGGCCCCGACGACACGATGATCGGCGCGTCGTTATTCTCTTGCCATCCTCGCCTGCGCCGGCGAGGCCCCCGTTTAGCGGCCATTAACGGCAAATTGAAAGATCGCACTCCCTTTCGGCAGGGCTGCGGAATTTTCGCGACGTCCGCGGCCGGCTCCTGCACCTGGGATTCTCGAAACGAGGCGGCGATTGGCGATGACCGTTAAATCGAGAATTCATCCTCCGGCTTTTGCGGTGGAAAAGTGGCAACGATCTTCAACTACCGGGAACGCGGCGGTAGTGCAAACGGTTACCTAGAAGAAATCGGCGTGAGACGCGGAGCCGGACTCTTAGCGGGGATACAAAGGAAACTGGTCCTCTCTCTTTCGCCGCCTCTCTCTTTTCACTCCTCCCTCTCTCTCGTCCCGGCTCCGCGTAGTAACCAAGGCGAAGCCGCGGAACGAGCGGTGCGTACCTACTCACGAGAGTAAATGAGTAGGCTACGGGCGGTTATGAATCATCGCGCGAAACGAATTTCACGGTAGCGCTCCGACGCTCGGCTCCGCTTAGACACCGACCAACTAAGCGTCCCTCGACTCCGCTGCTCGCACTATAGCTGCACGGCCTTTTCGAACTTCACGGCTGAAAGTAATGCGACAGAGATTACGACTTACACGCGGCCCGTTCCTGGGATATGAGTCATACCTCGACGTCTCAGCGAGCGTACCCCGCGAATGTCACAATCGCACTTTTCAACTTTTGTCTATCGGAGAACCGCGCGAGTGCGAATGCGCGAATATGTACGCTGTGGCGTGGACGCAATTTGCTCGCTGGCATTCGTCGTTGTCGCGGCAGCCTCGCTTCCCTTTTCAACGTCTCGATTGTCCGGCGAGGATCCTTGATCGCAGGACTCTCCGCTGACGGTCAAAGTTAGTGAAAGGAACCGACGTGGCCGGGCTAGCAGAGGCGGCCGAGAATGGAGAACGTGGACAGGGCATCAGAAGACGGCGAGAGGCGTTTCTTCACGGTGATTCGAGCTGCTTGGAGAGAAGGAGACGGCGCTAGCGGGGAGCGACGAGAACGAAGAGGGCGAAGAAGTGGCTCGTCGTCACGCTGTCTGCCATCTGCGTGCTACCGGCTTTCGAAATGACCGATCTCGGCGGACTACACTTGCGAGAGTGGGCATGACATCACGCGCGAGATGAATGTACGATAATCGTACGTGAGCGGTGAGATATGGGTGAAAATTCTGTCCGTTGGGATTTCTTCATTTTCAAGTGATCGCTCGAGTGGTATAGTTTACATGAATAGAGATGGGATGCACTTGAAACGAGATAGATCGATGAAACGGTAAAAAGGGACAAATTTGGAGGTGACTGCTTGATGATGGAAATATGAAGAAAATCAAAGTTTCAATCGAATCGAATAAGACGCACAATGCGTGCGCGAGGCCGTTGCAAAGCCCGTTGCGTTACGTTGCAAAGAGGCAACAATGCCGGATGCCATAAAAATCCCGACTTCCTATATCTATATGCATACATAGTTGCAGCCGCGATTCGCTGAGCATCCTTCAGCCGAACGAGATAAACCTGTATCGCGAGGGTGCACAATCTCGGCGAGCGCATAATTCTTCAGCTCGTTATAATCTACATTTGAAAAAATTACAATCTTAGTATCCATTTCGCTCGATGAGGATGTTGATAAGACCGCCGACCGCTTGCCAACGCTGTTCTCTGCATTAAACTTCACGGGGGGATAGAGTCGTAGACGTAGAAGATGAAGGTTACTAAGTGCGGCTCTCCGATGTGCATTTGTTAAGTTATTCCTAATTACGAGCCGTCCGCCTAATTGCCTTTGTGTTTGAGCGACGGCGGCTACTGTTGAGCGACGAAAAGGAAAAGGCCGACAGCAATGATGTTTCTTCGTCTCTAAAAACCGGTGACCATATCTCGACGAAGGCTATTGCATTTTTAACGGTCGCGGTTTGCATTTCGTTTCTTTCTCCCCCACGAGCCCGTTAGATCGAAGTCCCGCTCCCTTAAGTGTGAAATTAATTATGGAACATCTGGAGAAAAATGGAGAGAAGGAATTATCATGTTGCCGTGGTGGCGTGGTCTCCAGTCGATCCTCTTCCGAGCGTCATCTGTGATCACGTGCGTGCGCAATTAATGAAATGCTAATTCTTCGCCGAAGTGTTATCGAAGAATCGCGAATTTCGCCCGCAAATTCATTATCTCGCCCAACGTTAGATATTCTGCATTAATGCCTTCGCCAGCAGCGCATCGTCACAGTCGGAAAGCGGCCGCGACGTATATAATGGACGCGCTTTTATTCTGTTGCGCGACGGAAAGCGTTAACGGCCGTTTCGGACTAAAATGATATTGCCGATTTTGCATCTTTCACGAGACGATTACCGCCATCACGGGAGGGATGGTGGCGATGGTGGAGCATTATCATAATCAGCCGGCGAGTTAGTTACATTCAACGTACGCGCCGCGATTAACCGATCATGAATATTGTAATTTTTCCGGTTAGCGGAGACTGAAGCGTATTACGCGAGCATTTATCGAGCAGGATCATTTTTACGCGACAGCCAATTATATAGCGTTTCCTTTAATTCGGTAGCGGCAATGAGCACTTAGCCGGCGACACAATTATCGTCATTACAGATTTTCGACATGATACGACTGCGTATGCATTTTTAACTCCTCGCCATTTCGCACGTTGGATCGGGCTGAAATTCGACGGCATCCAATTTTTGGAATTTCGTTAACGAGCTTCATGCGAACTAAATCAGTTGGGCAAAGTAAAAGCCGTGCTAACGCTCGCACGATGATACTTTTCCGATTGTGAGCCCGCGCGCGGCCGGAAAATCGAGAATTAATCAGTGCCGCGCAAAGGGTCGAAAGTGTTCGCGTCCCGTTTATCCGCGACAATCCGAGCGCCCGGTCTTCTTTCGTTAGTCGAAATCATGGGTGGTCGGGCCCTGTCGTGTCGCACAGTTGAATCGATGATGGCTGTATTCTCGGGCGCGCGCTGCCACGCCGATTATATTTCCGACTCGTTTCGTTTCGCGATCGTTCGCGCCAGGAACACGTGCACGCTCGGCCAGCCCATAACGCCACAGGTATTTATCTCCATTTGCAATGGCGAGTCCATCGTTCCTCGCCGTGCCAGAGCGCGCGCTGATGTTTTATTCGGCCACGCGGGGCATGGGTTTGAAACTGGAAAAAGAGCAGGATGGAGAGGACTTGGCTTGATAGGGGAAAAATTTTCCAGCTTCGCGTGTGTGTGTGTGTGTGTGTGTGCCCGTCGTGCGTGCAATCCGATCCGATCTGTCCTGCAATTTCCTTAACTTTGCGGAACCGCGAAACCGGCCCGAGCAGCTTTTTCGCAATCGATTCGTCGCGGGCTCTCGATTCGAGCTCGACCTTCAAACGGATCGGTCCATTTTCTAGACGCGCGCGGCGGCGGCGACGACGGCGGCGGCCCGAGTGAACGTGAACTGATTCGAATCGGTTCTTCTTTACGTTGGCGGGACGCGGACGGCCTCACCGCCGGCGAGGCGACGTGAAATTTTACGGCAAAAACAATCTGTCGAAGACAAAAGATCGAGGCGCGGCGCGCGGCTTTCGACGCTTTTTAGAATTATTCGCTCGTTCTCGTCGGTGGCGGTGGTCCGTGCTTCGACGAGAGCAGGAAGTGCGTCCGGACATACGTTCTTCGTTTTTCCGGCTTCGATTTTAAGGGAACATAATTTCGAGACGAAGCGAAATAACATAAAAGCGCGTTGGAAAATTTGGAATAGTTTTAGCAGGTATGGGGAACAATGATGCTTTCAGAGACGGAAAAACGTCTTGTGCATCGCGCTTTACGTTTGTAACGTCTGTCAGCTTCCAGGAAACATTTCATCCGTAGATCCTGCACCGCGACTGGTGCGGACGGCGGTAACGTCATCGGTCGCCCGAATAAATGTCCAATCTGTCGTGGCGATAGCGTCGCAGTGGGTGCGCAATAACGAATTTATTACACTTACGGCGTATGGTTCGAAATAACCGGTCGAAACTATCACCGTTACTCCGCGGCGATCCGTCGCCTTGCCGACGATTCCTTTTCATCTGTCGCTCCTTGTTCGGCCGCAATTATCCGAGGGAAAGGTGCTCCGAGGCACGCTGGAAGTACGAGATTTTAAGGTTTATTTCTAGATCAAGTGGGACGTTACCTTTTCAAACGCCACGACAAGTATGTCGAAGTTGTTAGAGCAAAAAAAAAAAGAGCGTGTTATTGCGAATTGATACGTTAGTCCGCCGACATTTTTCCGTAAGCGTCGTCCGACGCGAATGTTCTCTTCGTCTCGCACAAACGTGGACTCACTTTCAGCGTGCCTTGATGTTTTCCTTTATAATCCTGAACTACGACTCGCTGCACGGTTTTCCGACGTATCAGAGGCAGCGCCTCATTTGCCGCGCTTCTTAAAGACGATGTGCCGATGCCTTTGACACCGTTCTCTTCCAAGACGAACTTTTTAACTTCTCGCTCCAGCGACTCCAATTCCGTTCCTTTCGACGGGGAGAGAGTGGAATTCAGTGCGTGCGAGAAGCTACGACATTCTCTCGCCTCCTATAAAATGTCCAATCTCTCTTTATCATACAAAATCCACTCCTCGACGTTCGACGCCGCAGCTGCATTCGCGTCCGAATTAGATTCTTAATTAACTCAAATCATTATCCGTACGTCCAGTTGACATAAGTCAGAAACAAGATCGCGCACTTAAGAGCGATTGTGTCTAAATATGCGTTCAGGGAACTGCCGGAAGTGTTGCAAAAATAAATTCATTTAGCCGAACGGCAGATTTACGGGATCGACTAGATTGACGGCTTCAAAGTGCGACGTTCGGTCGTTGAGTTTCAATTAGGGCCTTGGCGTCAGGTTGAATCCGTGCTGGCGATTTTCGCCAGAAGAATACCGTCCGTCGACTAGTCGGGAGGATTTTTAAGAAACGTCTTTTCCCACCTTTCGCCCTCGCTCGAAAGTACGGCGGCGAGGCGCGAGGAGAAAGAGAATTACACTCGATCGTTTCAAGCTGGGATGCAGTCATGCGAATCCCACGTCTACACGAAGAGGATGATAGAACTGTCTGCCGGGATAGTGCCGGCGACCGTGCGATGGTGTGCTCCTGACAAGTTGGGCAACTGTTTTTAATTAGCTATCGATCGCGAACTTCGACTCGCGGCCGCGCCGCGTTCAAGTAATGCACGCAGCTCTCAATGGAATAATGTGCGCAGGGTGTAAGGCTTATCGAGTCTCTTCTCCCCGTATTCACGCGCCAGGAGAATGTTACGCGCGCGCTCTGAATCGTTTCGAACGTTGACGAGGAAAAAAATCTGCCCGCTTTCATCGCGATAGAGGATGCGGTGAAATTGTTGCCAATTCGAATTAACGTCGCGGTCCTGCCTTTTCAGGTGAAAATCGAACGTCGGTTCTTACTATGACGCATTATTAAGGTACGATTCGTAAAGGCAGAATTTATTAACGACACATGGAACACATAAAATGTCTAGGAACGAGAAACAATTTGGAAGGCATCAGGCCTCAGCTACTTTGATCGTCGTCGGGTCGCGTGTGCGTGTGTCGAAGTTCTCTTAGCGTTTGCGGGCGGACGACAAGAAATTGAAGCGTGCAAGAGAGGAGCCGTCTGCGTGAGGTTTATTGCCATTGCGAAATAGGGTAAATGAATAGAGGGGGGGCCAGAGTCATTTGCGGGTCTCGAAAGTATCGGCGAGGAGCGCGCACCGCATTGGATCGCGTGTTTAGTAGAATACAGGATCCTGCGAGACCGAACGAGGCTGCCCGGGTCCTGCGTGGTCGAAGGACGCTACCGTTAGGTTAGGTATTAACCTGCGCCGACAGGATAAAGCGAGCGACTGAAGGCGGAGGAGGAGGAGGAGTCTTCAACTCTTTCGTTACGAGAAGGTCACGCGAGGCCACGACACTTTCAGAATAATTTGGACATACGCTCGCCCGGGCCGTGAACGTGCGTTGTCGGATCGCAGATTGCGGAAAAAGCTTTTCTGAGAGCTCAGAGCGTCACGCCGTTCCGATAATAAAATTAGGATATTTGACCCAGCGACGAACGCAGTCTCGGTTATCTTTAGGAATATCGGACACGAGAACGTGATACTTGACGCGATGTAAATGGTTCGGGCCGATGCTATTTTAACTCATTGACGCACGTATCACGTACGACTGATAGCGGGGAACATCTCGCGGGGCATTCATTTTCCAGCATAATTATAGTATTGTTAAAAATGTTACACAGGAATAACGGCGGTTTTTTACAATAGTCTCGACTACATGCATATCTTTCATATTTCTTCCATCTATTGTTCGCCACACGTGAAAAATGTAACGTCCGTAATGTTTTCCGCGTTTTTTTGCTCTTCAGTTGCTGTTACTCCAAATCGTGCTTGCACACGAAGAAGCTACAACGATCAAAGTTTGGAAAGCATTATTTCACGCGGCAGTCGGTGCGTTAAGCTCGCGCGACGCAAACGTTCATTGTTAATGAATAACGCAATGGCTAACGGCTATCTTAGAGAGCGAACCGGCGAATTCTCTCGGTCATCCTTCGCTGGATGCATTTCGAACGAGGCGCAGAATTATGTACATGCCGATGGTGGCGGGAACGGATGGCGAGACGCACTCACGCATACCATTTCTGCGAGCGCGAGCAGGAGGAAGCAGGAGGTGGAAAGAGGAGCCGCGCACGCAACATTAGCTATTCAAACGCAGCCGTAGAGCTTCGAACGCGACGGCGTGTGTTTTCGTTTTTAAACGTTCTCGGGGGCCCAGCCCCCCGAATATACGAGTCCCTAAAATATGCTCGATCGTTCCGCCTTCGGCAACCCCCGTCCTGCTCTGGGCTCTTTGCTCTCTTCCTCTCTCCGCATGCGCTTCGCGTTTCAATGTCCCTCTCCCTCTTTACCTCTGTCTTCTCTGTTTTTTTTTTTTCTTTCTTTTTTATCCCCGAGGAGCCTCCTTCTCACGCAACATCGCGAAACATCGCGGACGACGATGCTTTTGTCGACTTAGGGACGAGCTTTGAAGGCGCTTTGAGAGCGGACGAATATTGTGATTAAAGAGAGGCGGCCGAGATGTAGCTCTTGTTTGAAGCAAAACTCCACGGTGCGGATGGGAATCTTCGGTCGTCGGCAGTGCGGCGCGCTATGGGAATTTCTTCACTTTCCGCCAGTGTGGACCGACTTGTGTGGCACGCGACTCATGCTTATTTCACATCGTTTCGTTGCTCTTCGCTCGTGGAATAGTTATTGTTCGCTTCCAATCCCGTAATTAAAATTACTCCCGACGATCAGCAGCGCGTTCTTGGGCGTCCATTTTCGAGAACAGGAAATTCAGGGGATCCGCCGATCGTGAACGCGCACATGCCGTATGCACGTTTCATGAAAGCGAAGGAGACAGAGGTGGAGAAAGAGAGGGTGAGACTTGCGGCGGGCTGAAGGGGTGGGAGAGAGAGGTGGTGTAGGTAGGGTGACGGGGGCGAGAAGGCAGAGAAGGGGAAGAGGGGAGGAGGAACGTGCATGCCCGGGCGACTTGTGCACGCTCGATTAAACGTGCATTCACGATCGATCAAAGGTCGATCGAAGTCGACCACGAACTGAAAACAGTAGTCACGAGAGAAGCGCGGAGGCCCGGGAACTATTTGCTCGCCTCTGTAAATACCTGCCTGCGGAACGACGCCGGCAGGAGGGCCTTACACATGCAGCCACAGGCACACGCATAGACGCACACGTGGCAACAGTCGACATAGCCTGCATCCACACGCGCCTCGCGTGTACTCGTGTATTGGACGTCTATCGGGGTATATATGGCAACATGCGCGCACCGGTATATATGCACATTTCACGAGCGAGAAGAGAACGATGCGCATATTGTGCGCGCGTGGACAGGACGTATGCATGCAGGGCTACTAACGCGCGCGTGTGTAATACGCTGCCTCGGCCGCGGCCGGGTCAATTTTTCTCCGCGCAAGAAGATAGGCCAGAGCGTAAGAGGGTGAGGGAGAGAGGGGAAGAAAGGGATAGATACGAATGGCGGGCGTGCATCGCGCCAATTTTCAGAGATTATCGCGCCCGCGGACCGTGCGAACCCGTGGTCCAGAAGTTCCGGAAGTCGGCTGCTGCGGCGATTATGCCAGCGACTCTATCCGTTGAAGGGGGCGCGTTTAACTTGAAGTGTATCGGGCCTTTAAACTGATTGTAGGCTCCGTCGGCCGGTGGATCGCGGGGATCGAGGCTCCGCTTCTTTGGCTCGTCGTTCGACTTCACGGTTGTTACGTGCGGTTGCGTTGATTAACAATCATCGGACGGATTGAACGATTACGCGGATTCGTCGGAACAAGTGGCTATCGACATTAACCCCGCGCTCTTTCTTTCTCTTATTAGAGAATCGTACGTACGTCCCTACTCGGGGAGCGGTCCTGATCCTCGGATACGTCTACGCTACTGTTTACTCTCGAGCGGCGTCGAGTAACAATCATGTCGGAGTGATGTCGGAAATTATTCGCGTATTCGTTTGAACAAGCCCGCTTATCGGTCGTAACCCGGGACCCCCAGCCTACCCGCACACTTTGTTCCTGTTTGAAAATTGTAAGTGCCCCTTTGAAGACACCGACTCTTAAGAACTAGTCTTACAGGAAACCCCGGCGCGAATATCATACGGAGCGCCGCTAGCCGTACGTACCGCTAATAAAGATGCTTTTGATTAGAGAAGCAAATTAGCCAGCGGCAGGAGGTAAACTTACGGAACGGTTTCGTGCATATTATCTGTGCGCCGCGTGCCCGCTCGCGGAATTACGTATATAACGTGGACTCGGGCACGCGCGGCTATGCGGAAAATGCCTCGCGTTGACCGTTGCGGCGGACGACTCGTTCGGCGTGCCGAGGCATTTCTGCCGAAAGAACGGCTGGAACGAGCAGAAGCGGATATTAGCTTGATCCAACCTCTCGCTCTCTCCCTCTCTCAGCGAACCCGGATGACGTCGCACGGAATTTCAGATTAAATCCGCGCTCGCCTTAACGCGACTTCTCGGACAATCGCGGGCGATTTTTGCCGCTCCTCGGCGCCCGGCGCCCGACGTTTCTTGCCCCCCTCGCAACCGCCACGGCCCGCAAGATTCCGCGCGCATGTATAGAACGGCGCCCGCCGAAAGAGGGCAAAAGAAATCGGCGACGCTCGATGTCGCCGAGTAATGCGGTGCTCGTTGCGGGAGTGCTGGATCCCACGGGAGCGTTTAACGCTCGAAAATGACCCTGGGGACGCGGCGCGTTCGCTCGCTTGGGGGTTGAAAGGAGGACGAGGGGGGGGGGGGGAGAAGAGAAAAGCGGCGTGGGAGTGCGACGCTGAAAGTGGTAGTGGCGGGCAAAAAAAATATAGCGAGCTGGCTGGTCGACGAGGACGATAAAAAATTTATTCGACGATCCGTCGGTGCCCGGTGGCGCCACAGCCGGGATGAAAAAAGAAGAGGTGGAGGAGATGGAACGTGCGATAGGATGGAAGTGTTGTGGTGGCTGACGCGCGGACGCTCTCTCGGTGCATTGATACGCGGATCAAGTGGTCAAGGGATTGATTGGGCTAAGAAAAGGGCTGATCGATTTCGAGGTAGCCGAATTAAGGTCAGCGCGACGGCATGCAAAGTGGGTCGGAGGGATGAAAAGTTTGGGGTGTGAGCGTCGAGGCGATCGAAGGAATTCACGATTCGATGATCGGTCACGTGCAACTTTTCCCAAACGTTTCCTTGCCCGCCAACGAGCAGGCGGTAATGATAGATTGAAAGAAGAGGCGGAGTCCGCTCGGATCCCTCTTCTTATCCCCTTAATAAGCGTCAAGGTGTAACAACGCTGTATTATCGACAGTCATCTATCGTCGCCGGTCGTCCGACGCCGATGCGAATCTTTCGCGGGGCCTCGTCGTTGTTACGCAAGAGCGTTACGGAATATATGCGTGATTGCTAATTGCCCCGATCCTACCGGCGAATCGTGATCTTATCGTCGCCGGAAGCGGCGTATACTACCACCAACGTCGGCACCACTACTGAAAGACCGATATCACCGTCACCGCTAATGCTTGGCCCGTTCCACGCACACATACGCGTCAGTGTCCACGCACACAGCAGTACATATCTCAGTGCACGCGCGTACATGGAAAGCGTATGCAAGAGCACACATAGGAACGGCTGTATATAAAATAGGACGTCGGACGCGACATTTAAATATGGGCGATAGAGACTGTTTTTTTTTTCTCGACGAAACGTTACCCAAGGATGCATGATTAACTTATGATTTTTTCATTTGCCAAGGGGACGCAGGGAGATGGAGCGATAATCGATTTGATCGACAGCGCGCCACGATCAACCCTTCTCTTGATCAAATACTATGCAGGTTCCGCTTTTTGTACGGGACGACCACGGATGCCCGACACAACGTGCTTCTTAAAATCTAATTTAGATTGACTCGCTCCGGACGCACGCGCGCACAGAGCCACCGCGTTGTTATTATGCCGTATTTGCATGCCTCGCTCAATATGCATATGCATCATTGTATTTACATACTTACAATGTATTTTCGCGACGAGCCATCGGCACGAATTTCTGCCGCGGTCTCATCGAGACGGCGGAGTGCGATTGGAACGTGGAATAGCTTCGCACGTGGGGTGTGAGAAGCATATTCCACGCGCGACGTCCGACAACGACGTACGCGCATAAATACGCGATGCGAGTTTACTGGAGGCTCCGTAACGACGCACTTTCCTCCACTTTCCTCCTCGCAATCATTACCGGAGCGCCCATTCCTTTCCGTCGTTCGCCGTCATTTTTCAATTAAATTCTGACAGCCGCGAGATTCGAATCGCACGATCACGACGATGTCCCCTCGACATTAATAAAATACCTCGCGCAGGTGCATAGAACGGAGTCGCAACGCACGGTCCTACGCCACTGCACTTTGCTCGGCCTGCACCTGCGTTGCGCAAGGAGGCGAGCGCGAAAGACGGACGTGACAAAAAAGGCCCCGGAAAAATTGGCCGCCGTGATTCGTCGCGATAGGCGCGAGAGAAGAAGACGAGGCTCCTCGCGCTCTCGATCTTCGCGGCAGGTTGCGCAACCGCGCGGGACGTTCTTCGGCGATTCTTACGCAACGGCGAAAAATGATGCAATGATACAGACCGCCAGCGAAAAGTCTGCCCCGACGCTGAACACGCACTTCGTTATTTACGCGCGATACAAGCGTATACTTACGTACGCTTACGTACGTGTGGCCACGTATAAGCGCGAGCGCGCGTGTGCGAACGTTATGTACGTACCGCGCGAGACGTATGCACGCTTGCAACGCAGTCGCACAACACGTTGTTATTATGCGAAATTGCCCGGTGGAAACTCGCTGAAACACTTAAAGCGCGGTAAATCGCTAAGGAGAGTGAGAGAAGAAATGGGATGGGTGCCGCGAGGAGGGTAGGGGGAAGTTCCGACTTCGGGGCCCACCCCTGTTTAAATTTAATTGTCGGCAGGTTGGAAGGCAGCCGCTGAAACGAAAAGGAACACGCGCGTACATGTATGACGAACGAGAAGAGACCGTTGCGGGCCCGTTGCCGTTTCGTCTCCTTCCTTTTTTCTGCTTTTTATTTCGCCGGAACGTGAGCCACTTGCGTCGGCAAATATAATTATTTTCAATGTGTGGAGCCGTTAAGGGAAGAGGACGCGAAGACAGTTCCCTTTGTACGCGGAATTGGACGCGCGGATAGACAGATGGATAGATAGGCAGATGGATGGCTAGATATCGAATAGTTCCGCTCTATTATCTACGAGAGGGATCGGGAGTAGCAGTGACCG
This sequence comes from Priocnemis perturbator, assembly GCA_963942575.1. Taxonomy (NCBI): domain Eukaryota; kingdom Metazoa; phylum Arthropoda; class Insecta; order Hymenoptera; family Pompilidae; genus Priocnemis; species Priocnemis perturbator. Next base: position 12,933,631 of record OZ012651.1, read on the forward strand.
TCACAATTACTGTGACCCGTTACAATGGCGTGCAAGACGTGGCATAGACAAAGGGTTGCCGGAGGTGGGCGAGGGTGTCTCTTTCGAATTTAATTGACGTCTTGACGGGCGACGATTACGGAGCCGAAGGAGGTGTTCAGCTCGGATGGCATCAACCCCCTTCTACGGTGTCTCCGCTCGTCTTGCCGGCGCGGCGCGCGAATGCCGATGTAGGTATATACGAGTTACCTACAACTGAAGCTGCAACCGAATACCTCAATTCCACCTACTCTTCAACGTCCTCCGTCTCTTCAACTCGTCACACTCGGCCATTCTCTCTCGGAAATGCCTCGGCTGCAGCTCGCATTACCTCAATTACATCCAACATTTTTAATCTCGCAAAATTGCACGTCTCGCCATTCTTCAGGAGCGTCATCGTCGTCGCCGTCGTCGCGTCCCGCGGGCGTAAATATTCTCGGACGTATTTAAGGAGTTAGCTGGCGAGGGACGGTGCGGCGTCTAACGTAAGTCAAACATCGTGCGGGTCTCCGGTGCGATTCCTGCGCCCAGGACATCCCCGTGCGACGCCGACCAACGTCGAGAAACGCTCGCTGCGTGCAGCGGCGCACACGGCCAGATAATAATTACTTTGAACGCGAGGTCCGTGATTCTTCGGGCGAGTTCGGGCTAACTTCGCGCGTGAGCCACTGTAGCGTACCGAAGCAAACTGCAGAATGCAAGGAGGCAAGAGTTGCGCGACGCGGGGTGCGGCCCGGGGAGTGCATTATAGTCGGCGTGTGCAGGCTCATTCCGCTAATCTTGCGTAGGCACGCATGTCGCTCGTGCTTGTCGGAAATGCGACATCGTCGACGTCGCTCTCGTCACGGAACAAGAGGGGCCTTACGTGGCTGCACGTTACGTGCATGTGCCTGCATACGAGCGTCTGTGTGCGTCCAGGTCTAAATGTATCTACGTACTGGCTCGTTTCCTAACGTACCGAAAGATTTTTCTGAGTTCGTCGCTGGCGAAATGTGATGGGTTTGTGTGGACGTAATGAGATTTTTTGTGTCAATCATTGATTTCGGGAGGAATTTTAAGGGATCGTAACGGGGAAATGGTGTGTACTGCTTTGTGCGCAGCCTTGTAAAAATTCGACGAAGTATGAATTTCGCTGCCATCGCTTTTTCTGCTTATCGTTCGAACAGCTTACACGTTAAGAGGAACTCGCCGCGTGTTATATCAACCGTGCACAAACTGAGAAGTCTAGGAAGCAGGAGAACGAGGATGTAATATCGTCGCCGGATCAGACCGCGAATAAAATACTGTCATCCTCCTCTCTCTCTCTCTCCCCCCTCGCTCTTTTCGTTCGCTCTTTCTTCCGAGGTTGCACACTTTATAGGCGCCGGCCAGATTATTTTTTCCGCGGCAGCCGGAGTTGTAATTTCTTCTTACGCGGCGGTGTCGAGTGTGTTTCCGTGCGTCGCGACGCGTATATATCTAGCCGAACTGTCCTTTATATCACGGCTTCGCGTTGCCCGTTGCGTGCCGTTGAATCGTAGATTAGGAAGCTAGCGCGAGGGCGAGGACGATGACGATGATGAGATCAATCGGGCTGATTTTCGTGGCGCAAAGTCGATTCCTATCTTCAACGGCCACGATAAGAGAGAGTCTCTTATTCGCCGACTCGATTTTCCACCGCGCCGACTCCTTCTTTTTACCTCCTCGTATATGCATTTTCCTGCCGCAGTTTCCACTGCCGGGAGAGTTGTGCGGCCGATGTGATTCTAATGAAGGGCCCGACAATGAAATCGTGCTGGAAATAAAATCAGCGTCGATGCACTCGGTATGTGGACTTTGTAAACGGCGGATTATTTTCTCGGCGCGCGAGAATGATAATTCGTCGGGCGAGAGCTTCCGCTCTTTTTCCCCCACCCTCTCCGTCTCGCTGCCGTCCGTCTGCAGGGGTGAGCGAGTGCGGGCATTTTTTAAATGCCGCGAATTGCAGCCGGTGGCTTTTTGAAAACGTGGATCCTCGTTATTACAAGGCCCCGGCCGACGTTCGCCTGACTTTCAAACGACATGATTTTAATTAACGGACGCGCCGCGAGTGTAATTTTTCCTGTACACATCCGGGAAATACGCAGTCGAAACGGCGAATTGCGCGCGTTGCCAAAGTTTAAGATTCATGCTTCATATCAAGGCGCCGCTTGTTCGGCCAAAATGCACTTGCACGTATATACTCATGCAGTTATGCACGGTATGCTAGGTAGATCGATCGATCCCGGGGTCTCCTTCGCTTGGCATACAGAGAGAGAGAGAGAGAGAGAGAGCCGTAGTCCGAGGCGGGGATACGAAACGACGGCGGAGAATAGAGAATGAGAGAGACAGGAACGGAGCGAGATGGAGTGATCCGAGCATACGGGCTTATTATCGCATTGAAAGACGGATTCTCGTTGTTCCCAGTCATCGATCGAGAGCCTTGAGTATTCAATCTGTTCGCAGACGTCGCACGTACGCCGGTACCGTTACCGCCTAGATCTTGGACATCTTTGTTCTTGCGAGCGGAACATCGCTGCTCGCCTAGAGATTAACGCGTCGCTCTCTCTTTTTCCTGGCGTCAAATTTTTTCCCGTCCCCGAGCTCATCGAAGGCGACGAAATTGGACTCTGCTCTCTAATGGAAGCCCGGCGACTCCTGCTTCACGCCTATTCACGCGCTCTGGCGCCTCTTCATTGCGCTTTTTTCCAACGCCGCGCGGCACGTGGAGACGTTTTTTGAAGCTCTTCAACTCGAATTGCGAGAAAAAATGCACGGTGTCAGGTGGGTCGGCGGCCGACCGCGCGGAATCGCGCTCGGAAATGGCGAGGGCAAAAGTTCGTGCGTCATGGTGTTCTCGTGGCTTCGATCCGCGGAGGACAGTGCGCGAATGTCTGTAGGCTGTTTCTCACACTTTGGCGCGCCGCCAGCGATAATTATCGTTCCCGACGAATTTCCATGATGATTCGTCACGATCTAATGGGCGGAATTGGCGAGGCATCGCGCCGCGCCGCGGCGCTCGGTGAACTTTCTTCGTCGAACCGACGCGGCGAAATTTTCCTAGAAATATCGCACTACAATTAGCGTGCAACGACGCCTTGCGCTCGGCGCCCATCGAACGTCGCGCGGTGAAATCTCTCGAGGAAACAGTGTACACTTCGTCAGGCCGGTACCGTACGGCTTCGCTGCTAATGTCATACCGTGCGCACTCGCAATCATTTTGTTATTCCGCACTCGCGGCAACTTGCTTCGCGGCGATTTACAAATCTCTTCCCCTCTCCCGCCCTCGGCCACTCGGCGGAGCCCGAATTTTTTCACATGCCATCCGACATTCGTGCAACTTCGCAATGGGCAGGAGTCGTCCGTAGCCGAGGACGTGGGGGCCTTCTGAGCCTGGAATCGCTAATGGCGAGGCCACCGCGACCAGATAGGATCTCTTTCCGTCCTCCTTTCTCTCGATCCGACTCCTTTCCTCCTCCCGCTGATCTCTTGCTCTTTCAGAGGCGTGCGTGACAGCCAACTGACTCTCGCACGAACGCACGCACGCACGCACGCACGCACGCACTTCTGCACGCACGCATCGCCATTTGCCTCGGCAGAGTTAACGCCAGAAATCCCTCATTCGACGTCCCCTTGCCATGCCGGAGATCGTTTGATCCTTTCCGCTTTGATCTGGGAACTCGGCCCTCGCCACTGCTTATATACGTCTTCGGCGTTCGGCTATTCGGAATCGTCGATTTGCGAGAGGCGAGGACGGCGCTTGGCGAGAATTTAGATTGCATTTTCGTTACTTCGAGTCCTCGATACGCGATCGCGGACCTTCCGCGCGTCGTTAGGAGCGTCACGAGTCGGCGGGATGATGAATTGGAATTTCTGGTAATCGGAGCGAGTGTCCGTCTCTGTGACGAGTCGAGTAATCAGGTCGTTGACACGTCGAGTCGTCGTTTGACACACTTCCGCGCGAAGATCATCATCTTCTCTCCGTTCGGCGATAAAAGATCGAGCTCGGAGCGGAGGTATGAATTTTGGAGAATAACCCCGGGGGCGGGATATTGGCGGAAAATATTGAATATTAAAATCGAAATCGTTAAGACCCCGGGTCGCGATACGGTAGACTGAACTTAATCCGATCCCGGCTTCTCATGCTAACCGATTATTGGCGCTCAGTCGTCGATAATAAAGCCATTACTCCCTGCGCGATCGAATCTAATCTCGTATTAAATTTTGATGCAGTAGCATCGGGAGGTCGGCGATAGAGAGCGGTTCTTTCTAATTGGATTTTTATACCGTAATACGTATTGAGAGTGGGCAGCGCCTCGGTAAACGGAAGTTTTTCAATTAAATGAACTCCCGTCATTACGTGAAAATGACGGCGTCGAATGGTCGCGGCGAAATTTGAGTGACGCCGGGACGATTCCGCGGCGCGAGGAAGGGTTGGGGAGGACAAAAAATCGAGAAGAAAACGTCTGACTTTTCAATTAGCCGCGCGCCGTCCGCGGACAAACTTTTAAGCTCCGCCGTCGGTAGTCGCGCCGCAGGAAGAAACGAATATCCGTGCCGCGTTGAGAAATATTCTCGTCCGCATTCATAGGACTTGTAATACACTCGGCGTGCCCAGGCCTGGGTCATTAAAACAGGCGACCGTGAAGTAATCACGCGATGTCATCGAACTCGGCGATTATTCTAAGATAGCGCCGCGGACGCGGATTTTATTCTCCGGCAAATATAAATGAATCGAAGCCACGCTACTCCCCGTCGCTCCGCCGTTCGCCCAATTCGAATTCGCTCTACCCTAATTATTGAGGCACTTAATTAATTACGAGCCTCCTCGCAGGAGGACGATTCGTTACAATATCTCGACGTCTCCGGCGCCGCTTTACGTCGTCGCACGAAGGTCGCCGTCGCATACGTGTATATTATATTATACGACTGACGTATACACGCTTGAACAGTTACGTGCTCTTCGAGGCATTTGGATTTACTCGAGGGAATCAGGATTTTACGACTGCGTGCATCCTGGGTGGATCTTCTTGTGCGTAACTTCCACTCGCCGTATCGTCACGCAGAAGCCGCACAGAATATCGCCTATAAACTGCCATCGGCCTGTGTGCCGGTGCACATGCGTGCGCGCGGCATACTTCGACGAAATGAATATTTGATGCAGCCGCAACACTTTCGCGGCTGTTCTCTATAGACCCGGCGCGACCTCTCGAGACGTTAGGACTGTGGCAGAAAAGGCGCGCGAGGAATTCTTCACATACGTAGAGAATGCGCGCGATCGTGAGTGCGCGGAATTTCCTTCGAGCCTTTTGTCATCGCGCGATGCGATAGGGATGGAAAATGGAGGCGGCATAATGGTTATAATTGCGGCTTCAAGCGTGGATGGGCCTGCGATCGTCGAGGTGCTTCGACGTCCATAGCGCATAATAGTTCCCTCCTTGATAGCGGTACTAACTGATTTTTTCTACGCCGATCGCATCCCGTGCGAGAGTCTCGCGGATTTTATTTGCGCCTTCCTACTGCTCGCGTTATTCGTTACCACCGCCGTCGGCGGGCATTGAAAGTGACTTTGCCGCCAATTACGTAATTAATAAATTTCAATATTACGGCTGCCGTTGGCATTGACGGTGGTCGTTCGCGGCGTCGCGTCGCTCGAGGGTCCCTGAACTGTTGAATTCTTACGTGAATTATCCATGCCTCGATTACATGCAGGACAGCGGAAAAAAGGCTGTATATATGTTAAGCGTAACAACGCGCTAAGCGTTTCCACAAAGGCGAACGCCGGCTCGATGCCGTATCGAATCGTGATTTTACAGGGAATTTATCCGGCGAGATAAACTTTTTCGCGCGCAACACCGCCCCCCGCGTTCGCAATCCTTGGATATGAAGTCAGTGCTCTCACGCAGCAGTCACGCATTATGCCGCATCTGACCACCCTCGCGACTGTCATTATCCCGAAGCGAGGGAGCCGGTGGGTAGGAAAGGGGCAAAGAAGGAGGGAGGGAGCGCTTATGGCAGGGCGAGTTCTCTCCTCGAGATAATGATAGTCGGACGGACAGACAGTTCTGGTGACTGAGAATCCGCGCCGTTGTTATTAAACTTATTCCACGCCACGCGGTCGTCTGAACGTGTTGCTGCTGCCGCTTCGGACACGAATGGCCTGCCCGACTAGAAGCTGCTCTCTCTCGTGGACACTCTCGCGGAGTGAATTAAGTAACGTTAATTGAAATCCAGCGTCGGCCATATATCAAAATTATCTTCGACGATCCTCTCCGAGGGGCTGGGTACGACGAATTGGAGAGTGTAACAAATTTGAATTTCCTGTCAACAAAAAGTCCCCTCTCTCCGATAACCGAGCCGTTCGTACGCACGCATCAAGGAAACTTGCCGATCGACGACTACGTCGTCGTGACACTCGCGGCCGAAATCACGGTGTTTGCGTTGATTCCCTCGACACGGCTCTTCACTCTCGCCGTAATATCTCATTCTTTTTTCGCCTTTGTTTTTACTTCCTCCCCTCCACCCCCTTGCTTTCTCTCGCTTTCTCCTTCTCTCCTCTCTCACTCTCTCTCTCTCTCTCCGCTCCCTTCCTTCGCCTTTCCCTTCGGCGCAGCGTTTACTTCAGCCACCCAGGAAAAACTCATGTTATTAAGCCGCGGCAAAAGTCCTTCGTGCCCCCTCCCCCTCGCCCCTCTCCCCACCCCTCACGCCGCCGCGCCACGGAAGGAGAAGACTCGTCGTCGTTCCTCCGGCGAAGCCTCGCTAGATTAGTTCATTACCCGGCGCGGCGTGTCTTCTGTTTTTGCCCGGCGTGGAAATAGATTTGTTGCAAGATCGGACCTGCGTTCTTGCGTACATACAAGCCACGGCGAGTGCATCGTCCAGGCACGTGTAAGAGAGCGTCGCTCCATACGTGCGCGAGCGCACCGTCCGACGGACTACATGTATGTACGTATACACACGCGCTCGGGACCGGGTGGGCACCGACAGCGTGGATAACCGCGTCGACATTTCGTTCCATCGATTTCATGCGAGATCCACGAAACGCTCCCTTAACCGAACCGATCCGCGACTCTGACCCCGGCCCCGGCCCCGGCTCCGACGTTAAAAGCCGCCGTAATATCTGGACGGGTTTTCGGTGGAAGACGAGTAATTCCACGTTGTCGCGCGAAGGATTCGCCGCCGGGTGGATTGTTTCGGCTAGCTCTCGGGGCGTGCTTTTCCAATTTTACGGCACCGCTCACGCGCTCGTCGACGATAATTACAACACGTCTTGCCGAGTCGCAAGTTTCATGTACCTCACGAACGTACAGCGCGGACAGCGAACGAAGGGGGATCCTGGGAATAATTCGTTCGATTATCTCGCGTGCCACGAAATTCCGTCCGAGGTTTGGCCGCGCCTACGAATATCGCGGCACATTAAATCGTCGTAACAGCCGACTGTTTTCCGCGGCCGAAAAACGGCCGTTCGCGATGGGGTGTGAAACGAAGCGTCTCGAGTCGGGCGTTGGGGGAGGGGGGTGGATCGTGGGAGAGAGGATCGATGGCAGCGTGATTTCCCAATGCGAATCGGGCCCCCGGCGAGTGTGTTGAGACGAAGAGATTTCGGCTGGTGCTTTGCACGATCAGTTTCGGGGCCGGTTCGGCCGATTCCGCGCTCGCGCCGCGCCACCCCCGGCTGGCACACGCGGCCATTATGCAGCGCCGAAACTGACACCGGTTTCCGAACTAAATTGTAATACGGTTATCTGCCGGAACGTTCGACGTGCTCCGCCGCCGTTCCCACGGGGGAGGAATGGTCGAGGGGTTGGGGGATGGGGTTCGGGCAGGGGGCGAGGAAGGGCTTGATGGCGGCAGAAACGTCGGTGGTGGCGACTGCGGTGCTGGTGTTGGGTCGGAGGCGCCATTTTTGTCGAGTGCGTATCATTATCGATTCACTTTTATCCATAGTGAATGAGCGTACCTACGTACGGCTCGCTCTTTACATGGACAGGAAGTCGGAGTTTATTACACGGTACGGTACTGGCTAAAGTGGAGTAGGTACGCGCGTACCCTCCTTCTCTCGCGGCCTCTCTCTTCCCCCTTTCTCTCTCTCGGGCTCTTTAAAATATAATATTATCCAGCCGTCCGTCGATAGGGCCCGCGCGAGCGCTTATAAACACGTACGCTCGCACACACACACACACACACACACACACACACACACACACACACACACACGTGGACACGTGTGACCGGTGGTGTCGGCGCTGTTATACCCACCTGTGATTATAGAGTTATTTTTACGATAATGAGTTTCACAGTGTTCAGCCGTGCGCGCGCGCGCTTACTCGCGTCTGCTCGCCCTCGCGAGAGCCTTCCTTCGCCCTCTCCGATCGTGAGTAGCACAGATGACCTATTACGTGATCCCTCAGCCTGTAACGGCTGATCCGTATCGCGGAAAAAGCAAAGCGGGGAGCGATTCGTTTCTTGCGACTTTTCGCCGATTCGACCCCCCGAACTCGATCGATCAGTCGATAAATCGATCGCACGACGGCCGAGATTTATGAGCCGCACTCGGGAGGATGCGCGCTTCTTAGTCCTAGTCGTAATTGTGGACCGACGATTTTTATTCAGCTTCCTCCCGGGACGGCTGGAAGCGCGAGTTTGTTGGTAATCGCGCGATCATCTGGAATGTCTTCCCGCGGACGAGAACGTTTTCCTGACCGTCGACGATTAACTCGCTCGACCGAGGCGCGCGCGCGCGCGCGCGCTTTATCCGTACGATCTTCGCCCGTTCCACCGGACGTTGCATCTCGTACGACAATTACTTCTTTCGACGTGCGCTCGGGCAAAGTACTAGCGCGTTCGCAAATACGCGCGGATACTGAAGGAGTAAGGACGTCTGACGGGAACCTGCCCGATCGGATCGGTCTGGCCCGTCGCGCGCCTTCATTTTCCGCATGCGTCATCGAGCCTCGCCCAGACGACGTCTATAACCTGTACTTATGGACTAACGTCTTTATAAATCGTCACGTAAATAGCGTCAGCAGCCGGGCAGATCGTTAACACTGGCCGTAGGACAATTGTGAGGGAGAAAAATGGAAGGAAGCGATCTGTCGCGGACGAATCTACAACCGATATTTTGCCGAACGTTTATCTGGGTGAAACGTATATCGGCCGATCTGGAACGGATATATATATACACATACGTCTAACCGTGCGCCAGCTCCTTCTCTTTCATCGCAAATTGCGTCGGAACGGGTAAACGGTAGCGGAGGGTACGGCGGGCGCGGGGAGAGAGGATTAATTTCGCATGAGCATCGATTATTTTAAGGCGGTAGTAAAGCCCTAAGTCGACGATTTCCCGCCGGCTATTTCCGTCGGCCGTCGATGGATGTTTAATTTCACCCAACATGCCCGTTTCCGTTTTTCGCCTGCGATCCTCGTTCCCCTCGCCATCGGACAGCTTCAAATGCGTCTCATGTTTTTTTTTCTATCCTCCGCTGGGAGGGTAGAAAGAAAAGAACACGCGCGCGCGCGCGCTATATGACGCGTCAATGAATCTCGACATTATTTACGACGGCGGAAGATCCTGATTGCACGTTTTACGTGCCAATACGTCGGGTGCATCGGTATCGTGTGGCTCGTCGATGCTCGGCCAATCCGTAAGTGTAACGCCGCAACAAATCACGTGCAGCAGACTTAACTACCATTAATTACCCCGCGCGCCGCGTCTGGTCGCGATTTTATCGAGCGACCGCGATAAGCGACCGACAGACATCGAGGTCGAAGAGTGATCTGGAAGAAGCAGCCGATCCTCTCACCGAGGAGAGCGGCCGAAAGGAGATAGCTTGAAGAATCGAGAGCTCCGTTTCGAGTTCCGCCTTACGAGACACATACGCCCACTTCGCCTTTGATTAATTTCGTGCGAGGTGCAAGACGTACAGCGTTCGATCTTCCTTTCGCACTCGTCGAACGCTAACGCCTCTGCTATATTCTTTCATATCTTCCTACGTTTACCGTGAGCGATGACTAAGCGTGCCGTTGGAATTTAGTCGTCGACTCGAGGTTAGCGCGTAACAGCGTGTCGTTCCTGTCTTCGTCCAACTAACGAGCGAGGAATGGAGAAGTGCTGCAGTCGGCGATTACTGTGGCCTATAAATTAACAGTACAGACGTTTACTTCGCCACCCATCGAACTTCCGCCGAGTGGCCTTTAACCGGCGTTAAGCGCGTTATCGCGGTGATTTTAACGCGGCGCGGCGTAGTTAGCGAAAGCGATCGTCGAAACAGGAGCGACTTTATCGTTGAGGTGATTCAAAGTGGCTCGCTCAATTGCCGGAATGGGCCCTCGCCCTTCATCTCGTAGGTTGAGCGGAAGATCCGCCGGCGCGTGGGAACCCGGTGCATGCGACCCGCTTATGCGCCGTAAAAGGTTAAACGGCCTCTTTAACGCACACCTAGAAGACTTAGAGACCTTTCTATAAGCGGGAAAGCGCGTCGAGTCGGCCGTCGTTATCGAACAGTCGTCGTGCTCGGTTTGCGGTGGCTCTTTCCTCCTCCTTCGCCGTTCGATTCGCGCGCCACATGCGTTCGCCTCGCTCGCGCGGACGACGTCAGCGTCGCCCTTTACAGCCGGAGGATGCATTTTTTTGCCGGCCGCTCCAAGCCTACCGTCAAAGGTCGCCGATTCCAGCCGCTTTCGTTCGCCGACGACCGATGGATTTTTCGTCGTGGGCCACCGCGTTCGACTTGCGAGCCTGTGAGACGCATGTCGCCGGCTGACGTCACTTTGTCGTCTAAGCGCGGTGATCGATTGTCGTCTTGCGGCTTGAAGAGGGAACGGCAAATTCGATGGCTCCGGTGAAATCCGAATGGATGAATAATTATGTCGGGCAGCGACGAAAACGATCCCTCCTCGATCGTATTCTGGAAGCAGCCGGCGTCGGCGAGGTACGAAATATTGCGTTAGAACGCACGGCGATCACGAGACACTCTCTTTCTCTCCCCGCAACTCTCCCGACAAATGGCTCGAAAGTTCATACCTCGGCGGCGTACTAATGACGTGGGAAATATTCAGCAAGGAGCCGATAGAGTTGCCTGTTCCTCGCTTTATCTCGCTGTCTCTCCGACACTCTCCACGCGTTCCTCTCACTCCATACATGCCCATGCGAGCGTGCGAGAAGGCCCTCGTTCGCCGTCTGCATCATGATCCCCGTTCACTCACAATCAGGCCCCTCCCCGTTCCGCCGAAATTTATCAGCTCGCGATGCGTGGCCAAGGCTGACGTCGGGCTTTGCGGTTTATGGACTTGTTTTCGTTCGTCTGACTCCTTCTGCACGCCCGACAGTCGGTGGGGGTGGTGCAAAAGTTTGCCATCGGTGCAAAAGTCGGCGAGAGAGAGCGTAAAAATGGGGGAACGCGTCGGGAGACGGGGCTTTCTGCGGGAGAGTGGAGAGAAAAAGGAGGGCGAACAAGGAACGGGGAAGTTTAAGGGTGAGCCGAGGGTGTTAGGGTAGGTTGCGGCACGCCGGAATTCGGTCACTATTTTAATATCGATCCGCCCGTCCGCCCTCTACTCCTTGCCCTCCCTCCCTCTTCTCCTACGCTTCTGGCGCACTATGCGATATGTACGCGTGCGTGTGTCCCTCAGCGCGCTTGTGTGTGCGTGCTCCGTACACACGTGAGCGCGGCCGACGACACGCGTGTGCACGCTCTTCCTGCGCGACGATTTCCGCGATCCATCCGATTTTTTCGCGCGGCCGACCGTTGAATATTAGACGGCGTTCGTTAGGACGCGAAATACATTCTGGTGACGCTCGTCGGGATGTCGCTTTAATCGATTCCCAGGTTTTGCCGATTCCGAAAAGCTGACGCTTTCGGCGAGGGTGAAATTTGAAGTCGTCGTACTGTCGGTTTTGGCCGTCGCATTACGATTCATGGAAATCTGTCCATTGCTTTGGACGCCGCGTTGTTTACCGGTTCGGCATTACGGTTCTGCCGATGTTACGCGCATTGCGGAAGAAACTCGTAATTTCCGTTCGCTTACAGCGGCCGTGCCCGGGCTAGATTTCCCACAGGAAGAGTTAATCCTGCCTGCCGGTAAGGCCAAAGCAGAAACGGACGAGTCTGTTATACTTTTGAGAATGTGAACCCCGAGCGCGCGCTGGCCCGTAATTTTTCCTAGTTCGCCGAATTATTGATGCCGCTCCTCGGCGTTAGTTATCGGCCGGCTCTCTTGGCTTTGGGGCTCGCCGCTAAAGTGGCCTCAATAATTGCGTTAACAATTAGCCCGGACGAATTAGAGTCGATCGAAACGCGTTATGCCCTCCCCCGTCGCAGTTTCGATCTTTTTCCCGGCGACTCTGCTCGCCGGCCGTGCTGAAAGATAGAGTGACCAGTGATGTACCATTTTACAGTCCATTAATTCATAATGTTTCCATTACCTTTCGCGGGATAGGTAAGCAAATTACGTGCCTCTCGACCGCCAGTTTTACAAAACAGTAGAATTACGCGCTTCAATGTTCATACGCGCACGTGAAAGCACATAATGGCTCGCCAGTAAAAGCGGATCCATGAGCCATAAAACGTCTATGCTTTTGTAATTTCATTAAAGCGACTCCTGTGCCTGGTCCGGCTAACGAACGTGGCTTCCTTTGTTTCCACCGGACGGATCTTACGTCCACTCGCTTGTTTGGCTAATGATATCGAGGATATAAACTATAGTCTGCTTTTTCCTCCGTGCCAGGCGGAATCGATCGGTAACTATGATACCGTCTCGACGCTTTTCTCGTCCAAGGATCCGAAATCGTGGTCAAAACGTATTTCGAGTTGGACGCGTTGGACAACAAAGACCCGCGCGCTGAGGGAGTCTAGGAGTCTCTTCTAATCGATCGATCGATCGTTACCTTATCGTTAGTCGCGCTCGATTTTGCGAGAGGAGGCTTCTGGGCGATCACGGAGCAACATTTGCCGGTGGATCGTTATTCGTGGAACGGCGCCCGACGTCGGTCGAATAGGTAGGAAAAGTCGCATGTTAAGCCTGATAAACGAAATATAAAAGCGGGAGGTGGACGAGGCGTGCGAGGGGGGAGGGTGCGGGACTCGACGGAGAAGGTGGTTCGGCGGTTTGAGGGTGAGGTACGAGGGGGTGGCGGGCGGAGGGTGGAGGGTGGCGGAGAGGTCGTAGAGTGAGGGTTGGGAGGGTAGAAGTGAACATCAGCGTGTATCCAACGCTTATACGGCTATTCTGCGGCGTTAGCGTGCGCTACTGCAACACACACGCCATCCACAGAGCGTGTGGCCCTCCTCCTTCTCCCTTCTTCCCACTCCTTCTCACTTCTCATCCACCCTCGCTCACTCTCTTTCGCTCCCTCGCCCCTTCGTCTCCTTCTCCTCCTCTCTTTCGCCACCCCGCACTAACCGTTTCCTTCTTTTTGCCAGAGGCCGATCGATATACCGCCGACTTATTTTGGATTATTTTCAGCCGGCCAGAGAGTGTACGGCGCCCCCTTTCTAGCTTGGAAAAAGGTCGAAAAAAAAAGAATACAGAGGAGAAGGGAACGGTGAATTCGCGCGGACCGTCGCCGACGCCGGCGACGCTGCATGGCTTTCTGGGAAAATTTTGTTGCCACATGAAGCTCTTCCCGATGAACCTTTCGGTTATGCGAGTCCCGCTCCCTCTTTCTCTCTCTCTCTCTCTCTCTCTCGCGCGAATGCAAGAGGGAAGAAAGTCGGCAACGGGAAGCGGACCGTGTAAACTGTACGTTTTTAGCGATGTTTTGCCCCCCGTGAAAAAGTTTTGTTCCCGACGAAGAGTGAGCTGATGCTTCGCGGTTCCACGTGAAAGCGCGTTTTCCTCCCCCGACGCCGGAGGATGAGACGCTGCTGCGTTTCTAGCCGAAAATTTTTAACCCGTTCGCTGCGCCGCGGCCAAACAAATGCGCGTCACACTTCGTTCAGTTTGCCAAGCGAAAACCGGCTCCCCTTCCACCGGCTGCATTACGAGTTCGTCGTCGGACGTCGGGTAAAAAATTACTTTCATCCAGCCAGACATTCGTCTCTCTGATATTTCAGCGTTTTTTGCCCGCTCCCCGCAACGGAGAGGATCAAATCACCGCGATCAGTTTTGTCGAATTTCCAATTTCGGTTACTTGCATATCAAAACGTTCGGCCCTTTGATTCTTTGATGTCGAACATTGGTTGCGTCGAATCTATGCATGTGGATTCATTACGCGGCCGTTTGTTGGCGCCGGCCGCGGAAAACTTCGTCAAACATCAGATTAGATCTTTCAGTCCTTCGGCGCTTTCAACAGAATACTTTTTACGGCTCGCGCCAGTCTATTGGTCCTCGCCGGCACAACCGATTGCCACGGTGAAAAATAAAAACTCCAAGTTTCACGGATCGTTGGGCGCGCGCTCGGGAGAGGAGAAATTTTTTCGTTACCACGATCTCGTTTTCCCAACGACGCCGGTAGGTTCGACAAACGCGATGAATACGAGATGTTGGAGTAATGGAGAATTTTACGCCGACAGTCGAAAGTTTCGTTCGCCGCATTTTAATACCTCGCCGCGCCACTCGCGTCCGCGAGCCTCCCGCAACCTGCGACACGAAGCCCGGATGAGTGTTCCAAAACTGACGCTATTTCCTCACCCGCGCTACTCACTGCTTATCCAAATTTTTCATCGACCGGGACCAAGAACGGCGCCTTTCGCCACTTTTGCGCGGAGAAACTTCTTCATCCCCGACGTCCATTCTCCCGCAGCCATCGACATTGGCAATGTGTTTTTTAGCGTCCGGTGCCCTGTTGTCGCGCGCGACCCATCGATCGTCTGCGAAGTCGTTACGTAATTTTCATGGTTCGCGGGCTGACAGAGGGAAGGGCTCGACCTATATCCCGGCCGCACGGCGAATTTATACATTTTTAACCGATCCGTCTTCGGTCGTCGGCTGAGCACGTTAAACGTCGTCGGGCCGGCCGCTTAGCGAAAGGCTCGGCGACGAAGAATAGAGAGCGGCCAGCACGACTCATTCGCCATTCATTCATCCCGATCGATCGTGCGTCGGCCACAGTTTCGGGCTGGTCCGCGTCGGCGGCGTTAGATCGGCCGAAAATTCTGCCTCATTCGATCGCCGCGTCCTCTTTCCTTTTTTCAGGTGGGCGCTCGCGCGCGCGAGCGCGAGAGGGCGAAACGCGAGTAATTTTGCATCCATATCGCGTCGCGGTGGGGAAGTGGCGACGGTCGCTATTTAAACCGCGGGTGTATCAATAACGAAGTAGTTTTTGGCGGATTTCATTGATTTCCGATGGAGTTGCGCTGATGTGCTGGGACGGCGGCCGGCGGCCGGTGGCGGTGGCGGCAGGTAGGCTGCATGCACAACATCGTAATTGATTGGACCTGTGGCCTGATAACCGCTCGGTGACCTCACCTCGCCTCGTTCGATACGCGTATCCGGTCGTGGAATAATTATTTTTTTCCCCCGCCGCACCGTCCGTTTTTTCTCCACACCGCCATTACCCGCGGCCGCGGACTCGCGAGGATTACATATGCGCGCGTGTTGAGATACGCGCAGAGAGACATATAGCGCAGGCTGGCCGAGGGCCGACAACATCGTGTCGCCGGGGTCTATGCAAATTTCTACGTTTATGCACGAACGTCTTTCGATCGCGCGAGGCCCTTAAAACGAAATCTTGGACAAGTGATCGACGCGGCGTACGAGGCGTCTCGTTGTTCTGCGCATGGCAAAAGCGCCGTGCCCGCGAAGCGAGTCGCCAGTCAAGTCATCGCGCTTCCGTCGTTTCGCCGTTCTCGCAACATAATCATTACAAGGCCGACAAAAAAGTTGCCTGCGAGAGAATGAGAATTTCCAATGCTGTAACGAGTGTACTCCTTTTTCTTGGCAAGCGCGACCCGGGGCCAAAGTTTGCTCGCTGCCGTTGGATAATTATGCTGTTTTTTTTTTTCTCCCGCCGCATCCATATCGGACTATTAGAGCATCGAGGCAAAGGGCGAAAGTACACCGTGAAAGCTGAATGTTCGCAGGGGCGCGTTCATGCAAATTTTTGAAGTCGAAGCACGGACCCGGGCTCCCTTCTGGCTCGGCCGAAGTGAAATTCGCAAAGGCGGAATTTCCCCATCGGAAATCCAGGTGAAACACGACGCGGACGCGGACGCCGACGCCGACGCCGACGCCCCGGCCTGTTCCGCCGGGCGTAGGAAACGAAGAACGCCGGCAAAAAGGACTGCGCAAGGGAGGCGAAAGGACGCGGCCGGATAATATTTGTACCACGACGGTATTAATTAAAATGAATCGCCGCGGTAGACAGGGACCGTAGCGCGTACGATGGAGGATGTTGTTCGGCGAACACAAAATAACGGAAGATGCTCTTAATAATAATAATGATAACGTTGTTACATCGACGGCAGGCATATAATTTCCCCGGTTAGCACGCAACAGTTATATTTTGCAATTACGCAGCCATCGAGGGCCCCGCACTCATACGCGTCGACCATTTTGAAAAATTAATTTTGATGCCTCGGAACGCTATAGCTTCCTCCCACCTACGTGGACAACACAGACGAAAGAATGAGCGAGCGCGCGCGCGGCAACTTTGCAGTGCGTGAGCAATTAACTTTTGCCGGAGAATTACAGGACGAGGCCGGAGCGAGTTGAGGAGAGAGAAGATACGCATCGTTCGCGAAGTACAGGAAGACCGTAATTCCTCGGACCTAGCAACCGAGGCCTGCCATCTTCGGCTAATTCCACGCGATAGAAAAGTAAATCCGCGTGCGCGCGCGTTCTGCCTTCCTTACTTCCGGCAAGGGCGACCAAAGATGCTGAACCACTTCCTTCCTCGAGACCTGTATCCGCGAAGGCGCGATCCGAACGTTTGATAACGTCGACCGATTATATTCCAGCTCGCCCTTTCCACGCTTCTACCTCTCGCTAAACTCGTCACGCCTTTAATCGGCTCTTTCTTCGAGGGAAAAGAGGCGTGTGTTATGATTTCATTCTGCTCGCCGGCCGTAACGCTTGAATTTCGTGCCTTAGTAATTCTCGGCAGAAATTAGCAGTCGATGGCCGACGGATTATCGCGTCGTCCGAGAAATGCCACTCTCGGCCGCGAGGACTAAGTGGCTTCGCGGAATCATCTGCGTAACACGTACGCGGCCGCGTGCCCCGCGCAAATTCCTCCCTTTTTCTACAGCGAACAATTCTTTTTTCATCCAGTCGATTAGACCTCGATTCAGTCTAGACCCCTGCCTGCGCGCCGGCGCGCTATAAATCACCATTCTCATTTTCATCGCGCTCGACGTACCGTGGGCCCCGGCGGCGTTTAATTCGAAGGTGCCGGAAAAATGAAGACGCGCGAGAAATCCGCACACGAGCGCTGTGGGCGAGTTGGCCGGCTCGGCGTGGCGGGCGAAAAAACGGCAATTCAGGGAAGAACATCTTCTTGATCTCGGCGAACTCGTCGATTCGCAGGGATCGCAGGGAGAAGGCCGTCGGAGTGGCGGTCATTAACGGCGACAGGAGTGAGAGGGAGCGACTGAGGGACGAAGAAGGACGCGTTCTCGGCTGTGAAGGGAGGTCGCGAGGGATAAAGAGAGAAGGCACCTCGCCGAGCGTCTTAGTTTACAAGGTACGAGGCTGTAAACGATTTAACGGTTGGTAAAGAGTCGGCCTGCGTTCTCCTTCGTCGAAAGAGAAAAAGAGTGGAAGGGAGGGGAGGGAGGAGAAGAGCCCTCAGTGGTGTCGTATACCATCGACAGCTTAGATCCTTCGAGCCCGGGCAAAAAGCGCTGGCGATCATTACGGTATGCACGTTAGGAGAGCGGCGTTAGCCTGTGGAATTTCCTCCGCGAAAAGTAATACCTCGCTCGGGCCAGTAAATCCCGCGCAAAATTGCCACCGGACGACGCCGGCAGAATGTCCAGCCTCGACTCTCAGTCCCACCACCGGAATACTCTTACTAGCCTCATCCGCTCCTAATCGCTACTCAAGCACAATTTTTGCCCAATTTTCGCGAGAGCCGACGAAGACGACGGTTAGATTTTCGCGTAGAGGTCCCATCTCGGGGAAAAATTGAATTTGAACCGGAAGCCAAGGCGTTTACGTGCAGAGTCGAGCGCGATCGGTCGGCGAATCACGTCCGTGAACGTACGCACGCGTGCATACGCGGAACGAAGACGGATGCGTTCCGAACCGTAACCGTCTCTGCACTTCGCGAAGAGTGCAGTACCGTGCGCTGCGTTTCGATGCGCCGCACCGATGCTCGATCGACACCGCATCATTGACATGTACTACTTCGCCAGTGGTCGTCGCGACCTCTGCAGTGATAGAAATCATATAGAACCAGACATCTTCTTCCGAGCCGAAATCGCAAGCATGGAGGGCGGAGAGGATATTCGACTGTTTCTTTACGACGTGGTGCTTTGACTTCGACACACGCTCCTGCGGATGCACTGAGCGTGCACTGGTGCACACTCTCGACTCTGCGCTCACGCGTTCGCTCGCGCGCGCGCGATAGTAATTATCATGCGCTGGCCAGCACCGGCAATCTTTGAAGGTCGACCCGCGCCACTGCTTCCTTATTGTGAGCCGAGCAAGAAAGAGAGGCGGCGAGAGGTGGAGCAGGACGAGCCGAGGAGGGAGAAGGACGACGCGAGAAGGATGGAAGAATGCACCTGTATTAACTTCGCGCCACGGCACGCCGCGTATACGCGTTTACTCGCCACTGTCTGCTCATTACGTAGGCATGGCGATTTCAGAAATACGAGGTTTGTCGAGTCTGCTCGCCACTCGTGCGGGAGAAAGAGGGGAGTGACGGAGGAGAGGGATGGAGCGAGGTCTTTCTCGCAGTCTCCCCTTCTGCTATTTTCTCTTTACTACCCTTCTCTCCCCCCTTTTCTCTCTCTATCCCTCTCTCTCTCCGTCCTTTGTCCCTTTGCCTCGCTTTATTTTTTTCCTCCTGTTCCTCCCGTTGTCGACTACCGGCGAGGCAAACTCAGCGTCGAATAAAAGTTGGATCACGAAGTTGCGCGAAATTGTATCAGGAGTATCATGGAAGTTCGACCGGTCGTGCAGCTTCTCCCTAAATTCGGCGCGTTCGCCGAAATGCGCGCTGGCGTGCGGTTAATCTCTTCGCCAAACGTCACGGCGAGTCTGTCATTAGGTTACAATTTACACGGACAGACCTAGACACGCATCCGAAAGATTTGTCGAGGAAAACCTTGTCCCGACTCTCGGCGTACGAATACAGTGCGCATATGAGTCGAACTGCTTACATCGATCATTAAACTCGTCCGTCGAAATTTTCGACGACACGCTCGCACGGGATTGGCGTCGTTGCGCGGGAGGGAGGGAACTCGAAACTATAGAAATTTCTCTGACGCCAGCAGAGGAGAGGAGTCGGGCGCCGGGCGGGCATAACCCCGTTTTCATCGCGATTAATTGGGTTGCGCTGTCACAATTAATCTTCTCCTCGATAATTCGGGAATCGGGTTATATTTCGTCATTAAATCTGGCGGAATATCTTGTTAGCGGGGTTGATTCAGAAATAGGTTTCTTGCTGATCGGCGATCGGTTGACTGAGGGGCCCGTCCATTATTGATGCGTTTAGAAGAGGAGCCAAGAGCGAACGGGAAAATCAATAACTTCTTCAGACGTCTCTCCCGTGATACGGATACGAAAAAAGAGAGATAGGGAGAGAGAGAGAGAGAGAGAGTGTGAGACAGTTGGATGAGGAGGCGGAGAAGAGGACGTGCATCCGGTGGAAAAATTCGATAAATCTGAAAACCTGATAGACGGACGTCTGTCACGCGACTCAAGTAAGTCGTCCAACGGACGCACTCAATTTTTTAATAATAACGGGTTCGAGAATGCGCTATTTTTTTCCCTTGTTCCCATGTCGCGGTCGGCCAATAACGAAGGGACGACGATTTTCATTTTCCATCTTGCCAACGGCGAGGCATCGTAATAAACTTTCCACTCTTTTGACAGTTCGTTTTACCTCTTCATTTTTTTCGCCGACGATCTAGGTATTTCGGTGAAATACAGTTTTAGATACGCGAACTTCCGACATAGATAGGACGCACAATATTGCGCCGCGAAAGAAACTTTGGGCTGCGAGCCGCGCACAATGGAAGTTAGTCGATCGTAAACTCAACCCTTGCGTGCTCTTCTGCTCGTTATAATCAAAATGTTACAGTCGTGTGTCCGGTATCGATATCGATACCGCTCACTTTGCTCGGTAGTTCGCGGAACCGAACTAATCCCGCCGAATCTCACTTCGCCCAAAATTCGCTGGCCCCTCGTTTAGATCCGAAAACTTCCGAAATCCGCCGTACCGCGCGTGCGGTCCAGCACCTTCTAACTTACAGCCAGCGCGTCTAATGGGATACGTGTAAGTGCGTGCATAAATCGAGCAACAAATACGTGACTACATAAGACTATCGTGCACAATGTACATACACCTTTCTCGTATCGCCGTACCAATCATTCTTCTTAACTTACGAATCGAAATGTAAAATATGAAATGCCATCTAAGCTCCACTACCGTCGTCTGTCAGGATGCAAGAGTCAAATAATGAAGTCGACGGATCACGAATTCAGCCGCATTTAAACTCGCAGCACACAATTACACATAAATCATATCTAGACATAGATAATATTAGTCACAGATCATACGTACACGAGTCTACAATACGGACTACCTATATGTGCACGGGATATAGATAGAACATATAGATATCCACGTATGAATACAAAGGCCCACACGTAGATATCCCCCCCTCCCCCTCCGCCACTCCATCACATAGATGAAACGGACACACGCTCGCGTAATCCGCCTATACGTACATGCACTAACGGTGCATCCTGCCACCACTTCCGCATTGCACCTATACCGCCTATGGTTATACGCGTTTCTGCACTCGGTAATCGCGTCCCGCCCGCCCCCGGCCCGTTCTCCGAAGCCTCGCCAGCGAACGTTCCTTCATCGTGCTCCTGGAAACGCTGCAGAACCATGAAAGAGAGTGTGAAACAGTCGCGTGGGAGCGGGAGAGGGATGACGGTGGCGGTAGGAAGGGAGGAAGAAAAAGGCGCGAAGGAGACGGACTCGGCCGAGGAAGGAGTCGAGCGTGAGTGAGCAAGAGTTGGAAGTTGGAAGAGGACGGCGGAGGAGATGGAAAGAGAGAGAGGAAGCATATGGCGAAACCGGGAGGAGAATGAAAATGAAAGAAGGCGAACGAGCTGAACGGGTTGGAAGGAGAGGACGATAAGAGGCGCCGTCGTTGTCTAGCTGCGACAGAAAACGAATCTGCACGCCGGAGGCTGCCCTGCCCTCGCCGTGGTGTGCTGTTGCTCGATGTTGCCCGATGATTCAGGTTTCGCACGATGTTTACCTTAGGAAACCCATTCGCAGAGCCTGCGCGACGTCGAGAGCGTGTGCACGCATACGATCAGGACGCGAGTATCCGCGATTATCGGGCAGGGCCGTGCCTCACGGGTGTCGCGGCGCAATCTCGCGAATCCGGCGTGCTTTTCGTGAGAGTGTGCGCTTCGACGGCGGGCGAAGGCGCCGCGAAGGTACGCCGTGAGCCTGCGATGCGAACGCTCTGACTGGTGCGAAAGTATGCGTCAATGAAAGCGACATGCTACCGCGTGAGGCGTCACTTACAATATTCCATCAAGTCTGTCAGGTGGGAATTATACGCAAGTTATAAGTCTGAACCGAAATTTGCGTACATGAGAAATAGGGGCTCTCTCGAAACCTGAATTTTCAAGTCTAAACCAAGACATTACGCACCGTCATCAAAGTCGCATTGCCCTAAAACTGCATATACCCTATATCAATTTAAAGCCCTGGAGAATGGCTTGCCCTAAGCCTAAGCTAAGCATTCAGGAAACAGTCGAGCGTTCAAAAACGAAGCTACATGGCACGTTGGAACAAACGCGCTACCGTTACCGCGAAGACAGTCTCGGTAGCTCGGTTATGGATGACGTCGAATAAAGAGGGTTCTCGATCGGTTCCAAGACCCCTCACACCTGTGCTTCTGGTAATAGGCGCTTGTCCGGCCCTGCGGACAACACCGGTAGCCGAACGTACACGCCCATCGTACAAAGCGCTTCTCCTGGCGCGATACACCGTATATATGCACACATCCCCGTGGTGGCGATAGTAAGAGGGAGGACGAGAGGGAAAGGAACAGGGATAAAGGGCGAGAGAGAGACAGAGAGAGAGAGAGAGAGAGAGAGGTGTACGAGAGCGCTCACGCTTATGCATGCTCGCAGCATCTGTTGGTACAAGACAGACGTTCGCGGCATTACGTTACGACGTTACGATCCCCCATTCCAGACCCCTGCTAAGAGACCGCATATGCTTACGGCACTGGAACCCTCTCGTCGCTAATCATAATCCGGACACAACGATACGCACCGATTGTCTGTCCTATCGTTGACGAAAGAAACGATGTCGCTAGAGCCCTAGAGTGTGACGTTGTACTATGCAAAGCGACCGTCTTTCGACGCCGTCTCGAACTGGAACGAGCCGCGGAACGTGCAGTCGTCGGTAATTGCGGCGGCACGTGCGCTAATCGATGCATTGCGATGCCATGCGTGACGGCGGTTGCTTTTTTTTTTTATCGTCTTTCCTCAGGAGCGCACGTCGAAGAAACACTTAGTTTGCATAAGTTACACTCATTGTGCAGTTTGTACGCTCTGAGTCTAGTATGGCGCCGGATAGTTACATCGGGAGCGATTATCGATAGTCGCCGGGGCGCGAGCCACGTTGCGCGTCCACGTGCGGACGCGTGTTCTTTTCTTTCTTTTTCTTGTTGCGCGCGCGCGAGATCAAGCGTGAGGCGAGGTGCGGTATGCGGACGGCGTTATTATTTCGCCACACTACCGCGACTGCCTTTTCTGCGGAGTGGCCCAAGGTGGCAAGCTTCGTCGTATCGCCTTTGTCAAACGTCGCAATGCATTCGTCGCCGCTGTCATCCTCTTTGGCTTTTCTCTTATCATGCTTCTGGAGGGTAGCGCGCATAGGCGTAAGGTTCGCGGAAACTTGAATTTCTTGACGAAACTCCGAACCGTGCCTGGCGTAGCTCGAAGTTGACGTTTCGCACGGATAAAAATTGTTATCTAGCGCGGTGCCGAGAGAGGATTACGTGTCACTGTATAAAGTCGCATCGGTGCAGAATAGCGAAATTATGTTGGCGACAGTTTGGCCGAACTTAAACAGTTCCGCGGGACTTACCGGCGTCATCAGTTGGCCGCACGTCGCCGCTGACGAATTTGTCTGACATAATTCGCGGCGAGAGCTTCCAGCTCGTTCAATTCGGACCGATCGTAATTTGGAGTATCGTGCGCCGGGCGTAATTGTAACCGCTCAAAAGCGGGCATAAAGACGGCGCGAGCGCGCGCGCGGAACCGCGTGTTCATTGTTCGTAACAATGGCACGGACAAACCATAAAATCTTTACTGTTATAATCTTCTCAGCGGGTAGGTGTCATAGGCGTTGGACACAGACACCGTAAAAATGGCGTACGAGCGTATGAATGGAGGGGGCTATAAGGTTCTTAACTACGCTCGTAACTTTTTCCACCCCGCGGCGAACTTCTCCGCGCGGCATCCTCTGTTTTCTCGAATCGACGGAAACGTTGGCGCCTATGTCCGCCACCTATGTCAATCTCCCTTCGTCGATTCTTCGCGCCGTCGTCTCTCCATACTCCACCGTCCGGCCCGTAATAATCCACCACGGTGGGAGATTGAATCGAGCGTGGATATTATCGAATCGCACGCTCGTCGTGTGCGCTCACGCAGATCATTATTGCTTCTCTCCACTTCTGTTTCTCCCTCTTTCTCTTTCTCTGTCTCTCTCTCTCTCTCTCTCTTCTTGATACGTTCGAGCGCACGCCACACAGTGCAGTCGCACCTTTATTTTTCGCCGCTACGACGCGCGCAATCACGTCCGTCGGCGATTTCTTGGAGGAAGGACGCACAGGTGCCGAGCACGCGGGAATAGGACGAGGACAAGGGGCAGCGCGGGGAAAAAGAAAAATAGACGACACGGGGAGAGTACGGGGGAGGCCAATGGAGATGGAGCGCGGAGCAGTTTCGAGAGGGAGAAACAGAGGCGGCAAGATATTTCTCCGCGCATCGAACCGAGTTTCGAGTTTATTACCAGCGACGGCAATAAGATAACGGCGACAGGGAGTGATAAAGAACACGGCCTCTCCCACGGGATCGTAAAGTAACGATGAAAAGTCTCGGACCGATGAGGATTCCGCGCGGATTTCGACCGAATAATGCCGGGACCTGTCCTCCCCCTCTCGTTCCCTTCGCATCCGTGGTCAAGTCTGTCCGGACGAAATTTTCGAGTCTTTATATCGAGCCGGATCGAAGTCGACGAGCGAAGTCCCCTGGAAATTGAGGCCGAGGCTGCGGATCCGTTGTCTTTGTTCGCGTACGATCTGAACGGAGGAATCTTGATGAAGGAGACTCGATGCTCAGTGGTCGAGGAATAATATCGATTTGAAATAGAAGATATTGTAGCCTTGACGGATGTTTCTATATTTGTTATGAGGAGCATCATAACTTTCTTTGTCTTCGCCTAGTCAAATGGACCGTTTCGCCGCGGATGAACGGCACAAAAAGTGAGTGGATTTCACGGTCGGCGCAGTCAATGACAAGGATCCAGGATCGTCCTCCTTCTTCTGCGCGGAGAAAAGGAACAGTCGCACGAAGACGTGCGTCCTGACACCTTTTCACGCCCGGATTATTCTTCACGGATCGTCGACGCACTTTGCCGATCACATCGGCGCGATCGTTCTCATCGTCCGAACCGAATCCTCCGAATCTCCCCAGTGCCAACACAGCGACGCACACCCGACCTGTCGCCTTTCTTTCAAAAATGTCGAAAACCGTGAACGCTGAAGCGCACGCATTGACGAAGAGCGTCCGACGCATGGGACGTAAATCCGCGGGCAGATAGCGCCAGCTTACGGCCGTTCGCAATTCATTTCTCGCACAATATCAGCCTTGCGCCGCGAAACGTCTCGTAATTGGAGGCTCACAGACGTGCGTACGCACACAGCGAAAAAGTGGCGAGCGTGTAAAGACGGACACAGGGGCACGGTTACTTCCGCTCACCGCGGCTACCGGCGTTTACGAGCCAATAAAACAAACCGAAAGGGGAGTCAAGGAGGCCTTCTCGCGCTGCCTCGAGCCGTTATGCTCTCGAACGCTGGTTACCAACTTGGCCCCTCCGAGGCGTGTACACAATTGCGTTAGAATCGACAGGTCGACGACACGTGAGCTCATAAACGTCGCGCTTTGTGTCTTTTAACGAGCCCTCGGAGAAACCCTTCGCCGGTGATGTTAAAGGGCTCGTCATTCGAGCGATGACGACTGGCGAACGGAAGGTCGAGGACGAACTGGTTGTATAACTTGTATACGATCGCAGGAACTCGTCTGCCGTGCGCATCGTCAACTCTCGGGACTCGCAGACTCTCAACGCGACAGCGAGTCTTGTTTCACTCATACACCGATTAGATCGTGTCTTTCGCTCGAATCGATTGCTGCTGAATTTCGTTTAAAGCCTGCGACCGCCGCGACAGAAAAATCGGGATGACCAACTAGCGAGAGGAAGGTCGAGGGCGACCGATTATGAGGATCGCGTGATCGTCTGATTTTCTTCCGTTCACTCTTCCACCGTTCTCTTTCTCCTCCCTGCCCCGCCAGACTCGGCGTAATATTTCGCTCGGGGCGACGCGGATCGTCCCGTGCAAAATGGCGATTTTTTTGTCGTGATATTTTATGGACGCTAGAGCCATTATCATGGTAATTCTAGCGTGGCGCGTAGTCAATGTTAACGGATACGTTTGCCGCTCGCTTTTCTGCGCCGCGAACGGATCAATTTCGCTCGGCATTCACGCATCGAACCGGTCGCGTCACCCGAAATAGTGACTGACACATGCCTGCTCCACCAGACCGTATCAATTATAAATGGATAATTGGGCAAGAGTGATTTCAACGTTTCACCTATTTTCGCCGATATCTCTCCCGACCTACCGCGAGCTTTGCGGTGCGCTCTGTGTTTTTCTTTAGACCCTCTTTGATCCCACAAAATGGCAAGTCAATCGGAAGACTGTTATTTTTTCGCTTTACATTCGACCCATTTTCTCACCTATTTTAATCTACATATACCTAGCTTGATCTCTGGCGAAGTATTAGACCGAATTTTACGCTGGAGCCAATTTGTGAGAGTGTCTGCCGGGAGGAATGTAGGTTCCTCGAAGGATGCACGAGTTAGGATCATGCGGCAGCGGCCCTTCTCAGCGACCGACGAGCGCCGCATCCGCCTTTTAAAGGTACCCCACACGAAAGTACACGCGGCAACGCGACTGACGTTTCGCAATTTCCTGGCTGCTCGCGCGCGTGTCACGATTTTCGTCGCGCTTCAATCGCGATCGAGACTTCGACAGAGTGCCAAGCACCTTTCCGACTTTCCTTCCTCAAAACACGTCAAGCTTCGGCGCTTGACTCGTCGCCCGCGGACGGAGTGCGTGCGGGCAAAATCGTCTTGCATAGTCCTTATACCGCGAGGAATCTACGCCGCTGCAAAAAGTTACGTCGGAAGAAAATTATCACGAGATTAGCGTGTGGCGCACTTCTTGCCGGCGTTACGCGATATCACAATAATACTAAAGTTATATTGCGTCTAACGAACGTGATGTCGGTCCGAAGTTATCTCGGGCTATAAAGCGCTAATAGATTTCTTTCGTTCGAGAGCGGAGCCGCGCGATGATCTAAGAAGTAGGTATTCTGCGTAACGGGAGGAAGTCGAAGGAAAATGTAATCTTTACGACGCACCAGAATAAAGAGAGCGCGAGCGCGAGGATGAGTCGATCCTCGCGGATCACGTTCCTCCAACCACGTGGCTCGTTAACGCGCGCGACTCTATGATTTACGGGCGTAAAACACGATCTCGTCGTTCACTCGGTTAACATAGTTATAATAATAAGAATACAGCAACAACCGCGAGCGGCGCGCGAACTTTTTGCACCGACGACGACGCCGCCGGGTTCCAGCTCGCAGCACGAAAAGCACGGCGCGCCGCTCCGATCTTCCTGCGTGATATTCACGCAACGCGAGGAAGTAACGCGGGGATTGCTTGAGCCGAACAATTACCATTTGTCTTGGCGCTTTTTCTGGCGGGCAAAAAAGAATGTTCGCGGTGAGCGACGTCGGTTTCCGTAATAAATTTCCACCGTGCGGATATCGTAGACGGAACATTTTCGCAACATAGAAGGAAAAAATTCTAACACAATCGACGCCGCATTAGAGTCCGCTTTTATGCCGAAAAAGCTTTCGGGTTAGTCGATGACACCGTGATTCATACCGCGGAAGGCCACGGCGCGCAGTCGGTTAATGCGCTTATAATAATAATAACAGCGCGACGACGAGGGAAGTGCACGGCTTTTTGTGGTGTACGAGGTGAGAGCATGCGAGGCCGTCGTATCCGCGTCGTAGAGCGACGACGACGACGACGCCAGCTCCTGCTCCCCGGGATATTCTTCCAAAAACGGCCGGGTATATCGACGACGGCGGAAGCTCCGCGCGCGCAAACTTTTACGGCTTTCTTGCGAGCACGTAAAATACGTCCCGACAACCCCCGTGTGTGTATGCGCCGGCGAGCGCGAAGGACGCGGACGTACGTACGTGGGTACGTGTGCGCTTAGTTTGCGTCATGTGTTTCAGCGGGCAATGGCGCCGGAGCACGCGGTGAGCAGGTAATTTGTACGTGAGCGCCTGGCCGAATATCGTGCATCCGCCGAAAAATGAAGGACCGAGTGCGGAATCGAGCTCACCTGAGCTGGCAAGGGTTTCGCCGATGCGAGGATTTTCGGAAAATTGGAAAGGGGATCATATTCGCCAAATTCGACCCTCCGCCCCAACCCACTGCCCCGTGAACGGGCGCAGTCTTTCGCTGAAAAATTGATCGATCCAATGACGAGAATCGCGCCGCGACAGACGCTCTCATTCGTCGCGCACTCGCTGAGAAGACACGGTATATGTGCTAGATGGAACGGAAATGTTGAACGCCAACCCGCCGGCCGATTTTCGCGCCCCTGCAAATTCTCGTCGGACGAAGATTACGGATCTCGGCGCCCGTGCTTTTCGGGTGCGTTTCGCACGGCTCGACTTTGCCGCGGCGTGCATCCGCCATGAGTAAAAACGGCGCCACGTTGGAGAGTCCGAGAGTCGAGGGAGGACGGAAATAGGAAGACTGTGCGGTAAGCGGGGGGATGAGGGTGCGACGGAGTTGGAGGGAGCGGGGTAGAAAAGACAGGCCGCGAGGGAGCGAGCGAGAGAGACCAAAAGAGAAAAGGCGAGAGAGGGATGAAGCGAGGGAAACAGAGAGAAAGAGTGAGGAGAGGGAAAACGAGTGTGAGCGCCGGGGGTGGACGGGAAGTTTAACCATCGTGCCGTAATATTCTGTTGCTCCGGCGGGTAGATGAGAAAGGGCGGCGCGATGGCGCTGACAAAAAATGGGAACTATTTGATCGTGAACCGCGCCGCTCACGTGATGCGCGCACCTGCCTTGCGATCGTGATATACACGTACGTGTAGATGTGTACGATGAGACGCGGGTAGGGGAGCGCACGTGTGGGGTAGAAAGAGATAAACGCCCGGCGGGAGAGGATGGCATGGGCCAGGCTACTCTACCGACAGCCGAGCGACTGTGCACACGCCTAAAAGGGTTTTCGTTAGATTTCATTTCACACCCAATTACCTGGTACACACAGAGAGAAGGAGCGAGCCGACGGGGGGTATGGGGAAGCCGGAGGGAGAGAGGGAGATTGCCGTGGGATGGAGAAAGAGCGCCGGAGATAAAGAGGGTGACTACTATGTGCGACGCGATGTAAAAATACACAAATTGTAGAAGCCTAGACTTTTTCTGTCTCGTCCGTCCGCCGGGCAGCCTCTGCGCGCGTATGCTCACGGCTGCATACGCGGCAGAGCGAATTTGGTGCATCGCAGCAATGTGTAATGAGTATAGTGTTGATTCTGGGGAATTCAGCTGGCGAGCCTTATTGCCTCCAGGGTTGCATTGAAGCCGGCGATATACGGTCGCGTGACGAAATAATTGAGACGTCGGCGTCGCGCGCGCAGGCGTGCTCGCGGTCGGCTCCGATTTTATCCCCGGCAACGATCGGAATCCAATTTTTCTCGCTTTTGTATCGGCTGACGATCCGCCGACTGACGGACATTAATGCGAAATACCGGCTGTCGGCGCTAATGAATCGATTAGTCGCGATTAACGAAGTACTAATTATTACATAGCCGAAGTGTACACTCGAACGAATTTGCGGTAATTACTTAATCACTATGCCGGTCCGCATTGCGGCAGTCTTCCAATCGGGCCGTTTGCCCTGAAACCTGTTTTTCGCCGCGTGCCGTACGTACGTACGTACGTGCAGGTAAAATCACGCGAGTGACACACTGCGAAAATCGAGCGGCTCCCCTCGCCCCGAACGTTGCAGAACGTTTTTACGCGATCGAGCGCGTTTCGCCTGGCGAAAAACGAGCAACGCCTTTTAATTATCGGCCGAACGCCGAGCAAGCGGCCGGACCTCGCGAAGAATCGAAACGAAGCGTTGCGGGACCACTTTGCAGTTTAGATTCTATTTAGCCTCTTGGACTGCGCGCGAGCGGCAATCTCTGGATCCAGCTCAGTACACACGAACACTCGAGCACAAAGGAAACTTCGCCGCAACGAAGTGGTTTGAAGGACTTCGAAATCAAGAGTGAGCACACTAGGCGCCGTCGCTATCGTATTACGCTGTTTGTATAACTAAACTCGTCGACGGGAGCGAGAGATGCGTTCAAATTCTCCGGCGATATGAAAACTTCCGGGGTTGTCGCCTGGTTTTAATGCATACCCGTCCCCTCGAACTGCGCCGGAGTCCAAAGCGACTAATTTCGCGTCTGAATCGAGTTGCAGCGGATAAATACCAGAAGTTACGCGCGATAATTTGTCACTTGACACGCGACATAATCATTCCGCGCACAAAATCTATACGTGTGTAACCGCGCACAAAAGAAAGTTTCCGAAGTTTGCCCCCGATGGAACGGGTACCGGGACCGCTTCCGTAAATAGCTTCGTGCGCTGCACAAAACACCGTCATCGCAAAACAGTTCTTGACCAACAAAAGAAAAAAAAAAAATGTCACCCGTGAAAAGTCTCACGCGGAAAAAAAGCGAGCGCGCCCCCGTTCGACACAACTCTCTCTCTCTCTCTCTCCACTCGTATCCACTTCCGCTGTAGGTACGTTTGTCAACGCGAACGGCTATCGTCGAGAGATCGATAATCGATTTACAGTTGCCGTTGACAGAGAGCGGCGCGGGAGAGAATACAAGCGACGAGAGATTTGCTCGATTATTTTATCGGCGAGCAGTAGTGGCGTCGGTTGCGAGATAGACGGACAGATGGATGGAGTGAAGTGGAGACGCGGACGAGAGAAAGCGAGAGAGAGAGAGAGTGTGGGAGCGTCGCGAGGAAGGGAAGGAATGGAAAGGGAATGGAAGAGAGGAGCAGAGACAGCGAGGGAAGGTGGTAGCGACAGTAACAGTAGTAGCAGAGCGGCAGCGGCAAAGGAATAATTCTCCGTGTTTCCGAGGAACGCGTTTCGAATTACCAGCGGATCGCGTTGCATTCTGTCCGTCGCGCTTGGCTAGCGCCGAGCAAATCTAATTCCTTTCGGACCCGTCGCTGATCTCTCTTTCCCGCCGCTTTTCTCCCCCAGCCCTCTCTTTTTCTCTTCCTCCGGGCTCTTGTCTCTTCCCGTTCCTCCCCTCGCTCACTCTTTTTCAGGGTTCGTCCTAGCGCTCTTCCTCCCTCTCTCTTTCCATCTCCGTGCTTCCGTCTCTTCACCGTCCACGCTCAGATTCTGTCGAGAACTGACGTTGAATCCGTCGACCGATCGGCGCGCGTACCTTTTAGCAACGCGTCTCTTTCTCCACTTTTTTCCCCTCCCTCATGCCTTTCCTTATGCTCTCTCGCCGGAGAGAATTGGCGAGCCGAATGCTCTATATTAAACGACACCGTAATACGCCGAACGCTTTCGTTCGAGCGAACTTCGATGAGCGGAATGGGTCCGCGTCATTTTCCACTCGGCAGAGGTTTCTCTTCTTATGTAGTCCCTTTCGAAATTTCGTCGCGGAACTGTCCTGGTCGCCGTGTCCTCGCCTTTTTTCATCCCCGTTTCCGTCTTTGTCCCACCCCACCGTTCTTCTATTTTTTTACATCCCTCTGTCCCTAGAACGCACTCAATCTTTCCGCCGCCTAGCTCCATTCTTTCCTCTTCCGTTTGTCTTCTTTGTTCCCCCGATTCTCTCCGTCTCAGTCCCTTGACCGACCTTCCGCGGGTGCGCTTTTTCTCCTCCTTCCTTCGACTTCCTGCTACTTTTTCGTCCCCTTTCACGTTTTCCCGACTCCCGAGGGAACAGGCGTCGAATTCGTGGACCGATCGGCGCGTACCTTTTAGCAAAGCCAGCGTGCTTAGTCCTCCAGAGAGATCGACGATTCGAATTCTCGATACTATCTGGGTCGTGGGGGGTCCTTTCCATGACGTTGGCCGGAAAGAGATCTGTGAAAGCTGCAATGTCCGGCTTCGTGATATGACTCGTGTACAGTATATGGGATTCGACGTACGGAAAACCAGTGAATGTCTAATGTCTACGCTATCCTTCTTCACTACTCGTGTACAGACAGCTGCACTGTTTTAGTAACAAATACACATTTAAAGAATCAGTACAGTCCCGGTAATTATACTCTTCGCACGAATTACAATATCTTGCCAAATATTCGATCGTCATACTGACACGTTGCACAATTTGTTTCAGGCGCACCACGGACAACCCCTTTGAAAAAAGCGTATCGTGCATCGAACTTCCGCACTCCAGTCGACGTTCATCGGCAGTCATCGAAGGTAAGGGTTTCAACTAGTCCCGATAATTCGCGCGAACGGGAGCCCACGGCACTTTGACGTCGACCATAAATATCGAGAATCTCGAGCAGGGGGGGGGGGAGACTTTATCGATGCACTCGGTCCGGACGGAAAGCGGAGTTGCATTTTCGGGGCGAATCTTCTGCCGAGCCACTACCTATCTGGTTTATCTACTCTTCCCCTCCAGGCCCGCGCGCGCCGACCGTCGTCGTCGTCTTGCTCTTCTGGAAAAGTAAACGGAGAGCGCCCGTGCCGCGTTTCTTCCCAGACGAGAGTCTCGACTACGCAGAGACGCAATGGCGCCAGCGAGACGCACTCCTTCGATCGGATTCTTCGTCTCCACTTACGTCGCGGGAATTCTTTCCCCTTTTATGACGGTGAGCCCTCGTGTGCGTGGGCGGGTCGCATGCACGCGTACATATGCACAGCGCGCGTGAGCGGGTATCTCTCGGGCACCTTAGGCATTGTTCGAAATACGCTCGAGCGTATTCGCGGCGCGACTGGGTAGAATAAGTTCGAACGGGCCATGCAATTTTGCGCACGCCACGCAGCGCGCACGCCGCTCCTTTGTGCGCGCTTTCACTTTAACGGCGATCGTAAGAATGGTACTTTTCCAACCGGCTTCGAAAAAGGAGGAGGTTCTCTCTTCGACATGTATCTTTATTCTTGGCACTTTTTTTTTTTTCTTTTTTTATCGCGGTGCTTCTTTTTCGATCGAACACGATTGCAGGGAAATTCGGTTGTTTGCGTTTAAGACTGGCGCTCTTGTTTGGAGTACGCGGTTGCATAAGGGTCCGGTGTTTATTTCCGGGGATTCGACGTGGGTGTGCTTCTTTGAGCGTGTCTGAATGCGCACTCGGGCGCGCCGAGTGTGTACGCTGAGGGTATCGAGTATGTACGGTTATGTGAAGGGTACGTGTGCCCCGTTCTCCGTCGTTCACGGGAACCAATGGTACGTAGACGACGAGTTTCGAATCTGCGGGAGCATTCCTCCGAATGGATATGCACGCCTACCGGAACGCGGCTTCGCGCTTTTGTCGTCGCCGGGCCAATCCCGGCCCCGGCCCCGGCCTCGCTTCGCCTCGCCTCGCTTTCATTCCCCGCCGCGTCTCGCGAAGCCACGGCATTTTTAACCAGAGGACCAGATTTTTTCCGTTCCCGAACGTCCGCGAGATGATCTGCTCGAGCGAATGATAATTGCTACGACATCTGCCAATACTATTCTCGTCTGCCGCGCTTGTTGTCCTACTTACGTGCCGTGTCAGAGACTCTTCACCGAAGTGGTAATTTGCTGTAAGCAGCCGATTCCTTTAATTATTCTTTCCCCGATATCTTTCATCACGGAAATATGACACCAGCGGCCAACGGTCGCGGAAGGTGATAATTGCAAGTTTTCTTTGGTCCCCGTCGCGACAAGTGTCATTAGTACGTTCCGTTTGCTTCGAGTATTCTCCGCACCTTTATAAGCTATTAACGAGTCAACTCATCCTTTGGACTGACATGTCCCGTCGGCGTCAAAGGCGAGATTTCTTGAAGAATTAAGCAGTTAGTCGGCGAGACCGTTTGAATTGCCATGGGGCGCTCAAGGGGGTAGGGTGAGAAAGTGGACGGGGAAGGTGGAGGAGAGCAGAATAGCAGCAAAAGGGAAGGGCAAGCGTCGCGTTATTAGATACCCGATCTCTGCTCGAGCGTGCTCCCAAGCAAAACGCTCCGCCAGCAACAACGGCCCGAGGTTAAGTTCCGGGAAAAGGCGCGAGGAGTTCCGGCTACGCACCGTACGACGTAGTAGAGATATAAGTAGATATGGACCAAGCCGTGCGGCCCTCCCGTTGCCCATCCGCGATAAGAATGTAAGCATTCCATTCTTTCTGCCCGCTTTACAATGCTCGCCAGGGACATTTTCTTCTTCCGTCGATGCTGATTGAGCGCGTCGATTTATTAACACATTGCTGACCGGCAACTTTTCTGAAAATTTACCTCATGTGCTCGGCTATTGTTTTGAAAACAAACGAGTTAACTCGTGACCGGTCAGCAATGTGTTAAGCGCCGATGCTCTTGGGCGCAACCTGAGATTGATTGCAAAGTGTCAGTCCTTTCTTTTAGCAATATTATTTTGGTTTCTGGTCGGAATCGGGTATGATTGTGGTTTGTAGACTAAATCTGACGTATAGTTTCTTTTATTGTCCCTATCGCCAACTTTGTCGCCGTGATCCTGAAATCTCTTCAGACTCCTGTGCGGGAAGAAAGTGTATGGGAACGTACAAGGATGTCACGGATTCCACCCGCTTTTCTTCCGTCCCAGCGTTCCTTTTAGCCTCTTACGTCCGGGCTAGCCAAGGGAAAATTGAAAGGGTCCGCATAATATTCGTATGTATATCGAAGTCACAGACGTGGACACACACTTGTTTCTATCCCTCTCTCTCTCTCTCTCTTTTCGCGTCTATCTTTATATCTATCTGTGCGGGGTACGCAGACGTTAGAAACGGAGACGATGGCGGATGAGATGGGACAGTGAAGTCGGCGGGATGAAGCGGGAGCACTTTGTCGACGTATGCGACCATGTACGTACAAACTGCGTGGATGTAGGCGCACGTGTGTCGCTACGTATCGCGCACACTTGTCCGCGCTCACAGACAGGTCACACGGATGCGGTGCGAGCCTGCTGCCAGACGCTGTAAATTTTATCGCCCGGATAAGAGCGAACTTGTAGAGAATGGTCGTAAAGATACTTTACTGTATATTTACATCCCCGGCGTAATACGTTACGTTACGTGAGTTAATACCGTCCGCTGAGTGAATGGAAGGACGACCCGTGCGCCACGCCGGCTTTCCGGACTGGAACATCGTGGGGTGCCATTGACCCGCGCAAATTCGTCGTCAATTAATTCCTCCTACCAGCGTGCGGCGCTTAATGCCGTCCCGCCGCTCGCGGCGACGCCGGATTTCAAAGACAACGTCGTGGATTGATAATTAATGATTGGTCATGCGAATGTCGCGATAAGGAGACGCGATGACAGCTGATATCGGGGAAAATGCCAGCGAAGACGGCGGCGTTGATTAATCGAGACCCGCGAATTTTACTTATCAATCTGCCTTTTTTCGCCCCAGTCGTACGTCAGTTCGCCCACGCAGCGGATATCGAGCATCGATCCTCCTCCCTTATTTCCGCCCCCTTCTGTTTAGGCGGCGATCGAAGAATCTTTCAGACGACAGATACAACCGGCCGTGCGCGTATGGGGTGGTATACGTTCACGCATTTCGAGGTACATAAGCACATATGTACGCGCGTCCACATATCCTCCCACGGATATCGTTCCGCATGCCGAGCGTCGCGCATCGCCGACGGTCTAAACGCGCTCGTGGAACGGAAATACAATTATCGGCGGTATAAAACGAGGCGAAAGCAGTGACAGCCACTCCTCCTTCCTTCTCTCTTACCCTTTCGCCCGGGCGACCTCCCCTCGGCACGGCCGGAAAATCGGACGACTGAAATATGCAACGCAAGAGGGGCTCGGACGGGGGACATTCGGGAAGGGGCAGGAAGATGCGCTGGATGGGTAAGGGATGGTGAGAGGGGCTGGGGGTTGGGAAGAGGGCAACGGTTGGCAGCGTACCCGCGGTGTACTCAACGACAAAATGGATCGACTCGCTATTTAATTACGTATATCGCAAAGCTACGTCAACGGCGACGCCGATGTAACTACCGACCTACCCTTCTTTTCCCAGTCCACCTCTCCTCCCTCCTCTGTCACTCCTGCCAACCCCGCGCGGAACCCCTGCCATCTCCGACTCCGCCCGACGATCGGCATAAATCTTTCAACTCGCCACTTTAAAAAGTCCGCTGCGCTCGAAACGACGGCGAAAACTTCGAGGGCGGTCTCTGTTTCTCTTCCACCTTCCGCGCTCTTTCTTCACTATCTTGCCTCCTGCGCTCCTTTCTGCCGCTGGTCTTTGCTAAGGACCGCTTACGCTGTCGAGTTAATGCCGCGAATCGCGCCTTCGCGTCCGTCGCTATCCCGGTAATTGAATGTTTTCGAGTTGCGGAACACACGTGCTTTATTGCACTGTTTTCCGAACTCTGCGCATCGCGCCCCATTATCGTATTTCTGTTTCTAGAATCCGATCTGGTTCGATTGTCAGCGCCGATCAATCGATCGGGCGCCCCTGTGTCTTTCTTCGCTTCGTTCTTCCAACATACGTACTGTTTCAAAATTCTACTCCCATTTACGCGAATCATTGCTTTCGACTTATTCACGGAACTCGCGTCTACGCAAGAACGATATCCGAAGGGATGGGAATTGATTATTTATATAGCGCTTCGGATCTCCGAGGGAAAACCGTATCCCATTTGATCGCCACCTGCTTCCCATGAACGGAGCAGCTCGATCGTGAAGCGAAGATCTAGATCCCTTGTTTCTGAGGACTCGGGCGCAGTGAAGGGTCCAACGACCGTGTCCGCCGTGCCTTTCTGGAAATTCGTCCGGGATCGCCACTCTTGGCGGCGCGCACAGGAGGAGGACGGGCGATCGGAGGGATGGAAGGGGGGGAGGGAGGGGGGGAGGGCGGATATCGGACGGGCCGCATTCCCGAAAAGCATTTGGCGACGTTGTAGAGAGCGGCTCGATATTCGGGGTGCGGTTCCTAGGACCGTAGGTCCTGGGTTTGCGTGAGCGGGCCTGCAAGGGAAGGAGCAGGACGGAGAAAGATGGAGAAAGGGCGAAGAAGAGGAAGCGAGACGGAAAGAGAGAGGCAGACTGCCAGCGTTACAGAGTGCCGGCTGGAAAGAGGGAGAGGAAGAGAGAGGGAAGGCGACGTCGAGGAAGAGGACATGTGTGCGTGCAAAGCCCTGCTCGGGTGTGCACGCGTCTGTACGCGCGGCTCTTTCTCCACAGGGCGACCGCGGGTGTGGGTGTGTGTGTCGTAACCGGTGGAAGAGGGTCGAAGAGGCGGCGGGGCCAAGAGAGAGGACCCTGGTGGGCCAGAAGAGGGTGTGCGCGGCGACGTGCGGGAGTGACGGCGAGCGAGGAGGGGTGCAGGCGGATTGCACGCGCGTTGTGCAGTGCGGTTAGCGGCGTGTGCGTTGCGCCGACGGCCAACGACGCTGCTTTTCGAAAAGGGAAGAGAGAGGACGTGGCGGAGAGGCATCAGCATCAGCCGGAGTGAAAGCGGACGAGGATGAGGTCTGGCGTGCGAGCAGGAGGCCCGACAGGGGTAAGAAGATAGGGAAGGCCGGAGAGAAGGAGAGCGCGAAGAGAAGAAGAGAGAAAGGAAGAGAGAAGGAAGGAAGGAAGGACGCGGGCGTCTCGGCGTTCTGGCAGACGAACGCATCGATCCCAGGCGGGTCAAGCACGGAATCTGTCTCCGTCTCCCTCTTTCTCTTTTGCCTCTCGCTTTTCGTCTTTCTCCCCCCCGCGTCGTTCTACCCCGCATTTCTCCCGTCTTCTCTCTCTCTCTCCACGCGCCCTCGCCCCTTCTGAGCCCTCGCCATCACTCTGCGCTCACCCTTTCCCTCGTCTCGCCACCGAGCTCCCACCCATCGCCGCTACCACTGCCACCCGCCGCCCGCCACCACCCACCACCACCCCCACCTCTTCCTTCCCTCCTGAGGCCGCCCTTCTCGCCGTTACTGCGCGCTCGCCCCCGCCAGACAAAGACAAATTACGCTGCATTTTCAGAGCCCCAAAGAGCCCCACCGTCCTCCTGCTTCTCCGCCGGCACCGCCACCCTCCCTCCCCCCGATCCCCGTCTTTCTCCTTCCTCAGCTTTCCACCCCCTGCTCCTTCTGCTCCTACGTCGCCCGACCACCCTCTCACGCCACTTTCATCCCTGCCCAGACCGCTACCCTCCGACCACCACCACCCTCCGAGATTCTCCGCTATGTAGGGCATCAAACGGGTGCTCAACCCCTACGCACTATGAGGGCGTCTTGTCCACGGAGTAAGGTATGCTCCCCTTCTCATGCTACTCCTTACCTCCTTTACGACCCTCTCTCTCTCGTCCCGGCAACCTCCTTCTGTCGAGATGCACACGCCGGTTGCGCGCTCCTACTGCTACTTCCGGTTTGGTGTTGGTGGTTAGGAGAGCGCGACTGGTGTGCTCTGCTGATGTTGCGAGTGACGTCGCCGTGACGTCATGCGGAATGTGCGAGACGTAGCTAGCTCCTAATGAAGTGTGACTTTGATGTTACGATGGGATCGATCGGGGTGAAGAGCGGCGTCGCTGTGCGATGACTATCGCGAACGCCGGGTTATAGACACTTCCGCGATGACTCGGCGCAATTATTTCGGTGACACTGATGCGCCGCTGATGATAGATCCTCATTCTCCGCACAATTCTGATTTCGTGAAATAATTTCGTTCAATCGCGTCGCATTATCGATACATCCGGCGAACGCGGGCTGGATATTTGTCGAATCGAATGAAGATCGTTCGGCTAATCGGGACGAGAAGTTCGTGCGACGCGCACGCAATTTCGCGACCCTCCTTTTTCCCGAATTACGCGCGATAGAGCGCGGCGCAAAGTACACCGGCGGTATTTCGAGATAATCCCGCGGTAAGAAGTTCGCGGGAACTTCCGGTATTGCCTGATAAAATCAGAGGACCGGCCGGGGGGAGCGGGGACGGCGCGAGCCCGATGCGTTGTAAACGCGGCGAGTTACAGGGCGGTAATTTTTTTATGTCCTACGATGCACGTAATGCGTCAAGCACCCGAAGTACCTTCCTTCTTCTTCGTCCCGTGCGAAGTGTGCCGGCGCGGTGGAAAAATAGCG
Source organism: Priocnemis perturbator (assembly GCA_963942575.1). Taxonomy (NCBI): domain Eukaryota; kingdom Metazoa; phylum Arthropoda; class Insecta; order Hymenoptera; family Pompilidae; genus Priocnemis; species Priocnemis perturbator. Next base: position 12,972,415 of record OZ012651.1, read on the forward strand.
CTCGCTTTTTCAACGCCCACGACTTTCGCCCTCCACCCGTCTCTTTTCACCCTGTCTCTCTCTCTCTCTTTCTCTCTCACCGCCCCTAAAACTTTTCACTTCGCGCATACTGATAATGATTAAAGGAACGGGGCCAGCTCAACATGCGATTAAGGAAGTTGGATCGTTGCTGGCGAGAGGCACCTAAGGGACGGCGGAAAAATGTCAGTAATGAAAGTCACGAAAAAAAAAAAACGCTGGTCGAAGTGTGTTAATTAAACATTCCTGACGTCGGGAATAAGGGCTCGGAAGAGGGATAGCTGTTGAGCGGCGATGGAATGGAGTCCGTGTTAATCCCTTAAAGATGTATGTACTCCCCTGCTTCCGTACTCTTTTTCCCGACTACAAGGCGAACCAGTGTTCCGCATACCGAAAGTGCACGTAGCTGATCTGCATCGCGAGCGAAAGGGTCATCGATTTTTAACCCTTTTTAATGCGCCCTCGCACCGAGGGAGGAAGAGGAAAAGAGAGATGGACGATTCCATGAATTTTACAATAGGGCGAGTTTATGGCCCGCATTCGGAGTGTGTCGTTAAGGTGCCCTTTTGTTTCCTAGTCCCTTCTCCGCCTCGACTGCGTTGTAATTTGAATATTCGAATTGCGCGCTGTCCCTGCGCGTACCACCAAACGCTGCCGCGCATTCATCAGAGCTGTTTCGATGATTTCTGAAATTTTTCCGATTTTAACAGCTAATGAAGATACGACACTTTTATATCACATTCTTTCCAGCGATTTGTATATATCATGTTGCTTATCACTGTTGTAGAACATTTCAGGAAGAAGACATATGAACACGTTTCTCTCTCTCTCTCTCTCTCTCTCTCTCTCTCTCTCTCTCTCGATTATTTTGTCATTTCTACCCTCTTCGTGCACTGTCAACCCCGTGGATGCGTGTTCCGAGTCTCCCTGCCATTCTCGGTCTAATCACATTGTCACCCGAGGCAAACGCAGTTATGGCATTAGGTGCAATATGCTTACGCGAAAACGTTCGCCGCCGACTCCGCCCGGCGCCATTTGTCCAATAACTCGGCAGGATGCTGATGCGATTGAATTTCAACGATAATCGCCCCGGAGTCGGTTCGCAACAATCGATACGGAGTGGATGAAAATACCTTTTTTTCATGCCGTCCGACAATAGCCACCGTTGCCGATTGCCCCGGCACTCTATCTATCTACCTTGTCTCGTTCTGTATAACAAGCTCTTCGCGTGTGTGCGCACGAGGTCGCGCGCGCGCGCGCGCGTTATTCTCCTCTCGCACACGGGACCGGTCTAATTATGAAGCAACTGATCTTTCTAAACGGCACGTTAAATTTCACCGGCACGTATATCGGGCGATTAGCTTTCGACGATTGAAATTAATTAATTCAGCACACCTGCCTCGCGGTCTATATAAACATAACGTCTCTCCGATGGCGTAATTACCGTGACAAAACGTAATTGTCCCCTTTATACGATACCACCGCCGCCGAGCGTAGTTAATGAAATTCAGCGCTACATCTTTTTTTCCTAACTCGAAATCCGCGGTCTTTTGTTCCGCGCACACAATTCCTCGGGAACGCATTTTGTCGTAAGCTTCGAAGCTCGACGAAGGCACGCCATAATCGTCGCGGGGTGAATCTTCGACGCGAACGAGGGCGGTCGAAAACATTAAGATTTTTCCGGATTGGCCTAGGTTGGGGACTGCTGCGGAAAGTGCGGGCGACATCGAGTAGGAGGCGAACGAGGAGTAGCGCGAGTCGGAGAAGGAGTAGAAGTAGAAGTAGAAGGAGGATGAGACGAAGGCGAGATACGCGGCTACGTAGATGTGCATTGCGTGGGTGTACGTGTCCGTAACGCTTTCACGTGTGCGTCTGCACGTGCAGGCCTCGAGGGTTGTGTGCTGGGGATGGTTTGGGGGCCAGCGAAGTGTGGGTTGGGTTCGGACGGACGGGGAGGGGAGGGGAGGGGTGGCGAGGGGGAGGGTGGAAGGGAGTCGAAGAACGGAGGCAAGAGAACGAGAAGCAGTAGGTGGAGGTGGTGCAAGAGGACGACGGGTAGGTAGCAGTGGGCGGCTGGTTGAGGGTGGTGAAGGAGGTAAGAGACGAGGACGACGACGAGGGGAAAGAGAAGGGTGGAAGAGGTCGAGAAGGTGGAGGGTGGGTTGGTTGAGACGCGGAGGTACAGGCGAAGGAACGAGAGGGAGAGAGAGACAGAGAGAGAGAGAGAGAGGTTGGGTTGGGTTGGTTTGCGCCACCAGCACCGACATGGCTCCAACTGAAGGAGGATGGGGTAGGATGGGGTAGGATGGCCGGGCCTCTGCTCGCTCGATAGAGGCGCGTCCCGTCGTCCCATGATTGGAAACCAAATCGCCGCACATCCATCCCCTTCCTCCTTCTCTTCCTCCTTCTACTACTACCGGCGCTAGTACTACTACCGGCGCTGCTGCTACTACTACGACTACTACTACTACCACCACCACCACCACTACTCGCACCATCCACCGCGACGACCCTGCCACCCCCCTTCCCAACCCCCGCACGCCCGCGCGCTCGTTCGCGTTCAGCCCTGGCCCACGAGGAACACCCGCCATCCCTTACGGCCTCTCTGTCTTTCTCCCGCCCTTCCTCTCTCCCTCTCTCTCTCTCTCTCTCTCTCTCGCTCCCTCTTCCGTCTCTCTCGACCCTCGCAACCCTATCCAGAGCTTACTCGCTGCAACTCGCCTTTCTCTCTCTCTCTGTCCCTCTCTTTCTCGCCTCTCTCTCTCTCTCTCGCACTCTTCCTCGATCTATCTCCGTCCTTCTCTCTGTCCCTCTCGCGCGCCCTCCGGACTAACTTCTCCTTCTCCGGCCACCTATACCACCTCCGCCATCTCGGCCTCACTGTCCCCCTCCGGCCACCCCCTCGCCCACCCTCGAGGGACGCTAATGTCGAGCTAAGTCCTTAAAACCCCTCAGCCGGAGGCCGGCGAGCCCGCAGACCGGAATGGCCTCCATAAGTAACCGGGTTTACACACCCCAAGACCCTATTTCTCACCGTGGAAAAACTGCAGTCAGCTCCGTTGCAACGGCCACCCTTCGCGTTCTCCACCAACGGCGCCCACTTCCTCCTACGCCTCGTACCCGTCGTCGTCCTTCTCCACCTCCTCCTCCTCCTCCTCCTCTTTCGGGCTTCCTTCTAGCCACCGCCACCATCGCCACCCCCTTTGGTCGAACCCCTACTAGTGGCACCAGCTTCCACGATATCGACGGCTCTCGAGAGCAATCGAGACTCTCGAGGAAGATTAGGAAGATGAGCCCGGTGAAAAACGTAGGAGATTTCTCTCCGGGAGTGCCGAAAGACTCGGGAAAGCCCGTGAGGGGTGAGCCGGAGTGCTGGCACGGCGGACTCTCGATTACAGTTAAAAACGAACGCAGCCCTCCGGTCATCCGATCTTCGATCACCACCTCCGCTGCTGCACCCTTCAGCCCCAAATAATCACCGGATCTCGAAACTTGACCGATCCTCCATCTCTCCGCAACAGACATTCTCCCCGTTCACAGACTATGCCCACTTCCGCTTCAACACTCGCGCCAAACGATTTCATCGAAGACAGCAGCGTCGTAATGAGAAGAGCGTGCAAAAAATCGCCGCGGGTGTCGAGCTCCGTTTCATGAACCCACTGTGATAGATGCTGGTCCGCAGCGGCCGCGAGATCCTCCGCGCGACGCGCTCGCGAGAAGTGCATCCGGCTCGCGGAACGACAGAAAGAGAGAGAGAGAGAGAGAGAGAGACGCTCGGCGAGAAGTTTCGCCGGCATTTTCCGCGGGATTTGAGAACGAGTTACGGTTTTACGCCGGGATCTATTTGTTCCTCGAAACGGATATACAGCCGTCCATGAATTATTCATAAATCGACCCTTCCGCCCCTCGACAGCCTCCTTTCTTTCTTCGCCGCGCTCGTTCGAAGCGAAATTCTTCGGCGTCGGCTCGCTCCTTTCGATTTTTTCCCCCTCTCTCTTTCCGCCCTCCGCACTCTTAATTAGATCGTCCGAGAATTTAATAAAGGGGGCGAAGGCACTCGGCTCAATTACAGAAATCGCGTGAATCGAGCGTCGATCCCGGCCGAGGATGAATCGAGGCTGGCGAGCGAATACGGGCCATTGAGCGTTATAGCGGAACGGCAACGGCGGTATTCGTGGGTGAGGGTCGTGGAAAGGGGAGTGGGACGGGAGGGTGTGCGAGTAGTACAGAGCGCGCGCACCGCGCTTCGAAAGTTTTGCTTTGGTGACGCAGCTACTTTCACTTTTGCTCGCGATGTTTATGCAGAGCAGGGAGAGGAAAGTTTTCCTCAAGACGGGGGGAGAGAGAGAGAGAGGCAACGCACTCCGACGAGCGGTGTTGTACACGGAGAAGTTGAGGGGTGAACGGGACGGGAGAGTGGGGGCGGGAGGGTGCGCGCAAAGTGGTTGTAGCGTGGCTACGGGAAAGTTTGAATCGAATATCCGTACGTGAGATATTAAATTGACGACTTTGACGAAAGCATCGGCCCGCTTTCCGCCGGCGCCCACCTTTGCGCCCACCAGCAAATTTGCGCTCTCGTGTTTCGGTCGCTGCTCCACATCCACGTAAGAGATAAACAGAACGATTTCTTAATTACCGCGAACCTTAAAGACGGACGAACGCAAGGCTGCATAGACACGGGCTTTCTCGGAAATCGAATTTTTCGTACTTGAGGAGCGGTCAGTATAATCGCGCTATTTGCGTAATTTTGCCCTTTATTATCTCATCTCAATTGGAGCGTGTTGGGAGTCGAAATCGACGGTACGTGTCCCTAGAAGCCGTCTAGGTCGTCGACGTCAGACCGCCTTTGAATTCGCAGCTCGGCGAAAGAGCTTTACGCCCCGGGGGCGAATCCTTCGAATTTCGAAGCGGCAAGGACCGAATGCGGTTCCCTTGAAGGGGACCACGGAGCGATACCAATATGTCCGTCGTCGTTAGTGACGTGGCTGGATGAGCGAGCACAACCCGACGCCTCAATGCCCAGAGGCTCGAAGGATATGAGAGTCCTCGTCTCTCACTCTGTCCTTCTCTCTCTCTCTCTCTCTCTATCTCTCTCTTACTCACTCCACCTATGCACTCTCTGTTACTCTAGGCTCTCCTGGCCGCAGGATCCTCTGCCAGGAGCCAGGAGCCAGCTCGATGGAACGCGTCTGCCTTCCGCAAAGTGTATTGACGGCCGGAGCGACGTTCCAACACATCTAGTCCCTCTTACACCCCCGTACGTACACGCGTGCACGTGCATGCACGTATGTACACAAAGACGCGCTCCTATTCCTCTACCGCTCCGAACACTCCTCCACGTCTGTCGCTAACATTCTCACGGGGCGCGCTCGAATCTTGGAACGTCAAATGCGTGTACGCCCACCTATACTCCCGTGTATGCGCTATGTACGGATACAGGGTGGGTCGAGATGAAACGCAGAGATGGTTCGCTAGTCAGTGGTACAGCTAAATGTAAGTGGAAAATGTCGTATCCATTCGGGCGCGGTGTTGAATTGATCCTTGGCTATGAGGGTCTACCCGCCAAATACTCGGGACTATTTCATTTTTTGCCAGGCTAATAAATTAATGTTTTCTATTGGCTGCTGAAGTGTGCTGCAACAATCTGACGGAATCGAATTTGTCCCACTATGACTTACCACAGATTAATCGAAGAATTCACTCGTAAAGTGTCTGTGTTTTTTCCCCCGAACACCCTGTATATGCGTCGTGGATATTCGCAACGCTCTCGTAGCTCGAACCTAGAGGAATTACGTCACACTGCTCGTTGCTGGGGGATAGGGCACGGCAAAGTGGTGAGATAGGACGGGTCAAGACGCGCTCCTATCGCCTTGGATGTCTTCGAAAGGGTTAAAGCGCTGTCGTGACCCCGTTGCAACGGAGGCGAACTACCGTACATGCCTTCTCGCTCCCGCGAACTTCCACCGGTGCGCAGGAAGTTTCGGGGAAAATTTGATTTTCTTGATTCCCTCGCACCTTCCGGCCTCGCCGCTGCCCGGTCTCTCTCGTCCGGGAATAGTTCCGGCCCAGTATCCTGGCGCCTTTAATTGACTCCTGTCCTCCGCGACGGCGAGCCACGAATACCGCCGAGCAAAGAACCGAAACGACAAAAACGCTCGTGTTATGTGCATCGCCCGCTCATCACTCTTTCATCGGCCACCCCCTCCCGCCGAAATATCGCAATTGAAAGTTTAAATATGTGCGCCGATAAATATTTAACGGGGATTATTTTTGGCAACGTGACATTTGACGGACGAAACGTTCGCGCCCGCCTCGCCGGGAAACATGATCGATTTTCGTCGGCGCCGAGCGCGGTGTCCTGGGGCGATCGGAAAAACGTCCTCGGACCTTCGGTCCGTCCCTTTTTCATTAATGGCGGGCCCGCATAATCCTGCCTCACGCACGTCGCGCGCGGGTGTGACAAAGGTCCCGTCGGGCTTTGACTGGCAACAATGAGCGTTAAGTAGAAAGGGGGGGTGGGGGGAAAAAGGGCGACGCGCGCGTTGGTGGAAGAGGGGTCGGGAAGGAAGGTGGGTTAGGTATGAGAGGGGTTGGTCTCCGACAAAAGTGTGTCTCTGTGGCACGAGGGGTGACGCTTTCCTCCCCCCTTTCACGCCGCCCCAACGTCAGTCAGACGTGCGGTAGGTTAGGGTTGTCTGGTAGGGCGGTAGGACGAGTCTCGGTGTAGGGGGTTTTACGACCCTCGACTCTCGTCGGCTGGATGGAGATTCTCCCTCTCTCTCTTTCTCATTCCAGTGGCCCCCATCTCTCTACCTTCCCATCTCTCTCCCTCGCCCCATTCGCCACCCCTATCTCTTTCTCTCTCTCTCCCTCTCTCGCTCCTCTCTATTCAACCCTACCCTCTCCTCGACACCGCGTGCTTCATTGGGGTAGGTTCTGACGCTGGCCCCATTATTATATCATGCGGCCGGTAGCACGAGGGCGCGGTAAACCCGCGCTGAATACGAACGAACGAACGGAACGCCCGTTCGAGGGGGCGACAGGGAAACCAACGCGGCGGCGGAGTGCGCGGAGAGCGTAGGCTCGGAGTGGGACACGGAGAAAGAGGGAACGAGGGAAAGAGCCACTCGATGATGGCACGGGCCGGCCGCGTTTACATGACGCTCGACAATCGACATAGGCACCCACTCGTATTTAGCGCCGAGCACGTGTGCCGATGAAAACTCGAGCGCTCCGCAGGAGCACCGTTCGACGATTTAGGCCCGCACTTCTGCTCGACATTTACTGCCGCTGTGTGTCTGGAACTACGGCGGGAGCGGTTAAGGCGGATGGATCAGTCGGGGAGTCGGCTGGATTTTAAACATGAATAATTATCATCGTCGGACAATGCGTCGATGCTCGCGTCCGTAGAAGCAGTTTCCGTCTCTGTCTCTCGCTCAATATTTTCTATAAATCCATCGTATTCATACGCTCGTCGTGTGCACAGTCGCGGCACTTGGCCGAGGTTTACTACCGAACGCGCTACGCAGGCAATAAAGAGCAGGCATTAAAACAGCGATTGCCATCTTCGGAGGACTTTATCGAGCGTTTACGTCGGGGTATGCTCGACGATGAGTGACAAGGAGGACGAGGGAACAGCGAGCGCAGAAAAGTCCCATCGGTAACGAGACGGGGAACAACGAATTCCGATGCGGAGTGATACACGGCCCTGGCCCGGCGCCAGGGTTTACGCTGCAAAATTGCACTTCCACCTCGCCGCCCTTTTCCCTCCTCCCTCCGCCGCTCTCCTCATCACCCGATCGTCCCACTCCACTGTCTCCTCGATAATGCTGCCCTGCCCGCGATTCCGCCTGTTCGACAATTCTAACTTATGTCCGTTGCGAATGATCGAGAGTGACCGATCCTGCTGACTTCGACGCTCGCGGCGGGCGCAATTTGACGGAAGTCGGCTCGGGAATTGGTTTAATTCGACGGACCTGTTTACGGAAACTTTCCTCCCGACGCTTGTTTCCCGTTTCGTCCGCTGGTCGGTTTAATCAAACGTTTCGGCGGAATCAGAGACAGGCAAAAGCTGCCATTTCGTCGTGCGGTCGACGTGCGTATTCTTCGAGAAGCATCTCATCCCTAATTAGCGACGGAAGGCGGGCTGAAACGATCTCATGGGGGCGCCCCGACGGCTTCCCCTTCGCCACGATGTTCAACTCTGCAGTCTGCCTGCCATGCGGCCGCGGCGCAAGCCGCCCCAAGCGTGCCTTTTCCCCCGTAAACGCCATTTTAGAATGGCGACACCGTATGTCGTTCGACGACTCTCGCCCGAACTAAATAACCGCGGCTCGCGAAATTATTTTTCGCCGCTCGCCGAACTCCGTAAGTTCTCCGCCTTAAGAAGGACGGAAGGAAGCGCGAGAGGGACGTGGGAAGTTTGCAAAATTTTAGTTTGCGTACATTTTCTCGCCTCTTTTGGGAAAAAGCGTAAGTTTGGGACGGTTTAACTGCGAGCCCCCGGTTCCCAGTTGAGAAACGGTCGCGGAGTACGTCGAAACGAACGACCGTCGAGAGTTTACAACGAGAGCGAATTTTCTTTATCTTTTGCCGGGGGAGTTGGAAAACTATCGGCGAGCCACTTTTCTCCTTGTCAGAGGGGAAGGGAGAGGCGAAGGGGTGCGGGAAGGGAAGGGAAGCGAACGACGAAGAAATAAATTGAGCGCCGCCGCGGTGCCTGTTGCGTAATCTAATTTACCCCCTGCGATTCGATAAATCGACCGGAATCTCGCTGCTGGCCCCGCCATTGGCGGAAAACAAATTTCTCAAATCCGCGTCGAATCAACTCGACGCCGGGTAATTCTACAATTAATTCATTGCTTCACTAGATTTGACCGATCTAACCGAGCTTCAAAAGAAATGAAAAAAAAAATGAAAAAAAGAACACATCCACCAATGACTATATTCCCTAAACTCTAAACGGTGACACAAGAAAGACCCAGCGAGGCGGAGCAACTGGGTCGCCATTAAATCGCTCTCACGAAACTCGCTACTTCGCACGGTCCGGGCCGATAGTTGGCCCGCGCCCGCTCAATTTCCAGCGCCGCAACTCCGGAGTTCCGTTTTCTCGTCGGGCTCGTGCAGCGTGCGCTATCGATTAAAAGAAAGTCTTACTCTCGGGCCGGGCCTCGAAACTTTATGCGGGGGAACGAAAATATTCCGCTGTTGGGCCACCGAACGTTATCGCGGGAAGATTAAGTTGCCGATACGGCCAGGAGAGGAGAGGTACGACGGAGGTACCACGACGCCGACGCCGGGGTTATGCTAATGCAAAGAGGAGTCCTCTTGGCCCCGCCAACCCCGCGGGCAACACGCGTTCCTGACCCGGCGCTGTCACGACTTTAGAACAATGGCGTCGATATACATGTCTCATTTATATACACGTATTCCTTCGATACTCGATTCCCCCCACTCCCCTTCTCCTCCTCCTCCTCTCGAGCCTTCCCTTTTGTCTCTCCATATACGGCCCTTCAATTTCTTATTCTTAGGTCAGCGATGCACATTATTTACCGGTCGACCGAGTGCGACGGTCGCGACGCGAATTGGGCCGGGTTATTACTACATTACTTTTGTACGTTCAGGCGGACGGCCTGATTGAGAGTGGATTTTGGCCAGCCGATTGATTTTCCTTTAAAACTCCCACTCGGCGAACTCGGTCGCTTATAGAGTTGTACGAAGTCGACGTCCAATCTCCTTCCGCGCTCATTTCGTTAAACCGTTCGGACGTTTCCCTTAACGACGGATTAACACGTTCCATTAATCGAGCGAGTGCCCGACGACTTCCCCCGTCCCGTGACTAATTAAAATTCAGATCGCGCGGCAGAATTTATTTCTTTAGCCCTCTCGCGTTGACGTTTCTTCTTTGCTCGCCGAGTCCGGGGCTAAGTGGAGGAAAAGTTTTTAAACGTCGAGAGAGAGAGAGAGAGAAAGAAAGAGAGAGGGTGCCTTGACGGTCCGCCCTCCGCCTTCGACTCGTCGCGATTGGCGTTGTAAAAGGGAAGAAAGGGCGAACTAATGATCTGCGTAAGAACACTCGACGTAATAACGAGTTTCTTCGTCGGTATTAGAATTTTAACGAACGGCCGACGGGTGCCACGCTTTCGGTTATCGATTTGCTCGTCACGGACGGGCTCCACGGCAAGAGTGGTGCTGTCGAGCAGGCGGAGACGGAAGAGGACTCGGGGAGAGGGGGCTGGCAAAAAATGTACCGGCGGTCGTTTTCCAGCTCGCAAACTGGAACATGCGGCCAACTTATTATAAGTCGACCGAAGAGGGACGCGACGGAAAACTTCGAATCTTCAGTTAAGAATGTTTCTGGGACAAGGGACTCTCGAGTAAACTCGCTCCTCATCGAACCAAGCCGGCTTCCGCTCTGCGTCTGACAGCTAACGAACCCCCGACACACCCTGAGACTATCGAAGAACTCGCCTTCAAATTTCGAGGGCTTCCAGCGCTCGATTGTGGCCAAGTTCCACGTTCTTTAGCGCATCGGCGGACGATGTTCTACGCAGAGTCGTGCCGTTTAGTAATTGCTGACCAGTCTGCCAGGTCTGATACAAACTCATTTTTGTGTAATATCGCTGCGTTCCAATTTGTCCCGTTGCCTCTCACTCGTCCCGAGTCATGTAATTGTCATCTGACGACTGTAAGACGGTTCATCAAGCGCGTTCTTGCGCGAGATATTGCTCGCCATCGAAGGTAGAAAGATGAGAAAAGACGAACGGCAGCGTCGATACAAAGGAACGAAGGACAGAAAGTCTAGGGGAAAATAGAAAGGAATATGAGCACGTTGCTGGGACGAAGGTAAAAATAGAAAGAAAGAAGATATGATCGAACGAAAGGTTTCGCCGGAGAGGAAACTGCGACGGAGACAGGAAAATAGGGATAGAGGATAAGAATGAAAGAATCACCAGCAGACTTAAGCCACATGACACACCCGTCTCAGCGATATTCAAATCGCGCCATCTAACTCTCAATTATACATTGCCGTTTCTATTCCTCTCTCCACTCGACACTTTCTCACACCCTCATCCACTCGTCGCTCATTAGTTCATCCATTCCTAGACACTTCATCCTCATCCGGGCATTTATCAGCTTTCCGTCATTCTCTGCCAATTTTTTCACCGGCTCCAACTCTTCCCGCGTATCAATTCCCACTTTCTCTCTTATTCTCTCGCGCAGGATAATTTATTAAGGCCGAAGGCGAGCAAGACTCGCCGTGAAGCTTTGTACACCGGGCTCCAGGGGTGTCTTACTACGGCGTTGGAGGATAGTGGTAGAGAACATAGGTGGCCAAGTCCGTGGGATCATCTCTGTGCGAGGTTGCATACAACTGTCGCGACGGTGTGTGCGTGCGTGTGGTGGGGCAGATCTCGTTACGAGCGAGAGTTCACGGGTCACGCGAGAATCGTGAACCTCCGGCACGGTAGAAACGGCCCGAGTGGGGCCCAAAGAGACACGCGGTTCTAACGATAAGTCGTCCTCCCTACTCCCGCTGCCGACTACGCTGCCCTTAACTCTGCATTAATAATCCTTACGGGAGACGACGCGTCTTCCTTCTCTCGGCCGCTTCTGTTCCTACCTACGAACTTTCCGTATCCAGCTGCATTTCTTTATCGGCTCTTTTTTTCTCTGCAATTGATCGTCTACTAAATATTTGATCATTGTATATAGCCCTTGTTCTTGCTTCTTGTGCGTGCGATTATGATCGTCGAATTTCTGTGTAAGGTTAAGAGACAATCGTTACGTTTTCTCTCTCTCTCTCTCTCTTTCTCTCGCTTTCCGCAAAGCCCTGTCGCCCGTTGCCCTGCATTAATAATCCTTACTGCAGAATTTCGGCTCTGTTCTATTCCTTAGAAGCACTAAGCTTCGCTTTAAAGTTCCCTGTTTCTTCGCCGGCCCAATCTCTATCGAAACAGTTCCGGCGGAATTTCATCGTCCTTTAAATATTCCCGGGCAATTTCTGAAAACGGCCCAAAGACACACGCGTTTTCGCCTCCTCGCCTCTCTTCCACTTTTTCCATCCTCCGCTGAATCTTTACCGAGCATTAATAATCCTTATCGATAATAATAGGAGGCGTCCTCCATCTACCGTTCCTTCTCGTTCCACCGTTTCCTGCATACTTTCCACCTCGAATTGTTTGTCTGGTCCTCCACTCTTCCTCCACAGTTTATTAAGACTCCTTCTTATCTCCAATTGATTCTCCCCTAAACTCCGAAGTTCGCCGTGCGAGCGCGAATAAAATTCGAAGCCACCGACTTTGTAACGCGCTGCGCATCGCGGACGATTTTTCACCGACTCTGCCCGGGCACACGTCGCTTGCGTCAACAGCTTTATTGTCACCGCGCCATTTTACACGAGTGCATTACGTCGGTAATGTGAAATATTTACCAGACGATTTGCGGCGTCGACACCGGGCGCGCCGGGTGAATAACTCAGGCGGGGGCGGGGGGCGTGAGCGAAGTTTTCCGCGCGATTGGAAGCCGTTACATATATGATTTCTGGAAGCCGGCCGGCCATTTCTCGCCGGTAGTCCCCGTATCTCGCGAACTCGGCATTAATAATCGTTACGAAAGACGAGTCGTCTCTTCCTCCTTCTCTCGCGCGCCGCCTCTTGCCCCGGCTGTACATCCTCGTGGCGGAGTCGATTTACGCGTATACGCGCATTACGCAACGCTCGTCTATCACCGGCGCTCGAGCCATTCGTTTTCTTCTCCAGCGCCGCTCCTTCTCGGTCCATGCTTCGCGCGTCGCACGAGCGAGCAAAATTATAACAGACAACGGACCCCGCGTTGGGTGACAGACAAAGACTCCGAGGTCCCTGATGCTAGGTAATAATAATCGGTCTAACCAGACGATCCGTTACGGTGGGAGCCTATGAACGGTGTGCGCGCGCGTGCGGACGAGTGTCAGTCGCCCGGATACGGTTTTTCAGAAGGGCCAGGAGCGCGCGGCGAATGTATGAGAAAATATTCTCTGCCTTAATAAACGGACTAATTCGCGTAACTGAACGCACGTCTGTCCCGCGAAACGATAACGCAGCGCGCGAGTCCGCGCGCTCGCTCGGGAAAAGCCGAAAAATATTCCCCCCTTGACGTAATAAAGTAGCTAATTGGAGTAATTAAATGTATACCCACCTCTCGTCATCCGTGAGTTCGCGCTTTGCAAGTATAACGGATACCTCTCTCTAGCCGGTCGTGCCCCGTGTAACAAGGTGGAGAGAGGCCGCGAGCCGGAAAAATAATTTCCGCCCCATGATAAAATCACCAATTTCGAGTAATTAAACATATATGCAACTTCACCCGATCCCTGAGCGTAATTTGCAGCGCGAAATTGTTCCGCGACCCGCCCCCGTTTTTTCGCCGCTTTTCGCTCTTTTTTCCGCTTCTCTCTCTCTCTGTGTCGGTCGACGCGGGGACGAATAAAAGCGACTGTCGAGGCGCCGGGCGCAAGAGACGAGAGATCAGGAAACGTAAAGCCTCGCGCCTACATTCGCGGAATCCGACAACGCGGCATATAAAGCGTCTCAAGGCGCATCCACCTAATCGACGTTACCTAACCTCCCAGCAGAGATTTACGTGATCGCCTACCACTTTTACGAGGCCGAATGTTCCCCCTTCTGCAACGCCTCTCTCGCTCCTCATTTCTCCTCCATTCTCCCCGTTTCTCTATCGCCTTCCTGATACTCCTTATACTCCCTCGCCCTCCATTTCCCAAGAGCTCAGACATACGGCCGCACCGAAAACATGTTACGCGCACGTGTGCTGTATGCATCCACCGACGTGTAACACAAGTGTACTTCATCGTCCTCCCGCCTCACACCCGGAACGTGAGCTCATAGGTGACGGTCTATGAAATTCATGCGGGAGACATTTTCGGAAAAGTAGTTCTAATTGGTCATTAATAACTCCAACGACGTACGAGGAGCTCGGAAGTCGGCGCAAGTCGCGCCACACAAGTATTTATTCGATGTTTCGAATAATCGAAATCCTCGTGGAGCGAAGAAATATTTGTGACGACCGCGAAGGAAGGAGCGATCGGGGAATGCGCGAGGACGAAATTCCGTTATGCCGAAAGCTGTAGACGGACCGCAGGCGATTTCTCCGGAGCCTCGCTCGAAATCGGCGCCTATGGATGCACCTGTGCGCAGGAGTAAAGGCTGAGCAGCACGGGATCGGAGCGAGTGCGCGCGCGCGCGCGCGGCAAAGCATCATCAGCATCAGCCACCATCGGCACGCCGGTGGAGAGTGCACCGTGCAAAGAGATGAGTGTGCAACCGCGCGGTGAATACCTGGCCGCTCGCCTCGGCCATCCTTTCGTGGATGCACCTTGCCACCGCCTCCGCCAGTACCACGGAAAATCGTTGCGGGGATTACCCGTTAGCCCAGGTCGGCGTAAACGTCGAACCACTTTATTCGGCGTCGGTAACTAGACGAGGAGATAGCCTCCCTTGGTATAAGAGCCGTGGATGAGTAGGAGGAGGGTGGGAGGATGAGAAGATAGCGGGTAGAAGGAAGAGGAGGATGGAGAAGGAAAGACGAGAGCGAGAAAGTAGGATGAGGAGAGAGAGAAGAGAGACGAGGACGGTCGTACGGACGGACGGTGCTGAAGGTGGTTCGCTAATGTCACGCCGCGTTCCTAGAACCCTCCGCACGCTGAAATTAGATTACCGCGAGATTGCTGCCCTTCTCCTCCCTCTCTCTCTCTCTCTCTCTCTCTCTGTCTCTCTTTCTCTTTGCTCCCCCTCTCCACTCCTCGCAGCCGAGCTCGTCCTCTTCATCCACCTCCACCGAGCGTCGTTCCCAGAGTCTCTTCTCTCGTTCGCCTGCATCGCAGAACCTACCTGGTGGTCTCTGTCTTCCTCTGTCTCCCTTCCACGAACGCCGCTCCTCCATAAGTCCTCTCTCTCTTTTACCTGTGTGTGTCCACGTATCCTTCAGCGGAACTATCTCCTCGCACGTGTGGGGGATGGCAGGAGGCAGAGAAGGCGGAAAGAAGAAGAAAAGGAGGATAAGGGACACGGAGTGTGCGTGCACGAGCGCGGCGATGCACGCACGTGTGCGTGTGCGTGTTCGTATCACCTACGCAGCTGACGGCATGCAGGATGGAACGGGATGATACCGCACGCCATTTCTAGGAACTCATCCTGTGCGCCTGAATCCTCCTCGCACGCACGCACGCACGTTCAACTGGACCTCCGCCATATGTACGTCCGCTAACTATAGTGCATAATAGAGTGCTATTCTTCGGGCCGCCGCTTCGCTTCGTTCTCTCCTCAAAATGCACACAAAGTTCCTGCACATTCCCAGTAGCCGGGACGGTCAAGAATATTTTTCCTCTCTGACACCGTGTTAGCGGCCTTCGAAGCGTGTGCGAAACGACCCACGACAGCGTGACACCTAAACAATACAGAATAGTTAACGATTCCGTACGTTATACGCGTACACGCGCGCTACCGACTTCCGCTCGAAATTCGATTCTACTTCTCTTTCGTCGCAAACGAACGAAGGGGGCAAGAGCGAGATGGAGTTACGGGTTAACGTTTGCGGTAACGCTTTGCGGTGGAAGCATGCCGGCATATCCGGGACGAACTATTAATTTCCCTCTCTGTCTCGCCGATTTCCTCCGCACCCGCGGCGCGCAATCTTCTCAGTCGATTCTCGAGGATTCAGGGGATTTGTGGCCGGCGCTCCCTCTTTCTCTCGCACCCTCCGCCTCTTTTCTTCTAGCCCCCCCTCGCTCCTCACTCGTCTCCTCTCTCGTGGCTACCGTAAGACGCTGGAACGCCGGCGAATCATTGTCATCGATAGGAAAGCGACTGGAAAACGAAGGAAATAACGATAAAGGAGAATTCTTCCTGCGTTTCGGCGATAGCCAATTTGCTTGCGAGGGAGAATAATGCAGCGATCGACTCGGGAAGATCCGAAAAATTGAAAAGATGGTCTCGGAGTTCGGAGTGATTCCAATTAAAAATCGTGGATGCGTACGTCGTTGTCTTCGGAACGATCATCGCAGAGCGGAGAACGAAGCGAGCAGCGGGAGGAAAAATGAAGACAGCGAGGACTTATGCGTCTCAGAAGTGGGCAATCTTCTAATTAGGGAAAAGAAACGGGTAGTGAAGTGCCTGTGGCGGCATAGTTCGTGAAGTTATGCGCGTTCTCCAACCTTCGTCCGCCGTCGCCGTCGTTGTCCGGCCACTCGTGTTTCGCCGCGAAATAATGACGAATGAATGGATTCGCCGCATTGTTTCCGTGCGCGCAAACCGTTCTCATTATTGCGTCGCACGCTCGCCGATCCTCGTAATTTTTCACGCTTCCAGCGAGATAAACAAACCCTTAGAGGCGAAAAAAATAACAATTACTCCCAACATACACTTATACCCTGTCATTTAAATGCGCTTCCATTTGCGCCTGTAATTGAAGTTGCGAACGTAACGTCATAACTATCAAAAGATCTAAAAATGTTAATAATTCCTTTGCCGCGCGCATTACTCTGGCCTCGCGCGGGCGGCCGTGAGCGTGGCAATTTTGAAAAGCTCGCCTGCCGATGATAACGTCGCGCTCCCTCGGCTCGCGACTTTACATTTTACGATTCGCCTAGGTGCGCGACATTCGCTTAGTTAACTTCCCGAGCGTAGTCGGCTGATTTACGTGTAAGCGTGAGAGGTCGGTTTTCGTTTCCTAATAATACACACGCGAGCCAGGACCTCGTCGTCTCGCTCCGTTCGCAGTTGATTCCGGGCGCCGAGTCTTAATAACAAAAGTTTCGCCGTGCGCGTTGTCTCGTACGACCTTCGTTCCTGGGGCTCGCATCACTGGCAGTATCATCTTACGGCTTACGAAGATCCTTGCTTGTAACTCGCTCCTGTAAAAGACCGCCGCGCGCTCCCTCTCGCATCGTTGCTGAGACGAAGTCGCATAGCATTACGCTTTTCGTGTCCGTTTCTCAAAGGAAGAGCACTTCTCTCTCTCTCTCTCTCCCTCTCTGTTTGTCTCTCTCTCGTGGAAGGTAAAGACTCGAACGTCGAAATAAATCGTGCCCCGCTTCGCGGATTATATCGGGGAAAGTTTTCCTCCGACTAGCGGCGTATCACTTATCCTTTCCGCTCCACACGTTCGGGCGTTGGTACGTTTAAACACGTGCGTGTGCACTCGCACGTCCCTGTGCGCACGTGGTGGTCGTGAGGTGTAATATGCACCACCACCGTGGAACGTCGGGGTTAATTAGTTGTAATGCGAATCTACGCCGAGACGGCGTTTGTGTGCGCACTTATGCGCGCCTGTATATTGCCGACGTAACGGCACGGAAGTGCGCGGGCACGGGAGGGGAGGTGTCGTTGTCGCTTCAAACACCGGAAGCGAGTGGTCTTTTACGAAACGTCGTTTCAAGAGCGAGAGGCACGTAACGCGAAACGAACTACGATTCCTTTCGGGCATAATCGACAGAGAACGTGTTGGGGGCGTATTGTGTGCGTGAACGGGGTTAAGGCTTTGGTGACAGCTTGTAAACGTGCAAATGAATCAAGTTTAGTAGGAAAGGGAATGTGGAGTGCAGAGTTGCTTGGACACAATTCAATGTACAAGTCGTGGCTATAGACCATATGTTATAGGCTTATCCATATTTTATAAATATACACAGAGATAGGTTAGCTGCATCCAATGCTGTGATAGTTTTAAATAAACGGCTGATTCACGAAATCACATGTTGTTCTAAGCAAGTCCCGTCACACCCCGTTAACGTCACCACACCATCCAAATCGACGAAACAGTGTCACCCACCAAGAAAATCCATCCGTTTCCGGCGCGGCGACAGTGTAAACACGATTGCGTATTGTCACCTCGCGCCTCCCAGAGTCGCGGGAAATCTATTGGGGCAAAAAATATTTGCCAAAGAGCCTCGGGGCCAGCACGGGGGCGCCATGGCGTTCATCCAATAACCATTTCGCAAGGGACACCGAGCAGGTTCAGTTTTCCAGCGCGGCGCCGTGCAGGTACAACAACGCGTATCCATTTACCGGTTCGGCATCGTTGATAGAGCGCGTGTCGCGGGGGTCGGAGCAGCATCAGTGGGTCGAGAATGCGAAGGTGTCACACTCTCGTCTGCGCTCGCGCTTTTCGATTTTTCGCCGACCCGTGAACGGCACGGAAGAGGTGCATTTGTTTTTTCGGGCCGTCATTACGCCGCGGACGCTTCAAATCTTCCTTCCGCCTCTCGTCAAGCAATTAACACGCCACCTCTTGGCCGTGCCCATCATGCCGCGCCATGGGAGGCCGGTGGCGGCAGCGACGTTCGGCGATACATGGTCACGCGGCATGTCCATTTTTCGAAAAATCTCCCCCGATGGGCACGTAAAAATGCGTCCGCCGTGTTTTAGATGTTGAATTTCCTCGTTGACGGCCGGCCGACATCGTCCGTCGCAAACGAAGACTAATTCGATATTTTTTGCCGTCGCTAGAGCGCGACGCGTTATACCGACGTACATAGAATGCATTATGTTAGCTGGCTAGAATTTTCGACTGTATTTACGAGGTCGGGCGAAATTTCGCGAGCGGCCGATCGATCGGCCGGGCATTGAAATTTGTATTCGGCGCCGGACGCGTGCGTCGGTGCGGCGTTTAAATAATAAGTGCGAATTTGTAACGATAATGCGACACGAGCGCGCGGCCCTCGCCCGTTGACGTATTGAAACGCGTGTGACGGGAATATATTGGTGGGTGAGAAAAAAGAATCGCCTCTCGCCGGAGGTCCATTAGTCATCAATTAGCACTAATGTTCATTGTCCGCGATTGTACGACTCTCGATGGGGAATCGTGCGTGAAATTCGGCGATAATCGAGTTGCGGGGTGTGTAAAAAGCACCTACATACCGGCGTCGGGTACGTCTGTGTTGGTATTAAATTATGTGCGGATCGACGCAATGGTTAGTCTGAGAAGGATCTCTACCTATTCGTGTTTCTCTCCACCTCTCCCTCTCTCTCTCTATCTACCTCCCACTCGTTTCCCTGCACTACGAACGCTTGTAACGAATACGCGCGTATTTGCCCGGCTCAAGTTAATTATAGAACGAGAAACAAACAGAACGCGCGGGATAATGGTAGGCGACGATAATTAATGGCGATAATGCGTGCGATCGAAGGTTAACATTGAAGCGATCGCTCGGCGACCATCGATTATCCGACGACGCTCATTATTCTCGGAATGTTACGCGAATGAATGCACGTAGGTGGAGTGATTAAAGCGGGACGTCACATTAACTACGAACTCGATCGTTGCTTTGTGCGTCGGTCGTTTTTAATGGAAAAACTTACGCTGGCCTAACACGGCGAACGATGGACATCGTCGGCAGTCAGTGCGTTTTGATAAAGAATTCTTCGCGAAAAATGTCCTTCCTGTGAGACCTTTACGGCAATTACTAGGATTAGGGGAAGGGTGGGTTAATAACGACCTGCGCCGCGAACAATGTTGACTCCCTTTATAAAACGGAGAGGTGAGCTCGGTGAAAGGTAAAAGGAGAAGTTGCGAGAGGGCAGGTAAAAAGAGGCGGAAAAAAGAAGTGGAGGACAAAAGGAAGGAATCGGCACCGGCGCTGATTGCTGCCGCGACTTTAATAAAGAGTTTCATTACACGTAGCCGTTTATTAGGTGAGATGCGTCGACGTCGGTGGACGTTAAGCGGAAATTATGCAGGTTCGTCCGACCAGCAGTCATTGCTTCCGTCAAAAAATTCTGCACGCATATCGTGATCGATTCCGAACGCAGCTTCCTTCAGGCAATACGTTCTTCTCGGTTAGCAATTTATCAAAATCTACAGATCTTTTAACGGGCACCCCGAACCTGCACTGGCACACTTCTTCGCCATTAACCGTACAACAGTTAACGTTAAGTGAAACGTACCGTATTGAACCACACCGAAATACGATTCACTCCATCCTCGTTACCGATCGTGAACATCGACTCGCTTCGTCGTCTGCCTTAATCCTTCAATCGCGGCACCGGGAATTGAACTTTCTACCGACGGCGACGACCGACACAAAATCTCGGAACTCCGCTGCTGCCGTTGCCGTTGCCGCCGCCGTGGCTTCGCCTTTACGCCCAGCGTAGCACGATGCATCGTAAAGTGTCGATGCGTGATGCCGCACGCGCGCACGTGGCTAATGTATGGGGACAGGAACGTGCAATTTTGTTGCTTTCTCGAGAAAATGAGTCGCTCGTGGCGTTCGCGGAGAGCGCACCCTCCCTCTCCGAGCCTGCTCGTACCATCTGCCATCTGCTGGGACGCGATTTATCGGTCTCGTCGCGCACTTAAATGGACGTCCCGATGCTCTTAGTGGGCTCCGCTGAAGAGTCCTGCTTTTCAATCTGTCGATGAATTTCCATCCCCGTGCTCGCTCGATATTATAAATGGCACTCGTTTGTGCGGGGTGCGCGAGCGGAAAAACGTGATTCAACCGACTCGTTTACCGAGGTCTTAGATCCCTCTCTCTCTCTCTCTTTCGAATAATGTTTCGCTTCAGATGTGGGCAGGGAGGGGCGGGCTTGAAGAGTTGTTAATCGTTCGCGTTTTACCGGCAGCCGAGAGCGGAGACCCCGTCGAAGGATTTTTATTCGACGGCTCCGGGGGCCTCCGCGAAACTTCGCGCGCATAATGGAGCTCGTTCATTGTTATTCCGGGTACTTTGTAACCCGCGAGTAGTTTGCGTACACTTCACCCGCAAGCAAATATATGCAGGCGAGTCCGCTCTCGGAGGTGTTACTTTCGAGAGGGGCCGGGCCGCTAACATCGCTAAACGCTCGTTAAAAAATCAGCTCGCGAGTCAACACTTCCTTTCAGGCGCGCGCGCGCGAGGAGGGTGGGGGGTAGCATTCCGGGTATAACAATCGAATGGCGTATAAGTAGCGAGTGGTTTTTCCGGAATCAGCACGCTTCGTGTTGCACGGAAAGAATTTCATTCGGTATTCATTATCAGCGAGGTGTTACACTCGACGCCCGACCGTCCCGATCACGACATATCGAGCATTGATACCGCTCGCATCCCGCCCAAAGCCACCTCCGCCTCCGTCAACAAATTTCGTCGCCGACATCTCCGTGAAAACGGTATATTGCCGTCGAGCGCGTCCATCGGGTTCGTTTGTTGTCGATCGATAAACACGCTCTTAAACATCGGCGCGCAAAGATGCGGCACACGGTGCACATCGTGAGCTCGAATGCACCGTACATAGTTACACCTGGCCACATACGTAAGCTAAGACTCTCTTCCCTTATCGGTGTGCGCACGCGGCGGCGAGTGTGCGGCGGCGAAAAAGGGGGTAAATGAATTGCAGTCGGAGCCGAGAGAAAAGGCAGGCCACGGCGCACGAAGCTTATCCACGGAACATGCAATACCACGCGTATTAAAAGTCGGCTAATTTAAAATCGAGCGAAGATCTCCGCGCTCGCGAGCTCGGCAATCGAACCACACTGCCTACTAGCTGACTCACGATCCCTCGCGTGCATTGGCGCAGTGAACGGTGGATTTTCTACGCTCTCGCGGGAGCTTAGGCTCGACTCCGATATCCTAGCACGCGGCTTCGTAACGTTCACGGCCCCTCTAACACTGCGCGCTCACATCGCTTGCGAAGGGGCAATCAGACGTGTGTGCGCGCAGAAATTACAATTAAAGATTTCATTAGCCGAACGCAGACGGCTCATTATTTTAAAGGGTGCCGTCGATGAATTTCAGGTGCGCGGCTGCTTGTCGCGCGGGATTATAGGTGCTGATGTTCGGAGATTGCGTTGGTGGAATTGGAATTTAAAGGAGCGGTGCATGGAAAGTTTGGCGCGAGAGTAACGATGACGGATGGATGCCGCGAACGCGTCTACTTTAATGCTTCGGTACTAGCTAACAGATACTGCTATTGAGGTATCGAACGGCCAAGTACTTTTCTTGACAAGTTGACGCTCGTTAAGCGTGGGAATCGCTCGCGGATTACAGCGTCCGGATGCCGATGCCGGTAACACCCCGCGTCGAAACGCTGGAACACGCCGGGTAAATACGCATCCATTATCGGCGCACGATCGAGTCATCATTTCGCGTCGCGCGTCTTCATCTGACTCACGTCGTGCGATGTTCGGTAAAGGCCGCATAACGGCCGACCTTGATTAACCCCCACGTCCATGATCGAGAGAATGATTCCTGGAAGTTCGCACATCGGGGCCCGGATCGCACCGAGCACGAGCGCAAATGACTGAAACGCCATAAATCAAGGGTATAAATCGATAGTTCAACTTACCGGGGCCCCATTAAGCGAGTGTAGTAATAAAGCTGTATCGCTAACGTTATTGGTGTCCTCTTAATAACAACCCGATCGGTACCGAATAACAGAGGGAGTTGAATTATGGGTGTAAGGCCGGGCTCCACCCCTTTCTCGCTTCGACTCTTGAGCTCCACCACGCGTGGTGGCGAAAGAGAATGAGAAGGAGGAAACGGGGAAGAGGGAGCTGAATCGCAAGCGAGGCAGAGAGAGGGAATATAATTTCGTTCGAAGCCGCGGAAACTCGGCCACGCTGTAACGCATTATGCTCATTATACGTTTCGCGAAGTAACTCGGGGAAAATTTCTTGTCGATAAAATTCCTACCTATGAAATTCCGGCGCATTTAGCGTCTCCGGCGTTACCAGCTACGAGCAGCGCCCACAGACCCGGGAATCCGGAGCCAGGTCGTTTTCGATTAGAAATAAGGGTCCCGCTAATAATCGCGGAGCGCAGCGAGGAGGATCTCAAACGTTGGGATCGGGGACATTTCGCGTCTAGACAGTATTACGCTCTTACGCTCTGCCCTTAAGAGAGACGAACGGGAAGGGTCCACCGTGCGGCGAGCGCCGTGAAAAAGGAAGAGTAGCATCAGATACGCCGGAGGAATGTTGGTGTACGTGGTCCGGGAAGGATATAATAATAATATCGGCGCGTCCGCGTCGGTGGGGAGAAAAAGGAGAGAAGACGGGGTTGGGAGTTGGGAGGGGGATATAGTCGTCACGACGGATCACGTCGAAGTCGTGATCTTCCGCGGCGTCCACGGACGGCGAGATCGCGCTTGTGATCAGCTCTCTCGACTCTGAGGGAGTCGAGGGAGAACGAGGCGAGGACGAGGAGAGGACGAGGGGGCGAGCAGAAGGAAGAGGATCTCGGCAACCTCCGCAGAAAGTTCTGGTGCGTGCAATGCGAAACGTGACAGAACCCACCCGCCCTTCGTCCGCCCTCCTAACAATACCCTCGTCTTCTGCCGCTTCTTCTTCCTCCTTCTCCGCTTCCCTTTCTCCGACCGCCTCCCGCGGCTTCTCCTTTCGACCTCTTCGCTCCCTCTCCGACCGCCTCATCGTCCTCCGTCTCCTTCAGACCTTCCGCGTACCTTCCTCTCTTTACTGCGCGCTCTCCTTCCTCGATCTTTACTCGACCTGCACCCGATCCCAAGGCATTTCCTTCGGCCTCCGTCGCTGGAATGAACTGGAATCTGTTAACGCGACGTCCAATTTCGTCTGAGCGTAACGAGGGGGTGAGGGAGGGACGCGAGGGGGCGAGTTATGATGACTCAGTGGCGGAAAGCGACGAAGCGATAAATCGCCGATCATTCGATCCGCGGAAACGGACGCTGCCTGCGGGAATTACGGAGTTCAAAGGATAGTAATTTGAAATCTCTCGGAGTCCGCGATCTTTCTGCTTGCCGGGGTATCCGGAATTCATTTGCGAATTTCAGTTTGTTCACTTTGACAACGGACTGTCATCGGTACTTATAAAGCATGCTGCGAAATGTGGAAAGGGCGAGAATTGGACTTGTACGCTCGCATGCCGAACCCGCGGGGCGAGTTAATTCGATACCGCGTCGGATTTACGACGCCGAGCGTGCCGGCGTCGCGGCGCGCAGGCGTCTGCTGAAAAATGCACGGGGCGCGCCTTTTCATATTGCCGCACACAAGGCGCGAGCCGCGCACACTCGGCCGCTCGATTTCGCCGAACGATTTGAGGCCGGCCGCGAGATTTGGATCACCCCGTAGAACGCGCACACGAGAGGCTTATGATGGCGACCCCGCTATCTTACCTCACGATCCTGATCACGATCACGCACGCACGCCGAACCGCCCACTGCGTCCTTTCCCCCTCTTTTCGAAACTTTGCTCCCCTCGTCTGCCTCTCGCCCGCCCGCCACGATTTCTGCCGTCGAACGCGCCGAGAACGCGCAAAACGCACGTGCGTATTCTTGCCCGATCGTTTCGCGAGAAGGCCGTGACGCCGACTCGCCGTCCACGAGATAAGTCGTCGCTGCGTCACATCTGTCGCTCGGGGCGCCCTCGCCCCGGATAAATTGCGCCCGTAATTGATACGGCGCTTTTCGATTTCCGTGCTAGCCGCTTCATCCTTTGCCTTGCCTGCCGCCCACCGCGCCTCGGCCGCTTCCGCGGCGGCGTATTTTTCGGTTCATCATATGTTGCGTGATCGAACGCTCACCGACCGGTGAGCCTGAGTAGTCGTGCGATCGATATGGGCGCAGTTTCATATCGAATCTCTTGCCCTCTGTCCAATCTACGTCCGCCTAGTAGAATTTATAGTTTTAGTTTCGAAAAAAACACAAAACAAACGCCGGAGTGCATAGACGCACGGTATTTGCACAGTTTGTCGCGGGGGAAAAAAATTGTTTCAGGTGACCGTGACCGGAGCCAATAGAGGAAACGTCGAAATAGCGACAGAAAGAATGCTCTTCGTTTATGGACGTGTGCGCCTTCGAGGGGCGCTTCGTTGGCGATTTCAGCGACGCGGGTGGTTTCATCGTGCCCTTAATTCATCGCACGTCTAACGGGGAATCAAAGCAACCAGATAATCCCGTGGCCGATACGCGTGCATTTCGATTCGCGCCGAGTATCGCGTCCTCACCTTCCAGCTGCGATTCTTACTTCTGAGTCAGAGAGAACGCGCCGGCGTCGGCTGCATCGCCGGAGAAATAATCCCGCGCCTCGACTTTGTTGCAAGCTGTGCAAGCGACGCGGGTGGTTTTCTCTGCCTCCTAATTCATCGCCGGAGAAATGCCGCTTACGTAAGGAAGTTTCGACTGGCGCGCGCGGATACGCCCGCAATCGATACGCGCGCATTTCCATTTGCGCAATCTTTTATCGTCCCTCCAGCTCGGACGCAATGCACGCGCGTACCTACTTATTGCCAGCCGGGATTTACGTGCATAGCTCGCGTCTAACTCTTAATACGCGCCGATCGCGCATTTTTCCGGCCAGCCTCCTCACGTTTAACTGTTCCGGCTTAATGGACATTCTTCTGGGAAAGTGATACTAGCCGCGCGATGCATCCGCAGGAGACGTCGTGCAGGGAACTTTTTTGTGTTCTCAGCTGAGCGGAGAATTCTCACTATGAGATTGCAGTGAATCACGCGTATATAGACACATCGGCTCTCGGCTTTACTATTCTCAAGTACCGAACTCACCAAGTCAGTCAACGGTCCAGATCTCCAAGTACACTCGACTCTAACGATCTTAGAGCGTAAGAAGCGTAATGAATTTTACGATACGCGCCGGCGTTACGCGATACGAACGAGCGAGTGCGTCGTTATAGTTATCTCCGGGCCGAGATTATTCGTCGGGCAGCGGTTGTCGGCCGTATATACACACATCCGCGACTCCCACGCAAGACGCAGGCGTACGCAAGCGTGCGCTTGATTATGGGCACGCTTCTTGCACCCGGCTAACGGTGCCGCGGGCAATTTTTCGGATTCTACGAAAGTAGAGGCTGGAAACGAAAGAGAGCGCGCGCGCGCGCGCGAGAGAGAGTGGCGAATAGACGAGGGGCAGGGGGCGTGAGGGAGGTTGCGTAGGAGGAATCGTACCGTCGTTGCCATGACCTGTCGTAACCTCGGCAGACCGATATCTTGGATCGGCACGACGCGGAATGTCCGATTAAGTGCCCCAACCCGAACGTTTCTACGTTTCTGCGTTTCTACGTCTTCCTGTCGAACACGTCGAACCGGCGACTACGTCGACCTCTTACTACTTCCTCTCTTTCGCTCTATCTCCCGACTCGGTCTCTTCTTTCCAGCTTCTCTCTCTCTCTCTCTCTCTCTCACTCGCTGTCTCTCTCTCCAATTTCTACGTCCGCATCTCTCTACTTCGCTCCTTCGGCCGCGATTCCCTCGTGATCCGTTTTCCTGAGAACAGGACGTCTCTCTGCGGACCCGGGGCAATACAAACCTTATATATTGCACTCGAGGTCTCTTTGACCTCGGTTGACCTGCGAGGACGCCCGCGTACGGTGTATACCCACCACGAACGTTCGTATTTACGTTCCGTGCTCTCTATGGTGGGGGTGGAGGTGGCGGGACGATCGTGGTAGTGGCTGTTACGACGGCGATGCTCGTCGGTGGTGATCGTGGCGAGATGCTGGTGTGGAAGGTAGCGCGTGTGGTTCTTCCTTGCCTCCAGGACTCGCCGTGTAGTTCGGAGCGGGACGAGAATGGTCCTTCGCTCGTAATTATTATCGCCTATCGTTTCCATCCCGCCCACGCAGCTCCCGCCTCTCGCCCCGCTCTACGCACCCGCTGCTGCGTCATTTTTTTCGCCTTTAATTAGTCCGACGGCCCTCAGAACGATGCGACGATTGCAAAATTTCTAACGAACCCTGTCGCTTTCCCATTCCTTCTTTTGCCTCCGCGCCGCTGCTCACACCCTCCCACGCTTATTTCCTTTGTCACTTAAATTCTCTTCGACGTGTTTTTAATTAGTCCTCGCAATTACGTTTCTCTCTTTCCCGGCGGGTCTATTCGAAACGGTTGTTGTTCGCGTAGGCGCTTTGTTTAAGCGGCCGATTCTGCGTTAACGTCCGAGGACGAGGCTGCCTCGCGAGTCCGACGCACACATTATATTGACCGTGGATTTCCGGTTCCGTGCGCAAACTTAATTGGCAGTTAATTACTATCCACTTCCGACTTATCTTTTTTTTTTCCTCCTCGACGAGAGTTATAATGTCTTCCTTCCCGCGGCGCGATGTATGTTCGCGATCAGATAACGAACAATGTAGTTATGTTGATTGGCGAACTACAATAAATCGTCGACATTAATACTTCCAATTGCGTGCACCGTCGATCCCGACTCACGATAATCATTCCGGCACGTCAGTTCCTGGCGGAATGATCGGGGTAATCTTAGCAGCGGCGAAGCGCGCTTACCTCGTCGCCAAGCTGTTTGATCTGCTATTAACGGTATTAACGAATGCGACCTAAACGCTTCCGCCGTCGAATCGTCGACGCGCATCCACACGTAAGATTTCTGGCTAAATTACAAAAGCCAGGAAAAGTCCAGCTTACCACCGCGGTAGTGCGGATATCTCGTTATCCGCTGATGGTCGGGCGGTAGCGTTTAAAGCAACGTGTCTGGCCCGCATTATAATTACGAGTAACGAGAGAGTACCGGCTGTACTATTCTTCTCCCTCTTTCTCTCTCTCTCTCTCTCTCTCTCTCTCTCTCTCTCTCTCTCTTTCCCTTGGGAGTGGACGAGTTTTGCTTTGTCATAGTTTGCCTCCACGATGACTAACGGGAGGGGCAGTAGAGAGAAGAGCGATATTCTCCAACGAGAGGATCGCCTTCTTCTTCTCGTCCACCTCCTCCTTTCCTCCCTCGACCTCGACGGTATATAAGGTACGGTAACTGCAAAGGTACGGGTAGATCATTAGCCATGATTTGTTGTCGAGCAGGCTGCCCAATGACCCCGCCGGCCGGAGCGTGAACTCCGGGCGTGTCGAGATCTCCGCACGATGATCTTGTATGCCTATAACTATCGACTTCTCTCTCCCTCTCTCCTCGACGCCACGTTCTCTCCTCGTCCACTTCGCTCTTTCGCTCCTCTCCGTCCGTCTCTCTCTCTAGTCCTGTGCCTGCCCGTCTCTTTTCCACCCTCGCGCCCCGTACTTCTCTCGCTCCGAACCTCGCCGCGCTGTGTATACGAATATTACGTATGTACGTTAACGCCGCATCGCTTCCGTACATTACGTCCACCGTGGGAGGGCACGTGTGCGTTTATTCGGCGCTTTTGATCTCTGTACCCTTCCTCCCGTCTCTCTTTCTCGCAACAGAACATACAGCCCCTCGTCGCTCTTCTTTCCATCGAGCGATTTCCGCTCGATTCGCACGGCGCGCATTAACGTCGGCGGTTCGTTCGACTTTTAGCGAGTGTACATCGGCGCGGGCTTCGATGATTAAATTATACGCCGCGTGATAAATTCTCGCTGTCGGCCGGCGGCGGCGCGGAGCGGCTTCGCCGACGTTCGAATTCGCGGCTAAGGGAAAGCACGGCCTCGGACGGTCTCAGGGGACGAGGGCAGCGGACGGGGAATCATTTTTGGCCCCCTCTGACACTTTACGATGGGCTCGCGGACGAGAAACGATCCACGTTATCCGCCATCGGCGATGCTTCGTGCCGCATTAAAAATGCTAGAACAGCTATTTTAACTATCGTTATATATTGTTTCAGATCCCGGCGACCGATTGCAGCGGAGGTACCCGTCGCGGCCGTGGATATACCGCAAGGGACAGGAGGGCAGAAACGGTGAGCGCGTGCTGTGTTGCGGGCCTTTCGAAAATCAGAATATTTTACCGTAGAAGCGCCGAGCGCGCTCGCTGGCTCAGTCGAAATTCCGGCGAGAATTTATACGCGCCGCGAATGTAAAAGCCTCCAATATTTATCCACGCATCTGTGCCCGCGAACAACGGGATCCGCGTGGCTATCTTCGTTCCGCAGTTTTGCCCATCGGAATCTTGGCATTCTTGCCTCGTCGTTTATCGATAATTAGCCCGATAATCCGGGCACTCGAATCACTCAATTCCGACATTTTTCGCTCGGCCGGAGGAGCGACGGGGGGATGAAAAAAAAAAGGCGAGCGGCGAAAGAACTGCCTCGGACGGCCGCATAATCGCGCGGATATCGCGTTCGGCCATTTAAATAGCGAACAATGTCGAGGCATACCTCGGATAACTCATACAAGGCTTACCGTTATCGGTGCACCCAAGGGTTGAGGGCGAAGGGCGCGAGCGGCGGGGAGGGAGCAATGGAATTCGAGACACATTCTAGCCAAGCAGAAAGAGAGGACGTGCTTTTAACGCATTCGCTGCCGCGCGAAATTCAGTAGTGCTTTGTTAGAAGGCACGGTCAAATAATACCTCGAACGTTCTACTCGTTTTCCTTCACATCATTCTTCACGGTCCCGCGCGATTTCCAACAATGCGCCTCTATCACGACAAAATCAATCGCCTCGAGTCCCGAATTACAACGCGTCGACGCAATAATACCCATACGTTCGCCGAATATCACAATCCGTCCGGTATAAAATTCGAATGCATTTTTATCTCGACGTAAGTTGTCCGAGAGAGGAGCGAGAGAGTAGAAGGCGACGTCAGGGCAGACAGCAGAGCATAGACGGTCGTTCGTGGCTAACACTATCGACGCGCTAGGTGGTGTGCGCCTCTATGTATACCTGCACACGTGCAATGTCACGCGGCCGTGTATGCGTTCGGCGTTTACGCTAGACCGAGCTGAATTTACGTTATTACCGTTCGCTCGATCGCCAGTAAAAACGGCCGCGATGCGTAATGGGGCTCTCCTATGGTGTAACGGGAAAGGTCGCGCCGGGGTCTCGCTCGCATTTTCGATCGGAGGCGGAATCAGTAGAGCGTACGCACGACTCGCTCGCTTACTCGTTCGCGCCGGCCGGCCAGGGAGATTAATATGCGCGCGTGGGTGAACGCAGGAGACAGAGGGAAAGAGAGAGGGAGAGAGGGTACCTGCGCGTTTACGACTTGGCCAACTCCGCTCGATCGCTAATTTAATTAATTGCGTTTTACGATATCCTCGATCGCCTCACAAGCTATTCCGTTTTTTGCCCCGCGCGCCGTTAACAACACCGGCTCGGCCGGAAAAAAGCGTCTCTCGCGCGTCGTGGGAATTTCTTTGCGAAATAACATCCGACGTGAGAACTCTGACGAACTCCCGATTCCTCATTGACAACGACAGCCGACCTCTCCCCCCGTTGACTTTCGGAGCCGCGAACCGTTAAGAGCGGCCGCGTCAAGCGTCGCCGTCGGCGTCTTTCGAAAGAGGTGGGGTGTCAACTTTGTATCAACCCCGGGTTCATCTCGGAGCGAACCTCCAGCGGAACGCGAAGGATCATCACGTCACCCGGACAAAGAGGCACGTCCGTTTACGGGCCTGCTCCGCTGGATCCGGACGAAGCAGGAGGAGGCTGAGGAGGATGAGGATTCTCGTAACGAGGCTACGAGGAGAGATAGGCGGGGGAGGGAAGGGAGAGTGCGTGAGTTCACGATGTGTCTCGGTCCGATGCGCGTCTCTAGAGACCAAGAGGAGGATAAGAGGAGATGGGGAGGAGGGAGGGAAGAGGGAACGAACAGGAACGAAGGGAACGAACGCGGTGGCCTCAGGGTGGCGTTGGTGTGTTCGCGGTGGTCAGCATATACCGGGTACCGGGTACTGAGTACCGAGTACCCGGTACCGAGTACCAGGTAGTCAGGCAGGTAGGCGGGTGGGCAGAGAGACGGCGAGACGGCGGGAGAGAGACGGACGCGAGAACGAAGTCGGCCAGCGGGAAAGAGACGCAGCGAATATGACGGAGATAAATAGATGAGACTCGTGGGTGGAATTGCGAGTCTATTTTTCATCCCGGCACTCGTTATCATAGAGGTGTTTTCAGACTAGCCGAGCGGCGACAGCGTTTACTCTCGCCAACTCCGCGAGCGCGTGAACTGGTTTATTCAAACGCGGCCGAAATCTATTTATGCAACTTCCGAAAATTGAACGCATGAAACAACCGACGCATCGTACGATCGTGTTCCGAGCTGACGACAAACAGTCATACGTCTTCGGAGCGTACTCGCGCGTCCGTGAAAAGTGCAGTGCGCGTCGCAACAATGTGAAACGCGGAGAGTCATTCCGTTTGGATGCGTGTGCGAGTAACGCGAGTTGCATCGCGCAAGAGAGACACGGATGGTCCGAGGGAAGAGAGCGCCGGAGCTGAAGCAGGTACGAAGGTACCCAGGTATATACCCCCCTTTTGCTCGCGATACGCGCTCTCGATGGGACCCACGGGCCCCTCTTGCCGCCGCGGGTTCTCCTCTTGCTCACGCGGGACCGCTGATCTGTGACCCGGATCCTCCCTACCTCACCAACCCCGGCTACGGGTTTCACCTTAACTCAGGACGTTCTCTCACCCACATAACCACCGGGCCCGACCGTGTCGGTGCACGCACACTTGCAACTCTACACGCTCGTCCACTTATTCTTACGTCCTGCGTTGCGTGTGTGCGACGTGTGCGCACGGGTGCCTTGCAGGAGACCGAGGAGCTGAAGCACGTGCACGGCTATATACGTACGGCCGGATTGAGTGTTCGAAACGGATTTTTCATTATGGGAGTTGAAAAAGGTGGAAGGTGAAGAGGGTGCGTAGATATGAGGTGTGTGCTGGAGGAAATTGTTTCTGTGCGTGGACAGGCTTAACGGCGGGGTAAGGAGGCGGATTTCGGGTTGATAGTGTAGGGATGGTAGGAAGGAAGGTACTCGCTTTTTTGTAACTGCAGAGTACTAGCTTTAATGGAGTTTGCAATGAATGATCGCTGATCCATTGCTTTCCCTTTACATAAATAGTTGTATGTCGTACGTGTGGATACGTATCGAAAGGGGTGTCGGTGTACGCGCGATGCACGTTACACGCGCGCGCACACATGCGAAAATCGAATACGAGGGCATTCGAGAGAGCAACGGCGTGCACGGCGCACGCATCATCAGTAAAAAAGCTCGCTCCGCGCTCTTCCTCACGGCACGAGCAGCAGCCAGGAGGAAGAGGAGAAGGGATTGGGGAGGTACTTTTTATCGAATACGTAATTCTACGGTCAGGGTTCAGCCAATAATCTGGTTCATTCCGGGGAGCGTATACGGTGCGAGAAGAGCCGGTATCGAGCTGGAATCTTTCTCTCTCCCTCTCTCATTCTCTCTCCCTATCCTTCCCTTTCTCTCATCACAACCTTTCTTTCTACCTCTTTCCCTCTGTCTCTTTCTCCGTAAGCTGCAATCTATGCCTCCGAGGCGCACTGGAATACATACGTACCCGAGTCCCGTAGATAGCAGCCTTCTTCTGCCTTTCTCCTCCTCTCTCTCGCCCTCGCGTGCCCATCTCTTTCTCACCCGCTCTCGATTCCTATCTCGGCTCTCCATTCCTCGCCGATCTGTCTCACTCCCTCTGTCTCTACCTTTTCGTGCACCCACTTCGTCTTCCTCCGCCTTCTCCTCACCCTTCGCTCTTCTTCGTACGTTTACTCGAGCATTCGAGCCTCGAGAATCGGCGATTTCTGAGGAGCGCCGCGTAATTGCGGATACCCGGTGCGCGCATAATTGCTTAGGCCACGGTTTTCTCTTTCTCTCCTCTCCCGCCTCCTTCTGTTGCCTCTGCCCGTCCTGTGTACTCGTGCAGTCGCTGTCGCTGTTTCTCTTCGTCAGTCTGTCTCCTCGTAACTTCACCGTCACGGTTCTCTCGCTCGCTCGCTCGCTCGCTCTCTCTCTTTCTCTTTCTCGGCGGACTCTTTCGCTACGTTCTCATGTGGGCCCAACACGTGACGCGCGGCAAGTCGAAGTCTCTACTTCCTCGTTCGCCGCGCCACGCTGCCGTGCATCTTTTTCCATTCTTTCCCCGTCCCGATCATCTCGGAACTGTCGCTCTCACGTTCGAGATTTTCCGGGGACGCGATTCTCATGATTCAGGACAGCCGAACGTTCTGCGCCGGTAATAACTCGGAATGGGTTTCTCACGAGTGCGATCGTTTGCTGCTCCTTACGATCGTGCTGGCGGACCGGGGGGGATCGAGAATTGTGGTTGGAAAAGTGTCGCGTCAAACTTTTTCGTACAACCCTCGCGATCCGGTAACTGTATTATAATTACGTTCTCGTTCGCTCGGTTAACGCGGCCATGGGACGGAGTCGCACGTGCAGAACGTGTATAGCGGCGGAATTACAGAATTATATCATCGAAACGTATGTACGTACTAACGAACATATCAAGCCGCATGCTTTCGTATCGCGGTGCGTGTTTAAAGCTCGAAAGTGTCCCGGGCCGATAACGGCCGACTCCGGGCACTCGTGGATCTTGTTACTATGCTGCATATCTTAATAGGCCGTTAGCAATAACCGGAGGAAGGTGGTTATCGGTCCCTACTATTCGTATATGCGCTCCGATAATCTCGCGAGTCCGGCGAGTTAACCGTTCTGCGGCTGGCCGGACGGCGTCGCGACGTCTTTAGAGCGTCGTTTATCATCGCCTTTGCACGTCGGGGGGCTGTAAAAGGTTTCCTCCCTCCGATGCTCTTTAATTCCCTATCGCCGCGGTCAGGGGGATATAAATAGAAACGCCGGAGCCGAATAATCTCGGTTTTAGAAACGTTTTGTAATCCGTGCCATGCGCGGTATCTCTCTATCTCGCAGTTTCTGTCTCATTCCCTCCTGCGCGTACACATCGACACGCACGCACACACGCTCGCCCGCGTCTCGTTTGCAACTGACGTTACAGGGAGCTCAGGGTAATTGAGTTCTTAACGGAAGATCATATCGGTCCACTTGAAATCTTAATCCTGTTTACGAAGTTAACCTAAGTCCATTACGTAGACACGGGGCTTTGGATAATCATGGATGCACACAGGTCGAGGCATAAGCTCGGGGTAAACTAATCTTCGGCCCCCGAGTCGAGGATAAGACCCGGAGGCGTTGCCATTTCCGGGGGCGTCGGGTGCTCCTTGACTTCTGAAAAAGAAAAGAATCGCTCGCGAAATTTTTCCAATCCCTCGCCAGTGGCCGGCTTAACCGCCAGACCCGTGTATACGTACACCTTCCCAAACACTGCCGCCTCCTCCGAAACGAGTCACACGTCACAGAGTCACAGCGAATGCCTTCGCACGGCCAAAAATTCCTACCACCTCAATGATCGGCCCGAGAAGACCTTTACGTTACCGAACGATACTTCGCACCGTATCATGAGCGAGCAGTGACGTCATAGAGAAGATAACTCGCGTGTTCCGCGTGCTTCGCGGAAGGCTCTCTCGAATTGCAATTTTCTCGGTATTAAAGCGTGACGAGACTTCACGGTAAGATCCGTCCAACCTCCCTTGCTCGGCGGGTACAGGCGGAGAGGGGGAACGTCACGAAAAATCGGCCGACTCACGTTGGGCGAAGAAGCGGGGCGGAGAGAGAAAGAGATAGAGAGAGAGAGAGAGAGAGAGAGAGAGAGGAGGTCTATATAGATTACGAGGTCGATAGCCTAGGATGAAGAGGAGAGAAGGAACGAGACGGAGAAGCGACGAGAGAACGAAGCGGGGCCAGCGGGGGAAGTGGGTAGAAGGTGAAAGAAGGAAATCCTGATAGGGGCAGAAGGGTGAGATCGCAGAAAACGGGCAACACGAACGAGGGTCAGACAGTGGCCCGGTTATAAATGAGGAAAGCAATTTCCAAGTTGGCGACTTGACGAGCCAAGGCCCGCGCGCCGGTGGCGCTACTCGATGAGTTGGTAAGGGTGCGAAGGGGGTGGTTGATGATGGTAGTGGTGCTGATGGCGGTGTTGGTAGATAGGGAGGAATACCTATAGGGATACCTCGGCGTAGGCCCTCTCCTCCACCTCCTCCTCTTTCGCCGTCGGTCTCCCGAAGCAAAAGGACGGAGGGTGCCAGGAAGGGATGACTAGACGAGGTAGGCAGTATGGCGGGCGATTAATGGCTTTAGTTACTGGCGACCTGGCCATGTCGTCCCGAAGGCGTCACGGCGCGCGGACCCTTACCTTATATACCAAACTGTCTCCAGACGTTTCCCATTACCTCCACTCAGCCTCATAGCGTTGAATGACAATTATTCGAGGGAACGCTCCCGCTCCGGCGCCGAATGGAACGTTCCTCGAAGAAGATGCATCGGGATCAAGTTGGGAGCGTGTCTCGTGCCTGACTTCGGGCTTATCAGGAAAGCCGATATTCGCCCTGATAGCAATAGCTCGCGCCCAGATCGCTTCGGATGAACGTTGCTCGCCGAAATAATTCTACGCCCATAATGGTTCCGCGCTCCGGGATTTCGCTTGCTTGTTCAGACGCCTCGCGACGTTCGAGGTTCGAGCCTCTCCGATCCTTTTATTCTCGAATAACTCCCCCCGCGGCGCCCCCGGCAGTCTTTAAAGGCACGAAGAACAATATAAAAATGGAGGTCCACGAGGCAGGGCCGGCGGTTTTTGAAATATTCGCCAGGCCTCGCGATTATTACGCATAGCATATCGGCAGATACTAGAAATAAATTCCATCGTTGCTGGAGGTCGGTTAGTCGGGGGAGAGGAGGGGGTGGAGGAGGAGAGGGGGCCCGATCGAACTTCCCTTATTCGCGAAAAATAAATTTCCATCCCGGCGGCCGGGAGATAGTGGAACGTGGCCTCTGCCTAACGCTAATTTTAATCCGCGGCCATCTTAATTGTGGGTGTGGCCGCCCACGAGTGATCAGCCCTTTAATTCCTGTAAAATCAGGGATAACGAGGGGCTTCGTTCGTTTCCACGTCGTTCCATCTCGACCTCCCTCCTCGCCCCTCGCTCTTTCCACCCTCACTTCGGCCGTCTTTCTCCCTCCCTCGCCCCCTTCTTCCTTATTTTCCGTTTCCTTCTAGCCGCGACCCTAACTCCCAACTACTACGCGCACGTAGGGGCGATCGTTACACCGAAAGGATCATCAATCACCACTGCGCGCCGGTTTAACTCGGCTACACGCAAAAGAGCCCAGAGTGCTCGTGCACAGGTCGATCTGCTTCCTTTTTTTACGCCCGGTTACACGGAAGGGGGTGGAACCGGGCGCAGAAACGGCCGCTGGAGGAAGTAACGGCGTACGTAACTGCGACACGAGGAGCGGAGCACGTATAAAGCAGACGGAGAGAAAAACGCATTAGAGGAAATGCATGATTTCGTTCCATTATAGAACGAGGCCGAAGGACTGAATGAAGGAACGACGGTGCTTCAGGCTCTTAATTTCCAAGTAACTCTGGCGAAAATTCGCGTCGAAAGAATAAAGATGTTCGCAGTAGTTTGAAACCGAGCGCCGCGCCGTGCCGGGAGTAACATCGATGGGAGAGCGAAATTCGAACGGTGGCTTCACAATTTCCAGACTCCCCGTTCCGTACAATCTCTCACTCGGTATTTACGAACGTCTCCCCCTGCCCGTCTCCGCCCATTCGCCCATCCGGCGTCTACATAGAATCGAGCCCGCAGCTTTCAGCGGCGAGGGAGTATTTAGGCGACGTCAGGACGGAGGTTGTGCATAGCGAGTGGCGCGCGTTGCATTCGTTGCAACGTACGGGGACGTAACGGTCCCGCCGATAGTGTCCTATGCGAGATGACAAAAGGGGAAATATAGGTTGGATCATCCAGCGGGCTCCGGCTGTGTAACGTGGAGAGACACGTTCACTTATGCGCGACACACGCTCGGCACACGGAGCCGTCGAGACGCTGTATCACTCTATCTTTCCGTCCTCTCTCACTCTCTTTCTCTCTCTCCTCCCCGTTCGCAATCTCCACTCGTGCCTTCGTAATAAATATAAAAGTACCCTGGCGGGCCGACGGTGTTCGGGGAGCTGATAGTAACGCGGCTGCCTTGTCAGGGGGTAGTTTTACGTGGAGCAAGAGACGGGGCGGCGGACGGGGGAGGAAAACGGTGGCTGCAGGGGGTGGGACAGGGTGCAGGGTGCCGGTATATTATTTGGCAGGACTCCAGCCGGCCGCGAGGCTCACTTCGTGCTTTTCATCTTAGGCACAGATTTTTTTTCCCTGCTGAACAAAAGGTGCTGGGTGGTGTAGCGTTCCGTTGCCGTGCCGGTGTGCCGCTCGTGCTCCGCGCGGCGGCCGCACGGCCACCCAGGTGAGCCGTTGGGTATCGATGACGTGATGAACCCGCGAGAGAAAATGCCACCGTTCGCCCATTTTTTTTCCTTCCTCCCGCATACATCCCGCTGCCGCGTTGCGCGCGCGCGCGTCGTCATTTGACGTCCTCCGTTTCGTGAATTGAGAGACAAAGCCGTGTACCGTGGAAGAGAAACGCTCTTTCTATACCTCCCCCTCCCCACTCATGCTCTGTCGATGTACACGCTGAGGGATGAGAAATTTTTAAACTGCGCGAAATAGCGTGCCCTGACGAGAATGAGTGATTGCGATTTCTGATAAGTACGAATTCTCAGAATGTTCGGTCACTTGTCAAATGTCGCCTCTGGCCCCTGGGTTCCGTGTTTCCCAAAAATCAACTTGCGTCTGATTGGTAGAGTGATTACGGTACACAACTAGAACCCTCCACGTCGTCTTTAACGGAGCATGTAATCATGGATTATTCTCGCAAAATTTCGCGGAAAATAACCGAATGTTTGATCGCGACGCCGCGGATAGTTACATTCTCCAGCACGACTTTCCGGGATCACTCGGCGAGATGGAGGCAAATGATCCTTGTGCGCCGGAGGTTACCTGCCGCTGCATGTTGCTGCGCCATGTGCGTAGTCTGGATGCATATACGTGGGACATAAATAGCCAGGCGTACACGTCCACATATCCAACACGTATCCAGGTCCCCGTGAGGCCGCATAGACGCACACACGTTGCGAGGAGCGTGAACGTGAGCGCTTAGAACGGCGCATAACCCATGGTGCGTGGGAACTGGAGCACTCTGCATACGGCGAGCGCTCGAGCCGCGACGAAGAAGGAGGCGAGGAGGAGGACGTACGAAGAAGAGGAGCCGGACGACGATGAGGACGGCGAGGACGACGACGACGACGCCGATGGTGCAGCACAGCGCCAGGCACGGGGCCCTCTCTATAAATCACACGGCCGTACAACAGTTTCCCTCCGCACAGTAGGTGGAACAATATCCTTTCTCGAGGTATCCTGCCTACCGTGCGCCTACCGGTACCTACCGTGCGCAATGTCGTCCCGTGAACGTCGAGGCCCTGGGAAGGGGATGGAAAGAAGTTGGATGATATCGGGATGCCCGGACTGGCGTTAATGTGACGGCTGCAACGGCGGAATCGACGATATAAGCCCACGGCTAGACGTATGCTGCACAGATAGCATACCGCACTCACTCTCTTTCTCTCTCTCTCTCTCTCTCTCTCTCTCTCTCTCTCTCTCTCCATACGTATCCCCGCATTCGACCGTATCCTTAGATCTTCGAATAGAACGTGTGTTAAAGTTATATAGTACGGTATATCCGCGTCATATCGCTAAAACGGATTTCTTCGGCTCCCGTGTTGGAAAGCCCGGGGATCTATCTCGTTTCCGCTTTTGTCCACTTTTTTTCGTCGTCCTCTCCTCTCCCCTTTCTCATTTTTTCCGCGCGCCCTCCAGCTTCGGCATTATTAATGACCGCGGAAACCGCGTCAAAGATCTCACGAGCGGCGAGTGCGAGGAGCGTGATCTATCCGCGTGTACGATACGCATTTTTTAACCGCCCTCTCCCGCGTGATGAATGGCGGCTAACCGAAGCCGGGATGTTCCTGTCCTGCTGCGGGTAGACAGAGAGAGAGAGAGAGAGAGGGAGAGAGAACCGATGGGATTGCGGGACGAGCCCCTAGCAGACGAACGATGATTTAATACGTTTCGCACGTTTGACGTACTATCGTGATTTATTCACTTGCTCAGATGTTATCGTCGCGTTACAGCGCCGAACAAAATGGTACACGCGAGCCTTTGTTCTCCGAAATGCCCGCGCGCGGGAGTCAAGACACGGAAGAAATGGCGAACGGGCCCGATAGCTGAAAATGGGAAACTGCCGCGAACGGGCTGCGCTCGCGTGGAGAAGCGGCCGCATCGAGGAGTCAGACATTTTTGTAAGGTCAGATGAAACGTCGCTGTGAAAGTAGTCGGCGATGTTGGCTTTGAAAAGGCGTAAACGTGAGAAGTGCCTCTTCGCGTCGACAATCGCGACTAATTAGTTGGATGTCTTCAACGCCGCGACTGCGTTCTCCAGCCTCTCAACTTTGCCATTCAACAGTCTAACGTTCTCATTAAGCGCTGCCACGTCATATTGCAACGTATCGGTCGAGCCTACTCTCCTGTCGACACATTTCGTCAAAATCGCATCGTCACTCTCTGCACCTGGCTCGTGCGCCAAGCATTCTTCAATCAGTATGTCAGTTATACTCCAGTCCCTGATGGACTTAATATGATTTCTGCCGAGGTACCACGTCATGGCGTATCGGCAACGATAGTTCCACGGGTTTCCAGCTATCAGAATCCTCTTCAAGTTCGTCAGCTTCTTCAAGTTCTCCGGCGCTAAGCATTCGCGCAAATCGTTGTGAGCGATGTCTAGCGTTTCCAAACTCGTCAGATGATCGTACACCTCGGGCTCGATTTCGTCGATCCGATTTTGCCAGAGTATAAGATTCTTCAAGTTGCTCAAGTTGTGCGTCCAGGAAGCCCGAACACTTCGGATCTTGTTGTTCGAAAGAGAGAGGACTTGCAACTTGGCGAGACCTCTGAACGCGTTCGGTTCGATGACCTCGACGTTCGAGTTCGTGATGTTCAACTCCACCAGAGACTCCCCATGGACGTCGAACACGTCCGTTTTAATTCGCGGAATGTTTGAATTCGCTATGTCGAGACCGATCACTCCTTCTGGTATCTGTGACTGTAATTAGACAATCGAATATATGTTTCCAAATTTTTCACAACGGCACACCATCAATTTTCGCAATAGTGATTATAAGAAAATCTCTCATAAAAATTTCATAAGTTAGCTTACCTCTAGGTCGGTGAGTCCTTCGCAGTGATACCAATTTTGCAGTCCATATAGTCCTGGCTGACAGTCCGCTAGGCAGCAGACAAAAATCGTCGCGGTCGCAACGAACTGAAGTAATACCCTCATCCTGGTAACTTCTTCGAGAACTAGCACTTCAGCGCAGTTCGTGCGGCCTCTTATATTCACAGGTTCCGTTCGCTGGGGAAACACCAAAGTGGGGAAGTACCGATAACGTATGTGCGTGCATCTTGCGACATCAGCATTACAGATGACTGCAGCCAGTCGTGCCGGCGAGTATTGAATGAGGAAAGCACGAAAGATTCTCGCGGTGGCAAGAATCAGCAATTCTACGGAAGCCGCGTTACACGATACATCTACTCTTCCATCTTAATCAAGCCACGTGACAATGCGAATGATGAATAATCGCACGTAACACGTATCCATCTGGCGGGCCTCAAAATTCAGTATTTCACCAACGCACCCTATTATTTCCGACCAGCATACCATCCACCGCTGACCACAGCACGAAAATTGCCGAATATGTAACACGATCCTTAATGTATCACCGAAATATGCATTTTGTAGCCTCGGAATCTACTCGACCCTCTTCGTAAAATAAAAAGAAGAAAAACGCATCGCTCGTGAATCCGCGTAAACAGGTGCGAGGTAGGGATCGATTTTGACGCACAAAGAGATGAGACGCGTTTTTCTCCTCCTCGTCAACGAGGAATGTTGTTTTGACGCTCGTGCGGTTTGCTCCTTTCTGATTTTCGCCGATAGCACGGCCTCGCCCCGCTGCGGAATATTAAATGACGGTCTTTCGCCGTAACATCTACGTGCTTTAGCGACATTAAGTCGAGCGTGAGAGCGCGCGAATGTGCGCCGCGTAATAATAACAATAATAACGCGCGTTACTTCGATCGCGCCATAATTTCTCGAATAAAGCCACCTGACGATGCGACGTCGCGCATTTGTCACGCTGCCAGTGGGGTAGAACGTCATGCTATACGGTGTGTCGGCCAAAACGAGGCAGGTAATAGGGGAAATAACGGCTTTCGAGATACGGTCAATAATAGGTGGAGAAACGGATGAAAAATGCACGTACTGTCCCGATTACTGCGAATCGAGGCAATTGTTCATGTGGATCATTGTTAGTTCTACTATAATCAGGTTGTAGAGTGAATATATATCTCACCATATTCGCTCACACCGTTAGCCACACGCGGCTGACACGGCAGTGAGTGCGTCAAGGAATTCGAAGCCGAAAGTTTCGAACGTTCGCAGCTGTTAGAGAAGAAATTTAACTTTTTAACGATATGCATATTCGAGGCTGGACG
The DNA here is from genome assembly GCA_963942575.1 of Priocnemis perturbator. Lineage (NCBI taxonomy): Eukaryota > Metazoa > Arthropoda > Insecta > Hymenoptera > Pompilidae > Priocnemis > Priocnemis perturbator. The sequence goes on from OZ012651.1 coordinate 13,013,620, forward strand.
TTACGCATACGAAAGACGTGGGAGCGACAAATCGTAACGCTGTAATAATAGATGCACTCCCCAGCAACAGTTGTCCAGTAGCGCAACGTTAGCTATATGAGTGGTGGGGGATGGTAGGGGTGTTTCGGGGTGTTTCGGGGGAGGGAGAGAAAACAGCAACAGAGCGAGGCGGAAAGAGGCGAGCCCGGCAGGAGAGAGAATCGAGCATATGTGTGCGTCATACGTGCCCGCGGAGACGGATAATTTGTCGTGCAAATGTTTTTGCGTATATGCAAATAAATCCGCCGACAAATATTCGCCCGAGTTTACCTCATTTTATTGAACGCGGCGGGCTCTCGGTCCAACCAGCGGTGGGCGTGAGAGTTGTTTACGGGCGGTTGCTGAATTTAATAATTAATAGGGCGCAAACACAATCGGCCCCCGGCAAATGGGGAGCTGCGAGTTATGCGTGAATCGTATGTAAGTCGCGATAATGATCAACCGGCAGAAAGTATGCGACGTGCTTTACGGGCAACGATCGTTCCCGATGTGATAATCGTTGGTTACATCCGTCCTAGCACCGATATTTAGTACCCTTCTATCTACCCCCCCCCCCCCCCCCCTGCATAACCCGACGTTCGTTTCGCAGGCGATCAATAAGTATTGCTCCGCGCTAATGAATATAAATTAGATTCACACTTGTCAGTCGTTGTAAAGGACCGTTTATCTTGGGAGGATATTTGCCCAGGAAACGTCAGTCAGGGTCGTTTACCGGAAAATTAGCCGGAGTAGCACGAACGACGAGCGTCGCTTATTTCGTTCATTGTAACGATCGCTTTCCCGTGAAAGCTCGTTGTAGTGAGTATGGAGTCGTGGGTCGCGGATACGGCGAGCGAATGTGTCGGAATGGCGATAAGCTGCTCAGTACGAAGTGGAAAAAAAAATGTACTTATTGAGATAGTCCGTGGGTAAGACCGCGAGAAGGTGATTGTTGCTAAGTATCCGACTTTTTACCATCGGCACGCAATTGGCATCGATTACTGCTCTCGTGGATTTCTGCTTCGGCTTACGATCGTCGACTACATATTGCGATGCGTTCCTTCGATCGGACGCCCGTATGCCGTTTCGTTATGGAGCGCTTATTACATAAGACTAATTCTAGCCAGAGCATACGGGAGCAAGCGATTGCCGACAAGCGGTGTTCGAGCAGAATTCCACTTTGTTACGATCGCCGAGAAACGTACGGCGTCGCAGCGATAAGCGGGAGAAAATAAGTGCACGTATTAACGATCGTTGATCTGTTACGAGACGGGGTCGGGAAGGGGTCTAATCAGTGGCTTGATAAAGTCGAAAAATCGTATCAGGCCTGGCCCTGGCTGAGTGTCGGATTATTTCCCGTGGTCTAGGTCACGTTTGTCACCGGACAGAATAAACACGCACGCCTGCATACGATATTACAGCCGTACGAGCGCACATATCATCAGCGGGCAGATACGCGATAGATGTTTGATTGTCTATTAACGTAAATGAAACCAGCGTCAACACGATTTGAAAAAAAGGGCCGGGGTACATTACGAAGTTTACCCGCGTCATGAAGTTTACTATGAACACATACGCGTTATTACAGGCAGCGTGTCATACGGTCCCGCGCGTTGCGCGGGATATATTGCAATATGTGTATCCGCAATGTTCACGCATATGATAAAGGAAGTTTAAAAGGGAGGGTCGAGGGGGCCGGCGCCATTAAATCTAGGCAATGTACGAGGGCGGTACTGAACACAATGACTGTCGGCGCGTCGTTATGCAGCGTCATAAAACGGCAACGACTGCGCCACAGTAAACCATCCAGATTCCGGTAAACGCACGTGCGTAACTTCTGCCCGCAAAAATGGATGAAAACGGGCTGGCTCGAATTCGCGGACCGGCCAACGTTGCCGAGGTGAAAATAAAGCGCGCGACCCCGTAGCTTTTCTCTGTTTACCATATCAAAAATGACAGTGGCAGATTAGCGGAGGGAAGAGCCGAAGAGTGATGACGGGAGGGTCGGGGCGGGAGGAGAGAAAGAAGTTCGAGCGGAAGGAGGATGATCCGTCGGGGTGGGGGGCTTACTTAGGTACGATAACACGTCCGGGGAAAATTCCTCTTACGATCTCCGCGCGAAGGATAAACCGAAGGATGGATCCTCGCGGGCGCAGGATTCGCCGCAGTGGGGCGGATAAGACGGACGTAACGACGGTGGACTAACGTCGTAAGTCGGGCCTCTTTACGAGACACCCAGGATGCCCTCGAAATTATCCGAAAGTGCTCGCGGGTTGACTCGGTAACGTTCTCTCGCCGTTCAGCCGAAAAGGGCGTTAATATTGGATCGCGTAGTCTGGCGAATAATTGCTCACGCATCTTCCGCGTAATCGCGTATTACGCTGTGCACGTGAAGTCGTAAACGCACGAACGCATACCCAGAGGAACAACGTGAATCGCTTGATTATTCGTAGATACTGAAAGACATCATCCGCTTGCGGGATATAACGTATATAACAATTCGCGAAATAATTATGTCAGAGAACGTTTAGAGTACGTTAAGCATCCTACAGTCCTCGCACGGCGAGGTTCAACGGAGCGGAGTTCAGAGGATCGCAAAGCATCGTGGCCGAAATGTTTGCGAGCCCTCTGTCTCTCACGCACTCTCTCAGTCGAAATTATGATAGGCGGTAATTACGCGCGGCATTAATTAGCCGTTTGATATATGAATCCGGCGCTGAGGGGGGAGGAGGACTGGAAGGCGGCCGAGGGAAGGGAAAGGGCACGGATCATTAAGTGCACGTACGCACTGCTGGCGCTGCAGGTACGTGCATCAGCGTGCATCCACGTGCAACGTGGAACGCGATGCGTCGGCCACGTGTGCGAGTACGTTTGATCGCATAGAGCGCGTGACTTGGATCGCTCGTCTGCCAACGACGAGCCATTTCGCTTCCAACTATTACGTGCCGGTTGTGCAATGGCAGGCTTCTACTTACGCGCAACTGGCAGCGAGCGTTCGGTGATCTAGCTTTGATTAGATCGCGCTGCAGGATGCCAAGAGAATTAAAGTGAGGATTTATTTCTATGCCTTATCCGCCGGCGGGAGTGAGTGCGTCGATAGAGAGCGAGCAACGTACGAGACGATGCGTTGCGAATTAGGCGAACTTTTCGAAAGTATCGGGGTCCACGTCAAAGAAGTTTGGAAATATTGCTTTATCGCCTTACTTCATTCTGTTTTCCGGCCTTCGACGGGGACCATGTGCGAGAGATAGGAGAGGAGTCGGCGGACTCCAGAAACGCATAACTTTGATAGTTTGTCCACCCGCAACGGCGGCACAACCTTACACCCGCATGTAGCGACGCGCAGTTTCTACTTAAGCGCAACCGGCAGCGTTTGTTTACGGCGGCATTGTCCCGCGTGCTACGTTCGTTTACGTAGATCGCGCGAAAGTTTGTCTACTACGCGAGGCGTGCGGTACGAGGCCACGATGCACTCTCCTTCTCTCTTCCACCCTCTTTCTTCTCTGAATCGTCCTTCTTTCTTTTCCACGCTCTCCCCGCCGAACCTTTTTCTCTTCTTTTCCCTTCTACCTTCGAGCTCATCCTTCGAGACAGTAAGTGCAAGACGCGAGAGGGAGAAAGACGGGGCTAGAAAGAGAGAGAGAGAGAGAGAGAGAGAGAGGGAGAGAGTGAGAGTTGCGCTCGCACCGCGAGAGCTGTAAACAACTTGGCTGCCCTCGGAAACATCCCCATAAAGTACGTTTTATCTATCGTAAATCGATGGCGCGGCGTATTTCACCGGGCCGCGGCTGTTATACAATGCAGCTCAATTAATGCCAAACTGTTGCCCTGATTTATTTCTTAACTGAGCCGCGCTGCCGCCGCAATAGCCGCATCGCGATAATCGCGCCACTCCGTATACGGTATGCGTTCGATCCTAAGTGCGTATTGCACCTACGTCGACTGTACGGAATGGCTGGCGGAGGTGGGAGGGAGGGGGAGCACCTAACCCTGGCGAGAGGGACGCCGTGCGATAAAAGCTTTCAAAACGGCGGCTTCCATCCCGCCAAAATACCTACTTCCAGCACGTCGGACTCTCACGACTTTCAATGGCGCGGAAACGGATTAAATCTCGCGAGAACGAGAACGGCGTCGGTGTCGGCGTCGCATCGGTCCGGCGCGATTGGAAACGCGCTCGTGCTTTCTTTTACGCGATCGCCGATTGATACGAGATATTGCGATGTCGCTGTAAATGGGAAGAGGGAAATTAAGGAGTTTCATCGGTGCTTACGTCGCGGTATTCCGGCGTCTTGCGCGAACAAATGTACACGTTATTTCGGCTAACGAAAGGAACGCTTTGTTTGAGGCGCGCGCGCGACCGACGGCGTTCAGCATCGATCGGCATGCAGTCGACGATCCAGCGGGTAAGTGTCGCGGCACACAGACAATACGAAAACGCACCGTCAGATTCGCAGTTTAACGCGATTACCGTCGTCGTCGTCGTCGTCGTCGAATGCAAAACCGTCTCCCGTCGCAGTTAAGCCCGTCGCCATTTTGGGTGCCTATTTCTTGCGTAGCTCGGCATCGCAAGAAGAAGGCACCGGAGGAGGTTTGCGCGTCTGCGAAATTTGAGCCGCCGAATGGAAAGGAAAAGGAGCGCTCGGCACTGAGCGACACTCGCACGAGCGACGCCTTCCTCTTCGCGACTTCGCGGAATCCTCGCAAACAATGCGCGCGCGATACTCGGAAGGCGAGGGTATATTCCGCAAGGCAAGGACGCCACGATTAGTTCCCATTATTCCTCTCGTTGCGCCCCGCCATTGTTCCCGCATTTATTTCGTTGCCGCCGTCCTCCTGTCTCTCAGCCTTCGCGAATGCGAGCGAGCGAACGTGCGCGCACGAGTGGGGTAAGCCGAGAGCGCGAAAGCGTTTCGATTCGCGGAAAGCGGAGTAAGCCGAAGATAACTGGGGCCCGGTCGCTGAACGGGCGTAAGGGCCGCGCCAATTCGAGCGGGCCGCGAGCGAATGGAGGCAAAAAAATCATATTTATCGTGTCCCGTCGGAAGTGGCTCGTCTCGGTGTCGGTTGTCCAATTGCGCTCGCGACGTCTGCTAAACCTGCCGGGGATCGCCGTTTCTCGTATAAATCGACGTCGCTCCATTTTTTCTCCTCTTTCGTCCTCTCCCTCCCTCTCTCTCTCTCTCTCTCCATCTTTCTCTTTCCCTATCGCTCACGCTGTTTTTTTTATTATCGCCGGCCACTATCGCCGACCAGCCGAAACGCGCGGCGCTACCTTTTTTAGGTCGGCGAATATGGATTTAGGTTGCATGCAATTTTTGGCCGGTGATGCATCGCTTCCGGTTTTCGGTTTCTGGGGCTAGGCCGCGACACGGTGCCGTAGATTCGCCGCAGCGCCGGCGTGCGCGCATTTTTCTGCGGAAAAAATGACGCCTCCGCGGCAGCCGGCAGGAGGCGGCTGCGAACGAAAATTCGTCCTAACGACTTTGCGACGCGGGCGTAAGCGGTGTAACGTAAACGTTCCGTATAATGCAGAAGGCTGCACACGGCCGGGGCGAGGGCGGTCGACAAAAAAGGAAAACACCGAAGACGAGGATGCGTAAGAAATCAAGTTTGCGGGACTTTTTACGAAATAATTCGTCGCATGCACCTAACGAGTTTGTAACACGGTCGGCGCGCGGCGGTGAGGCACATTGGCCGCAATTAACCTTTTTTTCCCCGGCCACGAAGGCGGCTCTGCGCCGCGCTGCTCGGGATGTAGCCGGCGCGAGCAATCGCTTTAAACCGCTCTCTGAAGCATTTCCACGGTTTCCAAGCGGGCGACGTCAGTCACAGGCGCAGTTACGGCGTGACGTCTTTCTCGCCGAATAGCACCGACTCGCGCTCTTCCGCGTGATAATAACTCACAAGTGACAGCGCTACCTATCCGCGCGGGTAACGATCTCAGACAAGCGCAGGGTGAAATTAATTTAATTCCGGCCACTGCGATAACGTCGCGATAGGCAACCGAACGGGCAGCCTCCTTGAAATTTATTCGCCGCGAGCCGCGCGCACCGACGACGCGGCCGTCGCAGATATAGAAAGCAACCGGGAGCGAGAGAGAGAGAGAGAGAGAGAGGAGAAAGGTAACACGTGGATTTACGGCGGTTGGCAAATAATTTCACGCGTCCAGATTAATATGCATTGGCCGCGGGCAGGAGAGTCGGCCCGTGTTAGGATCTGCGATAATCGATTTATCCCAGATCTCAGAAGTTTCGGTCATTAAACACAATTAACGCTCTACCTATTGACCGGGCGATTTTTTGCTCGCCCCGGTCGCCCGGAGAGTATGCGAAGAGAAGTGCACGCGCGTACGTTAACGACGGGCCCACGGGCTTCGTGTCGGCGGGCTAAATGTCTCGGACGCACGAATTACCGCGCGACTCAAGCCGCCTCGCCGCGGCACCATTTTTTTCTCGCGTAATTTCGTCCGGGACTTGAGTAGGCGCGAGATATTATCGATTCGTCCCGTGTGCCGATGCGAGGATAAAAGTGGTCGCCGATCGGGGGATTGGCCCCTGATCTCTCGATCACCGCCACTTCCCCTTTCTTCCCTGCGCGCCGTGGCGATACATCGTGTTCTCTAAAAACAACTTCCCTCGCGATCGGGCAAGGCGAGCTGCGTGGGAAATCGCGGGCGGCTGGTAATTTCTCCGGCCTGATTCTGCCGGCGGTGCGGATTATCTACAGCATCCCGCTTTGAAATATGTATATACGTCGTATATACATGAGGAAGGAACACGGATCGGTACAACTGGCACGGTTCAAACGGACTTACCGACGCCTTATATCGATTGCGAGGTGCTAGATGTTTGTTTCGATTCTGATAGGGGTCTTGGGGCGGAGAAAAATGCAGGAGAAGGGATCGCGCAGGGACGCGCGCGTCGTATATAACGACCATTGACACTCGCGGAAAGGCGTCTCCCATTGTTTTTGAGCAAACAAAATCGGCTTCGGAAGCGTCGACGGCGTACTGGGTATGAGCAAAAATACCTGAAACGCTTTAACATATCTTTTTCCCCACCGTCTGCCCATTGAGCTCGCAATGCTATCGGAGTGACGATAGAAAAAGAACTCTGTGGAAACATTGAACATCGCTCAGAAATTCCACATACAGCGCGCGATGCCTCGGCGATAACTAAATTCATACCCAAGACAGTACCTTATTATAAACCCCAAGACCAGCTTGGACGGTGTGCACAGCACCGTTTCGTCGGCGTTCTCGCACTTTAGCTATCGCTGGTAATGGTTTACCCAGCAGAAGCCATCATAAGCCGCATCAGATACGGGGAGGGCATAGTTTCGCAGGGCGCAACTATGCTTTTCCCCGCGAATCAAAGGCGTCCAATCTGAAATTAAGAGCGGGAACGCTTCGGATGTCCGACGTATCACGCTCGCGGGCGACTCGTGCCGACTTTTTTTCCTCGCCGCACCGATCTCAGCTTTTTCGTTGAGAAAACTCTCGCTGGATGGAAGGTCACGATCCCGACGAACCGGCGGATTGGTATCCCGCTGTTGGTCGGTGCACGCTCTCCGAGAAGGTGTCCCGTATCTACGTCCATCGCTAAACAGCCCGAGCGTGAAATCAGACCAGCGATCTTCCCCTCCCCCCCTTCCTCACCTTTCGTCCCCGCCTCACTTCCTCTTTAATTTTCGCTGAAAACGGAACGGCCGACATTATCCGCGAAGATCCTCCCCAGTTTACGCCGTCCACGAAAATCGCATTTCGACAGGGTTGATCGGGTCTAACAATAGAGGGGGGACTTTGGGGAGGTGTGTATAAGTGAATTCGCACACTTGCCGACGACGTTGTACGTCGCGAAATCGAGCACTTTGCGCTGCCGGAGGATCGCAGACGCCAGGATAGAAAAGTGCATAACTCGTTCTTGTATTCTGGTTTCGTTTCGTCGGATACGTTCTTCCTGGTTCGTTTATATATCAGAGACGCCGGAGTCCGTTGCTATCTCGTACAAGTATCGGATATCCGAGGATCCGGATAGTTACGCGTACACATGAATATTAACACCTTGACACTTCTATAATTACGTAAGCTCATGCATTCTAATTACCGTCCGCCGAACCCAGCGTTCCCCTTTCAACTTTCCTTCCCTTCCTCTCTCTCTCTCTCTCTCTGGAAAAAGTGCCGTCTCACAAGGAATACGCGAATGATCCTACTTTCGAAAACGCGTTTCATCCCGGAAACCTCCGACACTTCCAGGCAGCGTCGGGCGAGGAAAAAAGACTGACGACCGACGACTGGCATTCCCTTAAATTTCGGAATTATTCAACGCGAGGGTCGTGAAGTCCACGAGTAGACTGAC